>JAGTJM010000026.1:0-498117 GCA_020747015.1 Pyrenochaeta sp. MPI-SDFR-AT-0127 | reverse complement strand
ATAATATAATAAATAGCACTAGTTATAAAATACTTATCGCAGGCGACTTTAGTAATAGTGTTTGCGCGAAGGATTTTATTATATAGATAAAGGTTGCGAATTTAAGAATTAGAAGATATCTTATCTTATATAGTGCCTAAACGCGGGGTACTATACACTATAAACTAACTTAGTAAAAAACTACGTAATCTAGGACGGATCTTAAGGGGAAGGGGGATAGTATTATAATCTAGGTTTTAAATATAGGAGGGGCCCTTAGGGGAACCCTCTTAACTAACTATAAGTGTCGCTATAGGCGCTAACACGAGGTAAGGCCTAGAGTACGTGACTACTCGCTAGGCTAAGGACGAGCGCTTACTATAATCGCGATAAGCGCGATGAGCGCATTATATATATAGATAAGAATAGTGTACCCCTATAGAATATTATGATTAACCTTAAGTTATTATCGAATACTACTATTTAATACTTAGAACTACTTTAACTACTTGTCTATCTCTACTCGCTCTAACTAGAAGCTTACTAAGAAAGGTTCCTTAGTGACACTAGCTACTTTATATTATAGCCACTCTACTAAGGACACTCTACCTTTTAATAATTACTACTTTACTTAAGATTAGTATTTATAAGTACTATAATAGAATTATATAGGCTACTTATATATAGCGCTCTTAGTTAGATTAGAGTAGGTTATTCTAGTTTATATTTTAACTATAGTAATTATAACTTAGCCTTATTATAGATAAGCTATTTAGGTTTATTATACTAGCTATTATTATAATAGTTTTTATAGTATAGATAGAGGTAATAGGTAGTATAGTATATTAGTAAAGTATTAAGCTTATTATAATAAAAGTTAAGCTTATTCTATACTACGCGTAGGTTAATTAGGAGATAGTCTTTAGGTATATTATTACTATTAAAATTAATATCTTTATAAGCCTTAAAGATACTTTATTAAGCCTTAAGGATAGCCTTAAACTATAGGATAATCTTAAATATAGTACTATACCTACCTAACTTACTATACGCCTTAAGACTACTTATTACCTCCTTTAAAGGCCTAAGTACTTTAATATACTTAGTTATAACTACCTAATCTACTATAGATAGGCTACTAGATCTTATCTAAAAAGGTATATTAGCTTTTTTATTACTATAAGCTTTAGTATATAGATTATACCTAAGTTAGTAATTAATATAATTAGTTATATATTTATTAATAGTATCTTTTAGTTAAACTACTTATATAAAGGTATTATAAAAGCTATTCTAATAAATAATAATAGGCCTAATAAGCTTAAGGTAGAGCGTATAATCTATTATTAATAGGTAATTAGTATTATATTATACTATAGTAAAAAGATTATATTATATAGGTATCCTAATATAGTTAATAATATTAACTAGAATACTTAGAGGTCCTTCTTTATACTATTCCCTAAGATACTATACCTTAATCTTAAACTTCTCCTTACTATTATTATATATAGTATTATTAAGGCTAAATATAATTATCTAGCTAATAAGATTAAGGGTATAGGCTATATAATAGAAGTAATAATAGAGGGGATTAAAATTATAGGTTTAGGCGAGAGATATAATAGTATAATTATTAGTATATATATTATTAAGAATATAATAATTAAAGGCCTTATAGTTAATACTAAATATATTAAGAGTCTCTATAACTACCTTAGCTATCCTCTTACTAGTATAAGAGCCTATAAGCTATAGTAAGGTAATAGGGAGATCTCTAAGAGTACTATTATTATTAGTATAGTAAGCTATAATACTAAAGAATCCTTATTTACTACCCTTAGTTATCTAACTATTAAAGCTTATATAGATCTTACTAAGAGATTATAATAGCTATCTAACTATCTATAACTCTAAGTAATAATAGAGCCTTATTATATAACTAGTAATACTATAATAACTTACCTATAGTATATTTATAGCCTCTAGATTTATATATATAATTATCTCCTTAAATATAGGTATTTTAAACTTATATAATAGATAGTTATTATTAATAAGCTAGCTTACTACTATATACTAAAAGCCTTATATATTAAAGTTTCCTATCTTATTTATAAGCTCTTACGTAAGTATAAGACTATTATTAACTATAAACTTAAGGGATTATTACCTAGATAGTAATATATTAGTAATAAGGTTATCCTTATAATTATAGTAATAGCTAGGCTTTAAAAGAGCTATATATTTAAGGGTATTTAAGATTAAGACTATAGTTTTATAGATAGCCTTCTTATTATATATATTAGCTTTATAATATACTTTATATATCTAAAAGATCCTATAAGGATCTTTAAGTAAGTAGATATAATAGCTATATATATAGATCTAGCTTTTCTTATATTTCTAGCTATAATATAGCTTACTAAATAACTTTAGATAATCCTAGTTAATACTATTAAAGTTATTAACTATATACTTATTAAACTCTATTATTATTTTAGTATTATCTCTACTATTAATTATATTAGTTTATACCTTAGTAGTAGCTTAGGAGCTATTAATAGATAAGATAATTATATCTTCTACTTATAACTTAAGGAGGATTAGATTAATAGGTATAGATAGACGCTTTATAGCCTAGCTAGTAGCGACTACTAGAGCTTAACGTAGAGATATATATAGGGGTAACCTAGGTAGAGAGTCCTCTATATTAATAGGGCGTAAGGCGTTAAGATTAGTAGGTTATAGGATATTAATATCTAATTATAAGGTATTAATATTAATAAGTTATAAGGTACTACCTCTAAAGATTCTCTAGCGTTTATTATAGTAGTTTAGAGGTATAGTAACGTATTTTAATTTATAAGAAGGTATAATATAAGTAGAAGATACTAAAATATAATAGATATAGGTAAGAGGATAGTTATTATAGATAGTAAATAACGTAATTAAAGTTAGGATAGAATAAAATATTAATATAAATAACCTAATAACTAAGCTAAAAAACCTTAATACTAAAGAATTATTATAGGATTTCTACTAATTTATATAAGATATAGCCTATAATTAGTTAAAATAATTAAATTAAATTAAACTTCTAAATTAAATAATACCTTTATTTATTACTTAATTTAATTTATAATTATTCAAATAAATTAAGTCAAATCAAGTAAATTATTTGTTTGTTCCCAAGTCTGATTGATGCTATGCCATTACACAATACTAGCCATATTTGCTGTGCCATATAGTAAACCAAACCATCAGCATTTCGTCTGACCTCATGTCAACAGATTAAACCAGACGCAACTTATGTTAGCTATCCAAGACTACATCCAGCTCAAAAGAAGCAGCGTTGTATTGTCTGAACCCGTCTCAATCATTACCGTGAGGTGCGATTATCAATACTTTATTATCCTTTGGGCTCAGTCTTCATTCGAAAAGCTATCCGCATATCATAGGAACGCAGGTGTATCCTCCCTAGTCAACTTCAAACCTCCCCTCATCTTTGCTCCGTCAAGCATAGTTGTGCTCTTTCTCTCCTTTAAAAAACGGTCGACCATTCGCTGTCCTGGAGTAACACTAACGCTGTGCTCACCATGAAGCATGCTGTCAATAACTTGCTCCTCTGTGCTAGGGTTTGGCTCCTTGTCGAGGACCAATGAGTTCGATGAAGTCCTGAGTTTCAAGCCTGGAAGATATAGCTCTGAGTATGGGCGTTCGGAGGCCGTACTCGTCTTCATGGTGGTTGACCTTACTGTCATTTTTGCCGGATAACGCAAAGTGGTTTCGCGTAGGTCGAAGGCACTCTTCGGGCGGCGGCTGAGTTTCTCCGGGGATATTGGTCGCAGCGTGGCACGCACTTGGGGGCGTACAGTCGTGATATTAGAGCTTGGGTTATTCTTGAGATGCTCGAGCTCAGGAGTATTGCTCACATGCTGACCCATTTTACAAGTGTTGCGATTCAAAGTGGCCGAGGATAGTGTTTGTAAAGCTTGAGGCCGAGATCCAAGAACCGCCGGTGAGCTATTTGGCTTGCTGCTGTCGCTAGAAGAGGATGGTCCCCAGTTTTCCTTTCGTTTGTGCTGCGCGTCGCTTCTTTTCAAAGTAGTGTTAGGCACCCACTGCGCAGTTTGGTCTGTAGTCGGAGACAAAAAATCAGAGTATATTTTGGGACTGAGGCTCGCTTTTGACGACTTCAGTGACGCAATACTTTCAGGGGGCGACTTTGAATGGCGGGATGACTTCACGCTGTTGCTGCTAGACCGTCGTCCGGTGTCAATAAACGGGAAACGATCGTTCATTCGCGACGCTCTTGGGGTTTCCAGAACCGATTGCGTCGCAGATCTAGAGCAGCTAGGTGGGGAAGCCACACGCTGCTTGTTTGAAAGAGGCGTCGGACCCTGTGGGTATTTCAAACTAGGACGTCGGACTTCTCCAGGAGCTCGCAGGGGCGGTGTGCAGGTGGGAGAGACTTCTTTACAGGTGTCTTGATGGGACTCGAACTCCAACACCGAGGAGGCAGTTTCGTCCAGGCTAGGCTCATCATGCTTGGACTGGTTTTGGGGCGTGAGTTGCTCTGCAGCCTTGGAAGCATCTGCCATTATTGGAGTTTCGGTAATCAGAACCGAGGTAGTCTTGTTGGGATATTGGTGCAAGATCACAGTTGTGTCGTCGTTTTCAATGTGCGAAGTGCGTGTTATATCATCCAAATGTTGGGTTGGCGTTGGCGCGTATCGCGCATGAATTCTGAGGTCCTCTTGGTTCGTGTACTCCATTCCAGAGATTTCGTGCGACAGCCAAGCCTTCCAATCTCGACTGGTACGTGTCGAGTCTGGACGGCGAGGAGACGGAGTGCCAATAACGTAACTTCGGACCGAATGGCTCTCTAAAATCACAGCTGAGCCTGCATCGTTTGCGTGTTGATTCTCCACTGGCCTAGGGAGAGATATCATACTGTCATTTGGCAGAATACTCATGCCATCAGTGTTCCGCGAATATATGCTTGGAGACAATGGCGACATCATTGGGCGAGGCCCAGGCGAAGCTGAGTGCAATTCTGAAGCTGCGACTTGATGGTTAGCTGGCCCGTTAAGTACATAAAATCCAGCAGGTGAAGGCTCAGTATCATCAACGGTATCATCGGAGACACCATAGGATGTAGTTTCCTGGGTGAAGTTGGAGATATTGTAAGTTCGGTCAGTCTCGCGTGGGAACTGAGGCTTGTTAATCTCTTCGAGTGTGGACTTCCACCTATAGTTGGCTCTTTCTACTCGCTTTTCAATTTGAGCTGCTGATGGCGTGAATGACGTTGGTGGGTATGCAAGTTCCAGGGAGTTGCTACAATTGCACGTTAATTTGATAGGAACCACCAAGGGCATCGCACTCACTTCACACGAGTTAGTCTATTATATTCAAGGCCAGCGTATTCACTGCTTTCATCGCTCCCATCAGATACAGTGGTGGCGGTTGATGAAGGTGTATCAATATCATCTCTCGGAACGCGCACTGCACCACGTACACTCCCTGTGCGTTCAGAAGACGGCGAAGACAGCTTCTCTGCAGGTGTCACTGCGCGAATAGAGGATCTGATCACTTTTCCCAGAGACTTGATCGTGCTAGATTTGCTCTGCACACTCTGGGCTACCGTACTCGGAGGTCTCCGTGATGGTGGTCGCTGGTCGCTGCCCATGTTAGGCCGAAAGTCTCGACCGTTGCTCGAGGGCGGCTCCCTGCCCTGCAGGTCAAGTGCTTTTGTTTCACTCGATTCAAATACATCGCTCTCTGCACCTGGTGTACGGTCAAGCCGACTTGAGGGGAGTTGCGAAATTTTCGATGTTCCAATTTCGCGCATCAGCGCCGAGAAGACACGTTTCGGGTCTACAGGCGTCAAAGATTCCTGTACGAGACTGTTCATAGACATGGGTTCGCGGAATGCGGAGAGAACTGGGAAGGGAAGCGGCTTCTTCTGTGGCATTATCGACGCAACATGGTCCGCTTCACTTCCTATACTGTCTTTGGCTTCGTGAATGACGGTCAAGCGCTTAATGGCCCGTTGTGTCAGCGTGTCTCCAGTAGAAGTCGTCCCCCAGCTTGTCACCCGCGATGCAGACGCATGGGTTATGTGAGTCTCACTATGCAAACTGCGGTTACTTGTGTTGCTTCGAGCACTTCCGTTACTGCTTGTGCGAGATCCAGATCGAATAAAAGCCGGAATGCTGCCATCAAGTGATGGGGTGCGTGAGCGAGCTCGCCGTAATGTTTCCTCATCAGGACTTGGTATTGCATGAATGTTTTCCGTGTCAGGCAAATTCAGATGGTCCGTATTGAAGTAGTCACGCGTTGCACCAATTTGCTGAACCGGTAGGTAGGGCAATTTTTTCGACGCACGCCTGAATACTTTCTTAAATCTGCTCTTCAGTGAGCCAGAAAATGATCGCTTCTCCTTCGGCACGGGCTGTGTGTGGAACTCGTTGATCTGATTATCTGCTGTCGATCTATCGTACATCTGCTGGTCACTCGAAGAGATGGAAATCGCGAAAGTAGCTCCATTTCCTTTCTGCTTCGCTTTTTCTTGTCGTTTCTTGAAAGGTGCAAGGAGAGCAGATGGCTTATGCTTCACTGTCTTCTGCTGAAAGCTCTGTAGGTATGTATCGCGCGCCTTGTCTACCGACCCATCAGGCTGAATAGTAACAGGTAATCGAGGGCCTGCAAGTGGTGACGGACCTGGTGTTCGAGGTGCTCGAAGCGTAGGTAGAGATTCCAAAGCAGGGCTATCACTACTTGGCGCGGGAGTGGTAAGATACTTCGCTGGTGGACGGGCGATAGGAGACCCAGTCTGAATGCTGCTTGCATAGTACATGGAACGCGCTTTCCGGATCTGTAGCGAGGCAACCGACGAGGGGGCACTCTGACGCTGTTGCTTCGAGTGAGACCTGGGCAGACCATGTCCGCCGAAAGTGATTGAAGGTTGTGCTGACAATGGTCGCGGGGCTGATGAAGGCCTGCCACTACTTGGAGTAGGGTAGAACGGCGGAAATTGCTCTGTATCTATGAGAGGCCCTTGGAATTGACGGTGAGAGCTGATGCTCTGCTCAGTCTTCAGGGGCTGCGAAGATCGGACACTTGGCTCACGCGCAGGGAAATGGCTGCCCTGGGATGTGAGAGACTTTCTACTAGCATTACTTTTGGACCTTCGTATTTCGGAACTACGCTTAGTCTTGTACCCTGCCGCGTCATGAACCTGCGCTCGGGCGAAAGCGGTGGTCGCAGCAACCAAAGCATGTTGTCGTGCCATATTTGGGTTGAAAGGCTCTGATATTAGAGGCAGTTGTCTGTGGACGGTCGACGTGGATTTAGAGCGGCGAAGGCGGGTGCCTGCATCGCTAGATGCCCTTGCCAGCATCTGAACGTCGAGGATAGGATTAGTGGCAGCTGAAGTAGAGTGGCAAGATGGTGGATTGAACGTAGCAAGCTCTGCTATTGTGTAATTGGCAAACAGGTGGTGAAAAAAACTAATGGAAGCACACGAGGCCGTGTGGTAAGAGACGAAGCACACGCAGACAAATCCGAAACGTTATCTCGACAGCTGCTCCATTGCAAGGGAGACTTGCTATTTATCGTGCCTTCTTCATGGAGGAGTAGGTCATCACGACCCGAATAGTCGTGACGTACCAGCGAACCTCTACAAATTGGCGCGGACAGGAGCCTTCCACTTCTGATTTTTGTAAGCTGCATATGGTATTAAGCAGCGTTGAAAATCTCAATGGTGCAGCTCTGCACTCTTCGTTCTGGAAGCACATTCAAGCCATCATGAGAATTGCGCAAACGGCATTTAGTCGGTGACAAGATTCTTTGCTAGTAGTTGTATCATTTGGAGGTACTCTGATCTCGTCTTTGGACTCTCAGGGTGCATGTCTGGGTGCCAGGTCTCTTTCAAGTGCCGAAGTGCTCGCTCTCCCTTCCTCTTCCCAAACATCCTCCTCATCACTATGCACCTCAACATATGCAATGTCCTTATCTTTGACACTTATCATGAAAGTAACGACCGTCATAGCCGCAAAAACGACCATAGCGGCCAGATATGGGAGGCCTAGCCACATACTGCCTAGGTTCATTGCCAATTGGAATATCTCGTTCAGCAGAGGCCCAGCAACCATGGCGCCAATGCTCTCGGCGATGGCGATAGTACTCATGAGTTTGCCAACGTCGGGGCTTGACTGCCCACCCACGATGTGGATGGATACGGAGCGCATGGCGGCGTTATAACCAGTGCCCATGTTGTATACAAGAAGGCCAAGAACAAGCAGTGCAGGATATGCAGCGATGCCCATGATGAAGAAGGACAAGGTGGTCAATATGATCGAGCCCCGAGCGATCCAAAGGTCAGCGCTATGCGCAGGAAGGTTGAGCTTTTTGAGTAGTAATAAATTGGTGAGTGGGATGAAGACAGTGATAGCGACAAGGTTAGTAGCAGCACGAAAGGAGAGTAGGTAGGCCGCTTTCTTGATCTCCCAGCTGTAGCGCTTCGAAGCGTAGCGAATGAGGAGGGTAATAGCCTGTCGTCCTAATCTGTTGGCCAAGAACGTAGTCACAACCAAAACCAATGTCCTGTCGCTCTTGAGAAAATGGAATGCGGTTTGGAAATTCCGGACTTGTGCCTTGAGAGTGAAATGTCCGCCCATTGGCTGAAGCTCTATGCTTTGGTCGTCCTCGCGATCTTTTGGTTCTGGTAGGTCGCGCAAATGCAGAGTTTCCGGGAAGAAGAAGGCAATGCATATGCCCACTTGCTGGATTCCTAGCGCCAATAGCAGCGGCAGCCAGTCCCCGTGCTCCATGAGTCGCGCTGCCATGATGGGTGCTATCATCTCTGCTATAAGTACAGAAGCCGACAAGTAGAGAAATATCGTAGTTCGTTTCTCAGGCGGCGCAATGTCTGAGATCATGGTCAAGCCAATAGCCATGGCTACCACGGGTCCACCACCGATGCAGAAGAAAGCTGAGGAGAGCCAGGTCAGTTGAAGCGGTAAAGTCTTGACGTAGCCTGAACAGATGTCAGCACCTCTCGTTTTTCTTCGTTGTCTCAATGGACTCACAAATCATCAGCACCCAGGCAGAGCTGAGTTGCAAGCCCATCAAGCTGGCCGTGAAAATCCACTTCCTTCCAATTTTATCTGCCAGTATCCCAAAAGGCACAGCCAAAATGATACTAGGGATCGCGTCGAACATGTCCTGCCAGCCAAATATCATGGCCATCTTCTGCTGCACCTCGTCGATCTTGCATAGCTTCTCTGGCACGTTTCCATCGGCACCGATGGCCGAGGGATCGTGTTCGCGGTAGTAGATGAGACAGAGATTCGACTCGTATACGCGGGTTCTGGGAGGGTCGGCAAGGAATGCGCCTACGTCGATAATGGCCACCAGGGCGAAGACAAGGGCGACCAGAAGAACCCATGGTTTCTTCTTCTGCGGCGCAACGATTGGCAGCGAGGCGGAGTCGATGGGTGAGAGGAAAGGTGCTCCTTCTTCAGGAGACTCACGCAATGAAGATTGCGCGGCCATCGCAATCGTTGCTATCCTGCACAGGGCAGTCCTTATCGAGTGCTGTCAAGTCCGAAGTACTGGTATGTTGAAAGTGCAAACGCGAACCCCCTGGAATGCGACGAAATTACGAGAAAGGCTGCGTTAGCAAGAAAAGCAGCAAGCGCAATTAGCCATGATCAAGGTGAGAGGAGAAAGAGGGCACAGTGTAGACCATTATGTCTTCAATGCCAATGCTGGCTGTGAGACGGCTGTTTCCATTCGAGGTCTGGGCTTACGATTCGGCGTTGCCAGGTGTCGCGTCGCTTTCGACCTGCTCGGCGGTCATTACGTCAGCCGCTAAATTAAGCCCCATGGCTCAACTTCAGGTCATGTCTCATTCACTTTCAGACGAACCGGAATTTGACTTTTCTTCAGCAACGCAAAAACTGTAACGCAAAATGGTCATGAACGAAAATGTTCCGTGACATCGAGTCATGATCAAGGACCGACGTACACGGCCATTGATGGCTTGTAAAACATTAGTATCTCCCTAGGTAGCTCTTGGTTCAGTGAAGAGTTCATTCAGAGTGACTAGAGAAGCGTCAAGCTAGTACAGCACAAATTCGACTCTCCGAGTTGGAGATCTAGTCCATAGTAACCATGTTTGAAAAATGGAAGTTCCCGACCAGCTTACGAAGACTTGGCGACCTGGATTCATTCATGCACCGTTGACAAGTCCTGAACTTTCACTACCCTGCCTTCGCAAGTAACGGTATGGAACGCAAGGTCATTCGAAGTATTCCTGGTCTTGCTGTTGCTTGGGAGAAGAAGAAAAAATCATTCACAATCTCAACCCTTTCACAAAAAGCTTTATGATCCAACACTTCTTAAGCTCCAAGCGTTCTTCAACTTTTCCTTTCTCTTGACAGACTGAATCCCGCCACAGTTCTTACTCTTGCTGTTAACCACATTCAATTCCCCATCAACTCAACCAGAAACATTAGCATTATGTCGCTTCCGGGGGAATTACGAAACCACATCTACACCTACCTCGTTCCCAGCTTCCCAAGCGAGATCAAGCCCATGCGAGACCACCTTCCAATACAACTGGTTGGTAGTCCTGGACGCCATCAATTCTTGGCAGGCCTCCCAGGCATCGCGTATGTGAACAAGCAGATTTATACCGAGCTCGTTCTGCTTGTCATGCAGGAAACCAAATTTGTCCTTGAGTCTGGCGCAGATCTTCAATACTTCAAGGCTATTCTGTCTGCCCTCCCGCCCAGTGCATGGCATCGCGTCCGAAAGCTCGTCTGCCCTATGTTCTCAACCTCTCCACAGCGGCCTAACGTACACGTCCTAGAACTCGGTTTCATACGACCTTTCCATGCGCTCCAAGATCTCTCCATCACACTAGACACTGACTTCCTCCGCGCCGTCTCCTCGGAATATATCGTCCACCCCACAAGCACAACACAATCCGCTGCAGACGTTGGCATCAACGTCGAGAGATTAGCCGGGAAGTGGGGCTTGTCGACTTTCCACCGCTTTCCGCATCTTCAGAGGCTAAGAATGCAATGCAGGGTGTTATCGGGGCAGGCAATTTATATTGGCGTGTTCAAAGCCCTTGCAGAGTGGGTCATGGCAAATTGGAGCTATGCAATCTCGAACGAGCTCAAGGGGGTAAACAAACGACAGGTACAGTTCACAGGAAAGGAAGGGCATTGCGACTTGGTTGTGTTCGTCTTCTCTGTTGAAAGGATCAAAATTGTCTAATCCAGAAGACTTGGGACAACTGTTGACTGCATCTGGTCAATCACTCGAAAATTACCCTATCGACGAAGCACTGTTATTAACTATTCGCAGGCTCTGTTCATCCTACTCAAACTTTTGATCATGTCTCAATGGATCAGAGCGCCCTAGAACATCCCCTTCAACGACGCATAGCTTCTAGAGCACTCACCTGGTTTGGGCAGAGAATTTAGTGGGGCATTAAAGATGTTATCAAGCCGTTGTCTTGCCGTTCTCGTCGTTCTCGTTGTTCCAACCTAGTCTCCGCTCTACCCATGTATCCTACTTGCCTGAATAATGCTTCTCCAATGTTCCTCTTGAAAATAGTATTTTTGTGGGTGTGATCGCTGCGTGCTAAGCCCACAGGCTTTTCTGCTGTTCTGCCTATTTTAGATGAACGCTCCTACCCCGTGCATGACCCCCTTTCACTGTCAAAGCAGAGCACGTGAACCTTCTTAGCGGCGCACAGAGAATATTTAAGGAATCCAAAATTTCGCTCACCGATTTTCAGTCTTCCATTGCATTATCTTCAACTTGCACTACTTGCAAATCGTACTTCAACGAAACAGCCGACAATTGAATCTTCACAATAGTCAAGACACAACAGATTCTTTGCTATACTATCCACGAGTTCATAACATCTACCAAAATCCCCCCACGATCGATTCTACAATTCCACTCATAAAATCACAACCATGAGCTCAATATCGGGCCAAAACAACGCCTCTCGTCGCCCGAGAGCTTCCAACAATGATGGTGGGCAGCAGCTCCTGACTACTTCTCCTTAGCTACTGCTAATATCACGGCAGCGCCATTCAACAGCTCTCCTCAGAGCTCTGATGTAAGTCACTATACTCTGACATAGTCGTCTCCCCCGTATACTAACCACTATACCCATCAGCATTGTCGGACACCACACAGAAGCTCCGAACAAGCCACCCTGGGCTCACAGCCCCATCAAAATACTAATGGTCGTATAATAGCGCGACAAATTTACACCAATGGCATGAGGGATGGTGTTACTGTTGGTCTTGGAAGCCAAGATGGCGATGTAACCGCCAAATCGCCATCAGCTCTGCAGACACTTCTAGCTTCCGGTAGGTTGCACATAGTTTTAAAGCTAGTATATAGTACTGATCGATACGTCTTGACAGGTCCTGTAATTGTTCATATCGCGGACGAACGAGAAAACTCGAATGCGGACCCAAATTTTCCAGCATTTCTGAAGGGGGTGGCGTTTGACCCCAATAACCAAAGCCAGTGGTACAATGTTGTCTTGCCCTATGTCCGAGGCTTGGTTTTCAGCGTTGCATCCACTGCAGACATACATTTCGCAGGCCCGATGTTTGGCTCAGAGGTTCTCCCTCAGATATACCTGGCAGTCACAATGCTCCGGTTTCCTGGATTCCACTGGTTCAGTGGTGTACAACAAAGTCGCCCACACAATCCGTACTTACAAATGGCAGCACATCTTCCCAATCTGCGCCAGATTTCCTTCACGATACACACTGCCGGTATCACAGCTTCTGCCTTTAGCGAGCGACAGATGATAGCGATTGAGGCGAACGAACCGATACGCGCCAAGGAGCGTCGTGTCATGCGACTACCGGATGTAGTCGAAAAGTACAACTTGAGGGCGCTGCTTGAATGTCGCTCTTTAACTGCTATCTCCATCGATTACATCGATTGTGAGAGAACAGCACACTTTGTTAGGGTTGGCGATCCTTTTAATTTGGTACGCGCTGTGCAAATGTGGCTGGTTCAGGAATTCACTCAGATGGGCCAGAATGTCACCGTGAACCTGAACAGGGCCAATTGATGCCACTTTGGGGGTCTGTATAACGACATGATGAACTATGATAGAGTTAATTAGTGCAGAACAATGATCTGTAGGGCTTCAGGCAGGATTCTGATAGACGAAGCGAATTATACTCATTTCTTTCTCGCTTTCAAAACATAAGTCAGGGATACGTATACTCATTGCGTGTGACGTTTATGCGAAGAAATAATAAGGGGATTTGGTCGCTAATCACCAAGTAGAACCAAATTCTCCTGATAAGTACTCACACATCAGTATATCGAGTGTGAAGTCAGGAAGTGAGTGTCAGAGTGCATTCACACATTTACGTTGTTCGGAAAGAGGATATAGGATATGCTGAAGCGTTCTTTGACTTTAGGTCCACGCATTACAATTTATAGGCTCCGATCAGACTGGTGAGGACCACTTTAGAGCTTGCATGACATGCCCCGTGTCACCCGATACTTTTCCATGTCAGGTGACCTGACTGCGTGGCCAGAATTGGCTGAATGACTTAATCACATCTAATTTTGTTGGTCTTTATTTACTTTATGAAAGCTATTAAGGAGCCGATCTAGCATGTTGTTTAGACTATTATAGATTACATGGGCGAATTACGAATACAAATCCACATACTGTTGAGCTATATCCTAGAATCGAAGATATAGACCTTGACACGTGACGTCTTAGCCAATGCAAAGATGTGACCACAGTTCACGCGTCCACTCACTGTCGATATACCATCGCACCAGATCTAAGAGCAAAGTGAAGAAGCATACTGACACTGACAGTGCGCTATACTATTAGTCATATTTCATCCTGGAGCATCAATGGGTCAGAAGATAAGCAAGATGTCACGTGACACAAATCGTTTATTCCGGTTGACATTTCAAGCGACGGAAGTAATTTCACCAACGCCTGATATGGCAGCAGAGAATGAGAACTTCACATGCGCTCTCTTCTTTCCAAAAGCGCACAGACTTGATCAAAACTTTAAACATGCTTTAACGAACCCAGGATAGAGTTCTAACCACTGCAGTTCAACAAGACTGGATAGCGTTATTTTTTACATAACTTTATTGTTCTCATGGTCTGTATGCATGTTCTCTAAAGAGATCAACCCCTGTTCAATGTTTTCCACACCACGACGGTCATGTCCCCATTTACGCCTCACGACAAACTTACTGCGCAATTTGAGTAATATCATCCTCCCCTATTAGTCCCATTCCATCATTCCTACTTCCATCCTCATACAGACTCTTGAACCAGCTTCCCTGTCGCTCAAGTAGTTTATGCGGCTCCCCATACTCAACGAGCTGGCCTTGATTCATGACGACGACTTTGTCGAAGTCAAGAATTGTGTCAAGCTTGTGCGCGACAGCTATCAGGGTATGGGAGGTAAATTTTGACCGCAATAGGCGCTGGATATGGGAGTCTGTTGTCGCATCGAGGCTAGTTGATTGTCAGCTTGTGAGTGAAGAGACGGTGCAACCGCGTATAGCATGGGTTTAAGGTTTTGGCATTGAGGGTAGAACGTACTTGCTGGTAGCTTCATCTATCACGATAACACTGGCTTTCTCTCTCCTCAAAAATGCGCGCGCTAGGCAGAACAATTGCCTTTGTCCATGGGAGAAGTGGAGATCATCAACCTCGACGTCAAGAGGATGAGCATATTTATCTATATCACCCTTGGCTACGATGGTATCCCATAGCTGGACGTCTTTTAGTGCCTGCATGATTGCCTTGTCATGGCTCTGCTTGAGTGGGTCGGCATTGAGCCGTACAGAGCCGGGCAACAGATATGCATCCTGAGGCAGGCCAATAAGGCGCGAGCGGACCGTCTGCCTGGGAATGCGATCTAACGGAAGCGAATCGATGCTTATACTCCCTGCCGAGAGTTCGATCATACGGAAGAGGGAGAGGACCAGGGACGACTTGCCGCTCCCGGTTCGACCGACAATAGCAACCTTCTCGCCCGGCTTTATAGATAGCGAGAAGTCTGAGATAACTGGTTCACCCGGTCTGAACAATCAGCATATATTAGTGCTGGCTGCGAAATTCAAATTGAGCTTACCGATGACACGCTTCAATATGCTTAAACTCGATCTTACCAGCACTTGGCCAGTTGGGTGGTGGGATATGGTCTTCATTTTCCAGGTCTTCGGCGACAGGGTCAGTAGTAAAGTTCTTAATCCTAGCAACGCTACCAATATGAGTTTCAAGTTGTGTCCAGAAAGTGATCAGCAATTTGATGCTTTGCGAGAAGAGGACTACATTGAGCAAGGCCACACCGACGTAGCCAGCACTCAGTCTGCCTCTCAATGCGACAACCAGTATGATGAGGATAGTAGCGACACCTGCGACGACCAAATCGAGGACAAATGTTAGCCATCGCTGAACCGCAAAGAGGAGATAAAATGGACGTTGGCTGCGATCAAGCAGTTTCTTCGCCTTTTCTTCAACGAAGCTCTGCCATCCAAATGCGCGAATGGTAGCCAACCCTTCTAGCATCTCATTGAACTGGGTGTAGAGGGGTGACTTTGCTTCCAGGTCCAAGAATCGGAGCTGACGAGATGTGCGGAGGTAGAACATTTGAATACCATAGACAGCAATGCCCACGACGGGAAATGAGATGGCTGCGAACGGAGCTGCGACGGCGATAAGAGCCATCTGTCCGATGCAAAGCACGAAAGCTGCCCGGAAATCAGCATGGTGAGCCTTAACTAAGAAAATGGTGAACACTGACTTGCGAAAGTATTGAGTGCCGCCACGGGTAACTCCATATCAATCAACATCAGATCTTGGCTGAAGCGGTTCAGTGTAACTCCGGTATCGGTCGTTGCAAAGAACGACATTGGCGATCTTTTCTCCATCAGTATGCGGGGTTTATCTAATTGTAATACACTGGCTTACCCGAGTACTGTATCCAGTAGTTTCTTGTGGAAGCTGACGCCGGAGCGTGGGACCATTGTAATTATGAGCTGCCTGATGTCGGGTAAGCATGGTGTTCGCCACATTTGGCAAAGACCACCAGACAACATACCAACAACTCACGATGAGGAAGAAGAGCGCCAAGCCTCCAATCATGGAGTAGATACCAAGATAATATCCAAGCCGCTGGTTGGGAAAGCGCTCGTTGTACTCAGCCCACATTTTGACCCAGATCGCTAAAATATGTCAATACTCGTACGAAAGCTCAGGGTGGAACCTACTTGGGAAAGAAATGCCGAAAATGAAGATTATGATCGAAATGATGAAGATAATGGTTGGAATCCAGCCAACCGACCCAATGTAGTAGAGGTAGATAGTTGTGTCGCCAGTGCGACGATTGGCCTCCGCTTGGATATCATCTTCCGTGACTTTTGCTGCGCTTTGTTGTTCTGTGTATCTCGGTGGAGCCTCGTAGATGTGCTTTTCAGGGCTAAAATTCCAGTCTGGCAGTGGAAGGTCGAAGCCTGACACGTAGCCACCAGAAGTGTTAAGCTTTTCGAATGCACCCTGCTCCGTGATCTTACCTTCCCTATCTAGGGCCACGATATGATCGCAGTAAGGCAGCCGTTTTGCTGTCGCAAAGGAGAGGTGTCAGCATCTGCGCACGTGGCCAAGCTCCGGACTTGAGCGCAAGAACACATACCTGACGATGATGCGATCAATACAGTCGTTCTGCATCGCTTGAGAAGGCCTTCATGACCAAAAAGACTGTGCCAGATCCGATTCTCAGTCTGGCCGTCAAGGCCACTGAGGCAGTCATCGAGGATGATGATGTCCTTTTGAGCGTACACGGCCCTTGCAAGCGCCTATAAAGGGGTTGGGTCGTTAGCAACAACCCACAAGCGGAAAGTGGGGTGAATATCAGGGAAGTCTCACTATGCGCTGGCTTTGACCTCCGCTCAATGCAATACCCTTGCTTCCAATCTGTGTCTGGTCTCCTTGCGGTAACTGCCGTAGATCCTCATCTAGTGCGCAGCTACGAACAACTGACGAATACCAACGCTGATCGAAATCTGAAACACCAATAATGCTCTCCTGCACCGTGCCGTTCACGTGCCATGCGGTTTGGTCGCACAGGGCGATCCTCAAGGACGAGACCTGCAGTGTGCCACCCATGACCGGCAACTCACCCAAGACAGCCTTAAGCAGGGTTGACTTCCCACACCCTACCGGCCCCACGACCATGGTAATCTTACCACGTGGGACGACTAAGTTGATCGCCTGCAAGGTACCCGAGGGATGCTTTACCTTGTCCCACCCAAAGTAGCCATGTTCGATGACGATAGCCTGTGATCCTAGAGAGCTCACGTCCTTGACCTCGAGAGAAAATTGACTCTTCTGAGATTCATCAGAGTCCTTAACCGACTCGCTCCCAGTGTCCGATGCCCATGCCAAGCTGCCACGCGAGGATGGAAATTTACGTTTTTCGGTTCTCGCTTCCATAGCTAAAAACTCTTGAATTCTTTTAAATGAACCGACGCCACCCATGAGTGCTGATAGCGCCATTATGAGCGACCCAAGCGGCTCTGTCAAGAGAGAGAAAAGAGACAGAGATGTGAAAACAGTAGCAGTGTCGAGCGTACTGGTCCCATCACTCTTTTGAGCCAGAATCGAGAACACAGCAAAGGCAAGAATGGGTGACACTATGGGTGAGATGTACGCTAATCACCGTTAATAGGAAGACTGTATGAACGTGTGGGGGAAACTAACAGAAACCCATGGTCCAAATGAGGAGCTTCCTGAACTTCTTCGAAATGTTAAGCTCGTCAACTCGAAGCTGCTGAAGGTCTTCCCGCAGAACTTGAGTGAGGCCACACATCTTCACGCCTTTCATAGAATTGAGCATTGCGTTTGTAGCGGCAATGCGTCGCTCGATGGCCTCAAGCCAGAGTGCTTGGCGTTGCATGATCAAACTCGTGGCACCCAAGGATCCCAGAAGAGAGACTAGATAAGGAGTCAACGCGTGATACAAGTGATAAACTTGAAAAAAGAACATACGAATAGCAACGCCGATTGGAATTGTGCACGCGACACCTAATTGCCGCTCTAGGAGGAACATAGCTAAAGCGATCTCTAAAGTATTCGACCAAATCTAGCGCGGGTAAATAAGTTAGCAGATATTCTCAAAAGAAATTCTCAGAACAAATCAGACGATGGCTTGAGCTTTTACCTCGTGACCTGTCTCCATACCAGTAACAATACGCTCGATGTCAGCGCTCATCAGGGTAAGGGAAGAGGCTGCATCAACGTCAATCAGCGCCACATCAGTAGCCTTACTGTAGAGCATTGAAATAAGGCCCCCGCGCATCATGGTAATGAATCTAAACGTCTTGTGTTGGTATTGGCCGGTGGACACCTTCGGAAATCGTTAGCGGCGTGGTTGCATGGATCATCCTTCTCGCTAATCTACCTACCGCGATGCCAACGAAAACCAGGATGTATGCGGCAATCAGACCATAACCGATGTTTGTAGTTTGGGTCGTGACACTCTGCTGGGAAAAAGTAACAGCTCGGTTTATCAGGAACGGCTGGCAAAAATTGAAAGCGATAAGGCACAGCCGTGGTGGTATAACCGCCAGTATAGGCCATTTCAGCCTTCTTAAAGTCGCTGCGAATAGAGAATGTGGCCCGGTATGCGTCACTAGTAAGAATAATTATCAATCAACTGAACCTATGCTCCCTGTCGGCAGACATTGGACACTTACATCTATCCCATGCAGAACCTACGACGTGATGTAGGTAGTTTGACCGGAGATGCTTGTCCAAATGGAACAGGTCATCCACCGTCAATGAACTCGAGAATCCTTTCTTGAGCAGTTCGTTGAGCCACCAGAATGATGCGTGCTTGTATACACCACTTGTTGCCTCTGGTGGGCAATCGGCAAATTCTGGGAGAATGAATTGAGTTTTCCCCCGAGCTTCGAATATCGCCAAGAATAATTTGATACCAACTCGCGAAGCAAATACGGTCGCAACAAGGTCGAGCTCGGAGTCCAGCGCATAGCTACGTGATCGTGCTGTATCGAAAGCAACGGTGATGAAGAGGTAGCTGTTCAACAGGAATGATGGTCGTATGGAACGTATGTGCTCGAAGTAAGAGAGAAACCCCAGTGCAACGGCTCCAACAAAGCTGAAAGCAGCAGAGGGCAGCTCGGCGCGATGTTTATTTGGTCGGCGGCTGGCCCAGATGATGAGAAGGGCAAGGTCGAAGCCAGCAAGAAGGGACCATGTTATCTATTGTTCAATAATTAGCTAGATTACGAGGTCCAGATCGAAAGGCTCATACCAGCTTTGTATATAGAAGTGATGACCTTCTTATCTTAGTCTGCTTTCTCCAAAGATAAAAAATTCGAAAGGGTGCGATGCCAAGAAGCAAAGCCAGAGGTATTATCGAGAGAAACAACTCTGAAAAGAAGAGTGTAAAATCAAATCCTCCCCGACAGTTTGCTCCAGCATAGGGACCAATTGTGTTGTCAACTGACGCACAATATTGAGTAGAATTCGATGCCATTGTCAATGTGAATGAACAGCGGCCAATTCTCAAATCTTTGTTCGGAGCATTAGAGAGGGCATGGAAGGGGCCTGAACGTTGATAATTTGGCTCTAGCAATGGCAACGGCGCTATGAATCTCTCGACCGTTATGCTGATCGGGTCAGCTGGTGGCAGAATGTTGGATGCTTCAGTGCTACCTCAGTGGCGCCCAGGTATCTGATGCTTTGCTAGCACGCTCGGACAACACCGTATGTGCGGCCGATCCTCTGGTGTGGACTATCCTGGAACACAGCAATGAAGGTTAGTGATGTTAGCGCGTACAAACCTGCTTTACCTAATGGGGCTGGTGGTTGTTGGGTTACGTGGCGCTGGGAGAGCTGAAAAGGTCACGCAATTACCGTTTTGACGACATCGAATTGACCTGGGATACAATGATCGTCATGGTGCTTGACTAGAGCAAATACCCTGGGAACCCGGTGTCCAGTGACAAATTTTCCACCCCTGAGCATCGACCGGTAGTTGGAGGCGCGGGTTACAGGTTCTAAAGCCTGGTGCAACATCTTTCGGCGAAGGCGCAAGGTCATGGTAGGCCATGCCCATTGACATGGATCGTACATACAGATTCGTATTTGTTTTAGCCTTTTTTGGGGGAAGGATCGACGCCACCCTCATCACCCTGCATCCCACCTCTGGAGGACGGCGGCTCGGGAGAAGGATCCTCAACCTTAATTGCGCAACCACACTGGCATCTTGGCATCGTCGGTGGGTTGTCACCGCTTGGTCAGCGATATCACTTGACGATCACGCCCAATTTTCACTGACAGCCAGTTACCAACCTCCGTACATGCCTGGAAACATAGAGATGGCCTAGATGAGAAAGGAGTAGCATTATTGGTGTTTCAAAAAGCTACAGGGTTGTTAAGCGCCGAGATCGGAATATAAGACACAGTAAATCAAGGTAGCATTATGTCCAGGGTAAACAATCGCCTTTGAGCTCTTAGAAAGATCGACTCCTGCATGACGGGTTATTCTAATGCGCGGCGTTCTGGACATGACACTGACTATCGAGACCTTTGCCCAAACAAAGAAGCTGTGTTGGAACTGCGGATCGGCTTTATTGTTTACAACGCCAGCCCGCGCAGCAGCGGTAGCGGGTGGACGGAATTCAATACTCATGCCTGAGGTCAAGGGGTACTTCTAAACTCTATGTCTGAAGTCAAAGGCTATGTTTGAACCTTGTGTTTGAGGTCAAAAAGTATCATATCAGACGCTCAAAAGTAAGATACAAATCTGTTGGCTAATACTTTGTTCTTGGTAGGTAGGTTGTGCGTGCACAATCCACTCACAAACAGCACGCCAAACTGGGCATGAGGGTCAGTGCCGTGATGAGGAGACAGCAAAAGCCAAGACTCCACTTGTTTAACAGCCCACCGACTTAGTGGAGTGGATGGAATCCGGTGGAAAGATGCTTCGGTGTCCGCTCGTCCCCACACAAAAGAGTTCCGCTTTTGTGCATGTCCACGGAGTGCCGGCATGGTTGTCATTCAGAGAGAAATTATTTCAAAACGATAGTGTGAACACAAACGTATTAGGTGACTCCATGCCGGTGATCTACCGCACCAAGACACAGGTCGCCGAAGAAGTATGTCCAACAGTGAAAAATCGACACCCCTGCAAGCGGATACCATTTGGGGTCAGTTTGCATATCACTCATGGCTGGGCATCCTGCATAAGGCTCGTGGCTTTGGGAAAGTCGGCTTTGAATGCTGATATCCATAGGTGGAGTGGTTTTAAGAGGAAGCCGCTTGCCCGTGGTGAACCAGTCCTGCAGCGACAGTCCTCGATGGAGCGCCGATCTTGCTGCGTTTGTCCATCCAGGGGCTTGGAACGAAATTTCTGCATTCAACAGAAGGAGCATGCCATCTACATGAAGCTCTTACCTCTTGAGTTCATGGTGATCGTAGCTTGCACAGCTCGTACGGGTAATATAGATGATCCTTGTACCTCACCATCCAAGAGCTTGGACACTCGAATGAGCTGGAATACCCCACAGTTTGAGACCCATTCTGGAAGATCAGAATTTGCAGATCCAACCATTTCACCAGTAAAGGACCGAATTCAGAACTATTGAGGGCCAGGAACTTGTATGTGGGCCAAACGTCGAAACCAAAGCGTTACTGAGACAATGTGAAGCGAAAATTCGAGCTCGTATACTCGGCTGACATGACGATGGTGTTGCAGAGACTGCAGTGATGTGACGCGTTAACAGGCCTTGCGAGCATCCTGATGAGTTGCGGGGGAGGGCGTCGCATGTAGCTGCTGAGCAACAGCGCTGAATCGAACCCAGAGATCCGGGTCCTTGGACGGTAGAAGCCGGATAATCCATGATGCGATGGTGTCATGAGCACAGGCCAACCCGAAAACAGGAACATGGCAATTGTGGAGATGCGACGTGTGTCAGTCTTGGAGATCGTTGCGGGAGAGCTTCTCGCGCTCCGCTAGTATGCAGCCGCGGGACGGGCAAGTGGGTTTCTTGAAGCAGAGCGTCCGAAATTGGCTCTGACGGGACCAGACCATGGCAGAAAGGTGGTGAGAACAGCGGAGACGGGCCGTAAGCAGCATGGTGATGGGCGAGGTGTAGTTTGGTTTCGGACCTGGTTTCCTAGCCTGGCCGCCGCGGAGCGGTATAGGGCGGCTGTTGGACGGCGGCTACGAGTCAGGCTGCCGATTGAGTTGGCCGTTGGTCCTCGACATATGCGGAAGAATTATCATGACAGCGAAGGCGGAGGTCTGCAGTCCGTTCGTGGGGCGCTGATCTGGCTAGCGGGGCCACTGTGGCTTGGGCTATAATTGGTTATATAAGCCATTTCTTCGGCCCGACGCGTCGGGTCTTGCTGCTTCCATCCAGGATCTACCAGAACACGAGCTGTCTGCGCAGCCCCGGGCGCCACAATATGGAAAACACTCTACAGCCGCCAAACCTCTGCATCGTCTTGATTGCTCACAGAATGCCGGCGGTCGCCTGCAGACAGCCTCGCTGTGTGTCACGATGCGCCCGCGTTGCGTGATGGACATGGTCGAGAACGGACACCCTAGAGACTGTACACAGGATGGCCACAGTGCAGATCCCCCCAACCCCTACACGCCAATGAATCCACGTAGGTTTCCACTTGGCACCTCAATATGCTGGTCCACGATATTCCTTTGCCGGCACCGGTTGTTCGCATATGCTGCCCTCGGAGTGTCTGTGGCTTGCTTGAGACATGCGAAGACCTAGCAATGACTTCATCGAACACTCAATGACTGGGATTGCAATCTTGAAAGCATATCCAGGGGTAATTGCTGCGGTGGAGAGGCAAATTCAAGGCGCTAGAATAACTGGCTGATGTGAATTTTCCATCTCAAAGTGCTTGATTTCTTCCATCTCAAGTGCTTGAATGCTTGACATTCATTCTTGTCAACAATAATCTTGTCTTCTCATCAGTTGCACACTATTCATACTTGCAGCTTGTACGCCCCTTGTTACGCTCCAAATATTGGATTGCAGTGAGTGTCCCAGCTATATTGTTGCTAACATCGAGCTTGATCGCACACTCTAACCCCAGCGTCGGTGAGTTCTTCTCTTTTCATTGGCTTTGGACACAGCATTAGCAGGGGTGTAGCACTTGTTTAGGGTGTCGAGCATATCGTCAACTATGCAACCGCCTATCCTCTATGAGATGAGGAAACTGAGTATACTGACTCGAACTTGAGATTATCGAACATCAACAACTGAACATGGAGACTGAAAATTCCAGCCATGTGGAAAGGACCCTCCAGTCGGTTTGGGCCCACGTGCTGAATTTGCCTTGCGTCCCTCTCGACCAGTCTTTCCTGTCTGTAGGCGGAGATTCTATTTCTGCAATGCAGGTTGTAGGCCAATGCCGCAAGGAAGGCATGAGTCTCGGCGTGCAGGAAGTCCTGCGAAGTAGATCTATCACCCAACTGGCAAGTGCTGTGAAGGCACTCGAGAACTCTTCATACGACCACCAAGAGTACTTCGATGAAGCCTTTGACCTTTCGCCAATCCAGTCACTGTACTTCCAGAGACCAAACACCAATGGCCACTTCAATCAATCATTCTATCTCCGAGTAACTCGCCGGACCACTGTAAAAGAATTCCAATCTGCAGTTGAGCAACTGGTAGGGCGTCATTCTATGTTGCGTGCACGATTCTTGTTTTCATCGGAACACGGTTGGCAACAGCGTCTTACAAGTGAGTTGCCCCCTAACTAGCTCACTTGATACTTCTTGTCGGCTCTCAATGCTTAAACAACTCTTTTTTCCTGCCTCCCCAGTACCTTTATTTATTCAACAATCCTTTGGATCAACACTGACATTGTCATAATTCCTTTAGATGATATTGCTGGGTCTCATCGCTTTCGATATTCGAAGGTCTCGTCACAGACTGAAATCGACAGTCTGATTGAAGACTCACAACAATGCTTTGATCATACCAATGGGCCATTGTTCGCTGCGGATCTGTTTGATTTTAATAATGATCAGTATGCTTTTCTTACCGGTCATCACTTGGTTGTTGACCTAGTCACGTGGCGTCTACTACTAGAAGAACTCGAAGAGATCTTGAAGGGCGACAAGCTACTTGCTCCTGCGCTTCCGTTCCAGAAATGGGCTGAGTTGCAGAGCGAGCACGCGGAGAGTCTGCAGCTCGATGAAATCCTGCCGCCTGTTGATGTACCTGCTATGGACTTCTCCTATTGGGGTATCCAGCACCAGGATAACACATACGGGAATGCCAGCCACGCAAGTTTTGAACTAGACACAGACCTCAGTTCTTCTTTCTTAACTAGATGCCATAACGCGTATAGGACGGAGCCGGTTGAAGTCCTTTTGGCGTCTTTGATCCAGTCATGGTCTCGTGTTTTCACCGACCGCCCTGTCCCTGCCATCTTTAATGAGAGTCATGGGCGTGAGCCATGGAACTCAGACATTGACATCACTCGGACCGTTGGATGGTTCACCGCCTGTAAGTCCAACTTGTTTACTTTACGACTGACACCATGTCAAAAATGGACTCATGGAAAACGTACTTGATCATGTATTCGTTACAAATATTATGCTCGATCATTGCCAGCATTCGATGTGAGTAATGATTCAAGGGTCTATACTGATTTGTTGTTAGTGGCTCCAATACTAGTTTCACCCTCTGAAATCTCGACGGACACTGTGCGCAAAATCAAGGACTTTAAACGGAGAATTCCTGGAAATGGGAGACCTTACTTTGCTCGACGATGTCTCACTGAAGATGGTCGCAAACAATTCAGATCTCATTGGCCTATGGAGATTCTCTTCAACTACCTTGGTCAATATCAAGTAGGTGCATTAGTTGACTGAGGCGCAACTCTTGCTGACCATCACTGTAGCAACTTGAAAGGTCCGATGCCCTCCTTCAGCCTTTAGGAACTATGGCTGGCGAGACTGGCAAAGCTGGGGGAACATCCGATTTTGGCCACGAGACTTGCCGATGGGGACTTTTTGAAATTTCTGCGTTCGTTTTCAAGGGTCACCTTAAGGTTGCATTTACCTTTAATCGCAACATGCAGCATCAAGCCCTTATCCAGAAGTGGGTATCTGAGTGTCAAACTACCCTTGCGGGTATGATTCAAGGACTCTCTGTCCTGGATCCTAAACCAACGTTAAGCGACTTTCCTCTGCTCGCCCTGGATGACGAAAGCTTTAGCGCCCTGATGGACAAGCTTTTAGTCTTGGGTATTGAGCAATCCGATGTCGAGGATGTATATCCATGCTCAAACATGCAAGAAGGTCTCCTGCTTTCCCAAACGAAGGATACAGGCTTCTATGCCGCCGCTACCCTTCATGAGATCAAGGCTCCCAATGGCCCCCTATCCTGGGAAAGTATTGCTGAAGCATGGCACCAAGTCGTGCAGCGCCATCCAGCACTGCGAACAGTCTTTCTTGAGAATGTCGGTGCAAAAGACAGCCTCTTCAACCAAGTCGTCTTGAAGAAAATCGATGCAAATGTAATCCATATCGACTGTGAGAACGAAACAAACGCTATTGAGCTCATCGAAGAGCAGCGTCTAGCTAGCTATAACAATACTAGATGCCCAAACCACCGCTTCACTATATGCACTACTGCTGATCGAAGAACATTCTGCTCCCTGGAAATAAGTCACGCGATCATGGACGGTCACTCGATGAGTATGCTTGTCTTTGATCTCCAAAAAGCTTGCGAAGGCCAGCTACGGCTAGAAGGCCCGCCTTACAGCGACTATATTTCCTGGCTGACGAAGCAACCTCAAGAAGCTAGCCTTGAGTTCTGGAAGTCTTACCTTGGCGGGAGCGAAGTTTGCTCTTTCCCTGTTCTTGACGATGGTCGCGCTGTAGAGAAGCGGTTGGTGACTATCCGTCTAGACCTCACTGGTGTTGGATTGCCTGATCTCCAGGGCTTTTGCAACATGCATGGCATAACATTATCCAACATCTTCCACACAGCATGGGCCCTCACGCTCAGCTGCTATGTTGGAAGTGACGATGTCACATTCGGGTATCTTACGTCTGCCCGTGACTCTGAAGAAGTTCCCGGTGTGGACGAGATGTGTGGTCCAATTATCAACACCCTTGTCTGTCGAGTGGATCTTTCTGATAGCTCGCGCTGTCTCCTCGATGTGCTTCAGGATGTACAGCGAGATTACATGGAGGCTATTCCGCATCGTCATGTAGCTTTGGCGGATGTCCAGCATGCTTTAGATCTTTCTGGAGCTAGCCTGTTCAACACTGCCTTATCTTACCGACGTCTACCTCAGGAACCACCCAGAGACAGCACCCGCCTCCAAATCATTGAGGTTCGCCCGATTTATGACCCAACAGAGTAAGTCCTTTTCCATTTGACTGAGAGTTTTACAATGGCCCCCGGATGTGTCGCACGGGTCTTTGAGTTCTCATTATGCGGATAAAAAGCTGTACAGAATCTTTCATTTATCTCTTTACTACTTGTAATGTTCATATACATTCTTCTTTGCACATTGCTAATTCCTTTTCTATTGTTAGATATCCAGTGAGTGTCAACATCGAAGTGGGCGATGACACAGCGGCCGTGGATTTGGATTACTGGACAGATCATCTCACTTCAGTCCAGGCGACCAACGTCGCTAGCACATTTGCTCGTGCTTTGGAAAATATCGTCTTCAACGCCAAAAGGCGCATCTCCGCCTTAGATCATATCAGTCCTAAACACTTACAGCAAATCCGCAATTGGAACATCATGCCGGCCACGCTGAACGAGTGTGTTCATGATAGGTTTGCATCGTGGGTGGTAGCTCAGCCCGACGCACCCGCAGTATGCGGTTTCGATGGAAGTTTCACATATGCTGAACTTGACACCGTGACCAACCGTCTGTCACATTATCTTGTTCAGCTAGGCGTTGGTCCAGAGGTCTTTGTTCCTACATGTTTCGATAAGAGCGTGCTCGCAGTTGTTGCCATGCTGTCAGTCCTCAAGGCTGGTGGTGCGGCAATTCCGCTCGATGCAACTCATCCCAAGCCTGCTCTACAAACCCGCCTAGAGGATGCAGGTGCTCAGATTGTCTTGACTACATCTGTGCGTGCAGAGAAATTTGACGGTCTTGCTTCGAAAGTCGTCGTCGTCGATCCTGAGTTCTTAAGGGGTCTCCCCGCAGTAGACGCCCCAGCTTGCACCAATGTTCAACCAAACAACCCTGTCTTTGTAATCTTTACAAGTGGTAGTACTGGAAGACCTAAGGGAGTTGTACTCGAACATTCAGCCATCGTCACAAGCGCAGAAGCTCATGGCTCGAAGATTGGGCTTGGTCCAGGGTCACGCATGCTTCAATTCGCCTCCTATACGTTCGACAACTCACTTGAAGAAATGTTTACAACTCTTCAAAGAGGAGGCTGTGTATGTGTGCCATCAGAGGCGGATCGTGTCAATGATCTGGCTGGGGCGATCAGCAGAATGAATGTCAACATAGTAGATTTAACGCCTACTGTCGCTACCCTGCTCACACCCGCCGAAGTACCGACCCTGAAACGCTTATGCCTCGGCGCAGAACCTCTCACTAAAACCCTGATCGAGTTGTGGAGACCACATATGAGTGTTATGGGCCAGTATGGCCCTAGTGAGGCATCTATTAATTCTGCTTGGAGAAACTTCCAGGAAGGCGGTGAAGCTACGAACATCGGAAAAGCTATCGGGTGCATTTCGTGGGTCGTACATCCCGAGAATCGCAATCGACTCATGCCCATCGGCTGCAAAGGGGAACTACTTCTCGAAGGGCCGATTCTAAGCCGCGGCTACTTGAATGATCTCGAAAAAACGCAGGCGGCATTCATAATAGATCCTGAATGGGCGCGCGTTACAGGCTCGACCGGACGTAGGTTCTACTGCACCGGAGATCTTGTTCAATACACTTCAGAAGGAGAAATGATGTATCTGGGACGGAAGGACAGTCAAGTCAAGGTAGGCTAGTGGTTACACTCACTGAACGACTCTTTTTCCTGACAATCAATAGTTGAATGGCCAGCGTATTGAGCTTGGTGAAATTGAACATCATCTCAAGCTCAGTCTCCCGGCTGGTTCTAAGTCGGCTGTCGAACTGGTGAAATTCAACGACGGCAACGCTACGAAGGCTCTGGTAGCATTTATATGCTTCAAAGCCGAGCCGACCACACCCGATACAGGCGTTCCACCTGCCATCAGTGACATGACTGAAGCTGTGCGCTCGGTTGCAAAACAAGTAGAGGTCGCCCTTGCCAACGAGCTACCAGCGTACTACGTGCCCTCCATCTTCATGCCAGTCACGAGTATGCCAATGACGACATCGGGAAAACTCGATCGCAAAGTTTTGCGGCAGCTCGCTGCTGGCGTTTCCGAATCTCAATTAACTCTTTTTCGCCTTGCTGGGAAAAGCGGACGTACGCCATCAGGACAGGCGGAAACTGCACTAGCTCGTCTCTGGGCATCGGTTTTGCAGCTTGCGTCTGATGCAGTAGGCGCAGAAGACTCGTTCTTTCGTCTTGGAGGAGACTCGATTAGTGCAATGCGACTTGTGACGGCTGCTAGGAAGGAAGGATTGATGCTGAACGTCGCAAGCGTTTTCGCGCAGCCAAGGTTAATGGACATGGCAGCCACCGCTACTATCCTTTCGCCAGAGGAGCTCCCAGACGGACCTGAACCGGACACAGTTCCTTTCGAACTCCTTCCAGACAATGCGAGACAACATGTCATCGAACTTGCTTCCTCTGAATGCGGTGTTGTTCCAGACATGATTGAAGATATCTATCCATGCAGCAAGCTGCAGGAAGGGCTCATTATGCTCTCAAATAAGGACCCAGGAACATATGTCGTGCAGCCCATCTATCGCTTGCCATCTGGAATTGACTTAGTCCGCTTCAAACACGCATGGAAAGACGTCATTGCGGGTGAAGTTACTTTACGCACACGTATCATATACACTGAGGAACATGGCTTCCTACAGGTTGTGTTGCGGGAAGAACCGACATGGCACACCCTTGTGCATCTTGAGGACATCAATGAAACTACGCGCATGCTTCCAGCCAGGAATGGGGCACCCCTAACTACTTTTACTATAGTGGGCGAAAACACTAGCACTCCATTGTTTGTCTGGACAGCACATCATGCGGTATACGATGGTTGGAGCTGGGCAACCTTGTTCCGCAAGATCGAGTCTTATTATCGCGGTGCAACCCAAGACATGTCTCCACCTGTCCCATACTCCCGGTTTATCAAGTACCTCTCCACGCTCGATCAGCAGGAGTCGGATAAATTCTGGCTCGCAAATCTTGATAACATGACTGCCCCTCAGTTCCCCCAGTTACCATCTCCAGACCACAAGGTGGAGGCGAACAGCCAGCTGCTGCACCATGTGCAGATGACTAGAGAGGCAACCATCGAAGTTACTGTTCCTTCTATGATCCGCGCAGCGTGGGGGTTGCTTTTAGCTACGTACTCTGGTTCTGATGACGTTTTATGGGGAGAAACAAACAGCGGACGAGAAGCTGCTGTCGCCGGCATCGAGGCCATCATAGGACCAACCATTACAACAGCGCCCGTGCGGCTACAACTGGATCGCGAACTCACAGTACATGAGTATCTGAAAGAAACCCAGCGGCAGTCCTCGATCTCTTTGCCGTATCAGTTCGCTGGATTGCAGCATATTCGAACGTTGAGCTCTGAGACGGCTGTGGCTTGTGATTTCCAGAGTTTCCTGGGAATCGAAGCAGGTGAAAATATGGGGGATGCCGATAGCGCACTTTGGAAGATGCAGAGTGCCAATACTATTGGAACGGACTTCTTCAGTTATGCTCTTATCTTCAACGCCAAAGTTTCATCAGGCGGTGTACATATTGAAGCCCTTTACGACAATCGCGTCATCGAGGCCTGGCTTGTTCAGCGACTTGTGAAACAGTTCGACTTTATTTTAACCCGCTTCAACTCCCCTCAAGCTCTTGACCGGAAGCTGGACGATGTAGAGCTCTTGGATCCTGCAGATCACGAAACCATCACTGGCTGGAACTGTAACGCAGTCAGCATCGTCAATCGGTGTATCCACAGCGTGATTAACGAAGATCAGACTGCTGAAAGGCCAACAGCCTCTGCCATAGACGCATGGGACACTGGTGTAATAACATACCGAGAACTTGACGACCGGGCAACACACCTCGCATCTCGACTAATAGATCTTGGAGTACGGCCACAACAATTCGTTCCCCTCTGCTTCGATAAATCGGGTTGGACGATCGTCGCCATGCTTGGCGTGCTCAAAGCCGGTGCAGCATTTGTACCTCTAGATTTTGAGGCGCCAATATTCAGACTGCGCGAGCTTGTGAACGACGTCAATGCAGAACTCCTTCTTTGCTCTCCGCAATACGAAGAACTCTGCCAGTCCATACCATGCAGTACCCTGGTTGTAAACGAAGAAACGACAAGACAAGGCAATGGATTCATGCAAATTCTGCCTCATGTCAAGGATGGGTCTCCGGCATATGCATTTTACACGTCGGGTTCAACAGGAAAGCCGAAAGGCGCGGTGATCAATCATGCCCACTGGGTGACCAGTTCGACTGCCTTCGCTCCAGGATGGGGCATATCCGAAACCTCCCGTGTGCTCCAATTTGCATCTTACACCTTCGATGCTTGCTTGATAGAGATACTCAGTACTCTCATGCGTGGCGGTACAGTCTGTGTGCCAGATCAAAATTCCCGAACTAACGACCTCGTGGGCGTTATCAACAAGTTCAATGTCAATTGGGCGACATTGACTCCTTCAGTTGTCCGTATGATACAACCTCTACAAGTACCACAATTGAAGACCCTCGTACTTGTGGGCGAGGCAATGTCACAGCAAGACCTCTTTACCTGGGCTGATCGGGTCACACTCGGTAATGGTTATGGCCCCACTGAGTGCAGCGCGATTGCCACATCGAACATAATGACATCTAATACGAAGCCAAATAATCTTGGTAAAGCAGTTACAGCTCGTTCTTGGGTCGTTGCTAGGCATAATCATGATGTCTTGGCACCGGTCGGATCTATAGGAGAGCTTCTACTTGAAGGAGGAGCAGTGGGCGTAGGATATATCAACGACATTGAGAGGACAGCGAATGCGTTCATTTCCAATACGAAGTGGGTTAGTAGTGTGATCTCCGCAGAGTATGTAAGGACCCTGCGTATGTACAAGACTGGGGACCTTGTTAAGTATAATGAGGATGGCACATTACTCGTAAGTAATGAATGCGCGATAAGAGTCCCGACAGTACGCTAACACAATCAGTACCTTGGTAGAAAAGACACGCAAACTAAAGTTCGTGGACAGCGACTCGAGCTTTCCGAGGTGGAACATCACCTCATGGCCGACAGTCTCGTACAAAACGCTCTGGCGATCGTACCTAGCACCGGTCATTGTGCGAAGCGACTTGTTGGCATTGTATCACTCCAAGATGTTCTGTTGCCCAAAACTTCACCAGATATGCTGCAAATACTACCTCAGGAGACTGCATCTCTGAGTATTAGTAGCATCCGAGACCGCCTGTGCGATCGCTTACCAGCGTATATGGTTCCTTCTCTATGGATAGCTATTGAGAAATTTCCACTGATGCCATCCGGTAAAATGGATCGTAGAAGAGTCGTGCAATGGTTGGAAGAAATTGATCAGGACGTCTACCGTGCAATCTCGGCTGTGGGCTGCCAAACTACTCAAGATGACGCCACTGCTGTTGAGTCCAAGCTTCAAGCAATATTTGCAAACGTCTTGAATCTCTCTAGAGAAGATATACGTCTCAATCAGTCATTCCTTCACCTGGGAGGTGACTCGATTGCTGCAATGCAAGTGGTATGTAACTCTCAAAGTCCATGCCCAACGATCACTAGGCGCAAGTTTTCCAATCCTATTTCGAGTTCCGAAGCTGGGATGATAGCTCTTCAAACTATTTTTAGACTCTTTCCTTTCAACATCCACATCAGAATCTTTGCTAACTACGATTCAGTCTTCGCAATGTCGAGCTCAAGGTCTTGCCATTAGCGTACAGAACATCATCCGTTCTAAGTCTATTACTGCACTGGCCTCAACCATCGACTCATCGCAACAAAACCACGATGCAGAGGCCGACCCGAAAGAGTACAACTTACCGTTTGATCTCTCCCCCATCCAAAAACTTTTCTTTGAGACTGTTGGCGACACTTACAATCACTTCAACCAAACCGAGATCTTTCACCTTGCAAGAAACTTCGATGTCGATGAGATCACTTCTGCAATGACTGCACTGGTTACTATGCATCCGATGCTTCGTGCGCGGTTTTTCAAACACGAGTCCGGAACGTGGCATCAACGGATCGAAAAGAAGATAAAAAATTCATTCAGACTTAGACAGAATCATGTCGAGACAGCACAAGATGCTACCATGAGACCAATCATTGATCAAAGTCAGGCAAGTTTGGATATCATCAATGGCCCTCTATTCGCAGTCGAAATCTTTAACATCAGCGCAACATTTTCGCAGGCCATTGTGCTAGTTGCGCATCACCTCATCATGGACGTCGTCTCCTGGGGAATACTGCTCGAGGACCTACAGAACCTTCTTAGCGGCGTTAAGCCTCCACCTCAAAGTCTCTCGTACTATAAGTGGCTACAGCAGCAGTATCTTCAGGCTAAACAAAACACTGGCAGAAAAGTGTATCCTCTTGACGATGTTGTGCCAGCTGACATTGATTTCTGGGGCATGCGAGACCGAAGCAACATCAGTGGAGATATTATAGAAGAAGACGTATTGCTAAGCACAAGAGACACAATGCTGCTGCTTGGAGCTCAAGATGCACTCGCTACGGACATTTTGGACATCTTGGTCGCCGCACTTTTCGAATCATTCCGCAAAGCTTTCCCACATAGGCATGCCCTCACTATCCATAATGAAGGACATGGTAGAGAGACCTTCAACTCGAGGCAAGATCTTTCTCGTACGGTCGGCTGGTTTTCTACCCTCACGCCTATTCATCTCTCAGTCTCCGCAGACGAGACTACAGACATTATCAATACGATTCGATGGGTAAAAGATGCGCGAGAACGTACTCCTGATAAAGGAAGGCCTTATTTTGCCTATCGAAATCTCAACGATGGAGGCGAAACACGCTTTGCCAGCCATTGGCCTGCTGAAATAATCTTCAACTATCTTGGAAGGCTACAGAATCTCGAGCGCAAAGATGCTTTGCTACGACCGATCCACGGCGTTGAATCGCGAGAGGTCGGTGAAGATGTACCTCGCCTTTCTCTGTTCGATATCACAGCAGCTGTAGCTCAGGGAGCAATTAAGGTCTCGTTTGGTTGGAACCGTCACATGAAGCGGCAGACCGAAATTCGTGCTTGGGTTGCACAGTGCCGGCAAACATTGGTCGATGCTGTTGATCAGCTTTTGCAAGTACGCCCAGAGCCTACTTTGAGTAACTTCAAACATCTACCGCTGCTTTACAATGGCATGTGTAGGCTCACAGCTGTCTTACCAGCGGGCATAACTATCACAGACATCGAAGATATATATCCTGCCTCACCTATGCAACAAGGCATTCTATTGACTCAGTCACGGAACCCTGAACTTTACACCTACCACACGATATTCGAAGTTCAGACAACGGACTCGACTCAAGCGGTGGAGCCAAAAAGACTTGCCGAAGCATGGCAAGTTGTAGTCAATCGGCATCCTGCTCTGCGCACTATCTTTGTTGACAGCCTTGCAAAGAACGGCTCCATTGATCAAGTCGTATTCAAAGATAAGACAGCTAGAATTCAGCGTATCAAAGACTGTGAGGACAGCAAAGTTTCGCAGGCATTACGAGAACAACCAACAATCGACTGCCGGGAACCTATTCCTCCTCATCGTATGACTATCTGTGAAACAAAAACAAATAGAACTTGGGTCAAGTTGGAGCTAAGCCACGCTATCAATGATGGGACGTCCATCACGAATATACTCAGCGACCTCGCTCGTGCATACGAAAAGAAGCTATCTCGAGCCGATGCTGGGCCTCTATACTCCGACTACATCGGCTACATTCTTGCCAGCTCCAGAGATGCAGATCTCGCTTACTGGACGACATATTTGTCTGGAGTAGAGCCATGCTTTTTCCCCAATCTCAATGACGGAAAACCTGGTGTTCATGAGCCTGGCTCAATTGATATTCTTATTGGGCGCACTGAATTCATACAAGATTTCTGCAAGGAGAACAGTGTGACGCTATCGAACGTTCTGCAGCTAGCATGGGCTCTTACCCTGCACTGCTTTGTTGGTGCGTCCGATGTGTCTTTCGGGTTAGTTGCCTCGGGTCGTGATATTCCAGTGAAGCACATCGACGAGGCGGTAGGATGCTTCGTCAACATGCTTATCGCTCGCCTCACATTCTCTGATGAGACTACCATTCTACACCTCTTAGACACTCTTCAAACAGGCTCTATGGATGCTTTGTCGCATCAGAGCTGCTCGCTCGCAGATGTTCAACATGAAATGCAGCTACCCGCACTCTTCAACACTGCTTTCACCTTCCAAAGAAGGCAAATATCACGCGATCCAGAAGAGACAGCCCTGGTATATGAGAATATGGAAGCCGCCGACCCTGGAGAATATGCAGTCACCGTCAATGCAGATGTCACTGACGAAACTATATCTGTTGATTTTGGATTCTGGAAAGACAAGATTTGTCCTGCACAGGCACAGAACATGGCCGACACTTTCGAAAAGATTTTTCACGGCATTGTGGCTTCTAGGGATCCTAAAACCACTGTCGGCAGATTGGACTTCTTTACTTCAAGCAGTCTCAGCCAAGTCGTGGAATTGAACGGCGAACTTCCACCTGCGATACGTCGATGTGTACATGATGTCATCCATGATCAGGCACTATTACGGCCGCGTTCGACGAAAGCAATTGAAGGCTGGGATGGAAACTTCACATACCAAGAGTTCGACAAGATCACTGATCAACTTGCTACCCACCTTCAAGCCATTGGCGTCACAACGGAGACATTTGTTCCAATACTGTTCGAGAAATCGTCATATGCTATCATCGGTATGATCGCTGTCATGAAAGCAGGCGGGGCGTACGTTCCGCTTGATCCTAAGCATCCACGAACCCGCCTTCAAGAACTCATCACTGATGTGGGCGCTAAAGTCGTGCTCTGCTCTCGAAGCCATTACACAAAAGCGACTGAAGTTGCAAGCCTACCTCTAATCGTGGATCAGCGATCTATTAAGAAGCTGGCTATTCCAAATGGGTCAAAACCGAAGCCAATAGTTTCACCAGATCATGCAGCTTACTGCCTCTTCACGTCAGGCACGACCGGGAAACCGAAAGGCACTATCATTCCGCATCAAGCCTTTTGTACCAGTGCAGCTGCATTTACACGTCGCATGCACATCAATGCAACATCGCGTACCTTTCAATTCGCCAGCTATACATTTGATGCAAGCTGCATTGAGATTCTTTCGGCGCTCACGGTGGGTGCGACCGTATGTGTACCAACTGAAGAAGACAGAATGAACAATCCTGCTGGTGCAATACGTAGACTGAAGGCTAACTGGTCTTTGCTGACCCCATCCGTCCTTGGCACGATAGAGCCGGACCGTGTGCCATGTCTAAAAACCCTCGTGGCTGGTGGTGAAGCCCTTCCAGGTCCCATCATCAAGAAGTGGGGCAATGACACTTGTTTCATCAATGGTGAGTGTCGTTATCAGGACTATCAGGAATAATGCTAATCAGCCATAGCATATGGTCCAACCGAGACCGCAGTAGTCGCCGCTACCGGCTACAAATCCACCTTAGACCATAAATTGATCGAATCGGAGCCTACGACTATAGGCTTTCCATCTGGTTGCCGATTATGGATCGTGCATCCCCGGAATCATGACAAACTCATGCCAGTGGGCAGCGTCGGAGAACTGCTCATTGAGGGACCTACAGTTGCTCGATGCTATCTCAACGATGAGGTGAAAACAGCGAAAGCTTTCATCGACAAGCCTGCATGGGCTACAACTCTATCATCAGACGACAGAGTATTTTTAACTTCACGCATGTATAAATCTGGCGATCTGGTCCGCTACAACTCCGACGGGTCGGTCAATTATATTGGACGCAAAGACACTCAGATCAAACTAAATGGCCAGCGCATCGAGCTTGGTGAGATCGAATTTCATGTGGGAAACAACTTCCCCGAGAATGTACAGTCTGCGGTGGAACTGGTCACTCCTTCTAGTCGCAGTTCCGCGAAGGCTTTAGCGGTCTTCTTTGCAATTGTCAAAGATCAGCCAGGAGAGAGTTTGGACAAAGTCCAGCCGATACCTACGGATACATTGAGTGCCAATGAGCTACTTTTAGCCATGAACGATGAAATCCGGGAATTGTGCAAAACAGCAGAGAATGGGCTCGCTGGTTCATTGCCCTCATACATGATTCCTTCCATCTTCATCCCAGTTATCAAGTTGCCTTGGACGTCTGCTGGTAAACTTGACCGAAATCGATTGCGCAATCTTGTCCAAGATCTCAGCCGTGAGACTATGGCGACATATCGGCTAACCAGCATGGTTAACAAAAAGACGCCGACTAACGATGCTGAAAGAACAATCCATAGAGCTGTATGCTCTGTCTTGAATCTGCCAGCTTCATCTGTGGGTATCGATGATAGTTTTGTAGTAAGTCATGTTCCATTTACAAGCGTTCCGACAACTGCTGATAAAGTATAGCGCCTTGGTGGTGACTCCATCTCGGCGATGCGGCTCGTTGCGGCTGCACAGGCTGAGAAATTGGATATATCTTTCATAGACATATTCAAGAATCCCAAATTAGCAGATCTAGCCTCAATAGGCACTCGCTTGGACAAGTCAGCCATCATGGAGAAGGCCCTACAACCCTTCGAGCTCCTTGACCAATCTACTTCGACGAAAGAAGTGCTCGAGGAAGTTGCGGAGCAATGTCGCATACCCAAGGAACAAATTCAGGATGTCTATCCTACAAGCCCGCTTCAAGAAGCACTCGTCACCCTCTCAATTAAGCAGGCAGGTGCTTATGTCGCTCAACACGTTCTTGCACTTCCAAGCGCAATAGACGAAGCCAAATTCAAAGCGGCGTGGGCGACAGCCATTCAGACAATAGACATTCTTCGGACTCGCGTGATTCAACTACAGTCTGGCTCATTCATGCAGACTGTTCTTGTCAATTCTGCTATCGACTGGAAAGAGGTATCATCTCTTCAGGAAGCCGAGAAAGAGAGTTTGCTGATACCATCTCACCTTGGCGGAGCGCTCGCTTCCTACACAATCGTTCACACTCACTCTAACCAGAGATACTTTGTTTGGACTATACACCATTCACTATATGATGGTTGGAGCATATACTTGATGCTCCAACGTGTCCAACAAATATATTCAGAGGGATCATCACAAGTGCCACAAACACCATATACTAAATTCATTAAGTATCTCAAGGACCAAAACGCACATACATCGATCGAGTTTTGGAAAAAGAACCTCGCGGGGGCCGCATCGTACAAATTTCCACAACCGCGATATGCTACTTCTGGATTGTCACCTCGCGGACAAACATTGAATCACACGATCAACCTAACTTTAAACCGCCATACTGATGTTACACCTTCTAACACTATCCGTGCGGCATGGGCTCTACTTCTTGCCTCTTACACGGCCAGTGATGATGTAGTATTCGGCGAAACCCTCACTGGAAGAGACGTTGCTGTACCTGGAATTACCGAAGTGTGTGGGCCAACCTTGACAACGGTGCCCACTCGGATTCGAATTGACCACGGAGAAACTGTAGAAGGTTTTCTTAAGATAATCTCAACAAGTGTTACGGACCGCATTCCTTTCCAACACCTTGGCTTGTCCGAGATTAGGCGTATCGGCAACGAAATGGCAGCATCTTGCGATTTCCAGAACTTGCTAGTTGTGCAAACCGAGAATGAAGGACTCTCAGATTCCATATGGTCTGTTTACGATAATGGTGAACAGAGCAACTTCTTCACCTACCCTCTAGTAATTGAGTGCAAGATGGGTCGTTCAAGAACAGAAATTCTAGCACACCATGACGCGAACGTCATTTCAACTTGGGAAGTCCAGAGAATTCTTTACCAATTCGAGTCAGTCTTGATCCAACTTAATTCAGTCAGTCATGTCCGCCATATTCGCGTATTTAGCGATCAAGACAAGGAACTAGTCCGAAAGTGGAATGCTTATGACCCCGTGGTTGTTAACGACACAATACCCTCTTTGTTCTTTAAACAAGTCGCTCTGCGACCAGACACAATTGCCATATCGGCGTTCGATGGCAGTCTAACATATGCTGAACTCGGGGATTTAGCTTCACAATTCGCGCAAGAGTTGATCAAGCGTGGTGCAGGACCAGAACAGTTATTACCCATTTGCTTGGACAAGTCACGTTGGGCGATCGTTGCAATAATGGGCATCTTGATCTCTGGTGCTGGTTACGTACCTCTCTCGCCAAATTATCCTGTGTCTCGTCTTCGACAGATCATCGATTCTTGCAAAGCTTCAGGAGTTCTCTGCTCGCCGCCTTACCAAAATCGCTTTGAAACGCTGGCCAGCTGGGTTTTCAGCGTGACCGAAACTACGATACGGGATTTACCACCATGTAAATTTCCAATCCCATCACGAGCAAAGAGCCACAACATTTGTTATGTTATCTTCACTTCGGGTAGTACTGGTGTACCCAAGGGAGTAGTTATGGAGCACGGCAGTATTGCTTCGAGCTCAGCAGCAATATGTAAAGGCCTCCATATGTCACCATCGTCCAGGGTCTTCCAATTCTGTTCATATCTCTTCGATGTATCTGTTAGCGAGACTCTTACAGTACTAACATGTGGCGCGAGAATATGCGTTCCCTCAGAAGAGCAGCGCACGACAGATCTTGCTTCTGCCATCACTTCCCTGGAGGCGACTTGGGCATTCCTTACACCTTCAGTAGCAAGTACCCTAGATGGTCCTGAAGCGGTTCCCACTCTGAGAACTTTGGTAGCGGGTGGCGAAGCAGTGACTTCTGAAGTGGTTGAGAAGTTCGCTGATGGCTTGCAGCTTGAGAACGGGTACGGGCCAACTGAAGGTGCAGTTTTCGCGGTGACGAACGACCACGTTTCAACCCAGCGAGATCCATCGAACATTGGCCACATGCTCCAGAGTGGCAGGGCTTGGCTCACACTTCCTGATAACCCAAATGAATTGGCGGCTGTCGGTGCCATCGCAGAATTATGCATTGAAGGACCGCTTCTGGCGAGGGAATACCTTAATGATCCTGACAAGACAGCTGAATCTTTCATTGAAAATCCCGCCTTCTGGAAGGACTTTTTCCCACACTCTCAGATTCGTATCTATCGCACGGGCGACCTTGTCCAGTATGCTATGGATGGTTCTATCCGCTACATAGGCCGCAAGGACAATCAAGTGAAGCTTTCAGGCCAGCGTATAGAATTAGGCGAGATCGAGCATCATCTACAAGCAGACGAATGCATCCGACAAGCTGTTGTGCAGCTGCCCAAATCCGGACCGTGCGGAAAGAAGCTGACCACTATTCTCAGTTTCCATGGCGTGCCGGTGAATCCAACTGATGCAGAGCACTCATGGCATACACCGTTGCTGGATCCAGGAACTGTAACTCAAATCAACCGTGCAAGAGACCGACTTTCAGACCTGATACCGGCTTACATGATGCCGACGGTGTGGATCGCCGTTCCTGGTGTTCCGGTTCTGGCATCCACAAAGTACGACAAGAAGCAGATTAGTTCATGGCTTGAAGCTATGGATGATGACACGTATCAAAACATAATGGAGCTTGAAAATATCGAACATGCATCTGAATCGGTAACTGCTGCTATGACAACACTTCAAAAGCTTTGGGCAAAGGTTTTGAACATTTCAATCAGCGATGTCAATGCGAATCGGTCCTGGCTCTCACTTGGTGGCGACTCGATTACTGCGATGCATCTACTTGCAAAGTGTCGAAATGAAGGAATCATCTTGACATTGAACCAAGTGCTTCGTGCTAAGTCGCTTGCGCATCTTGCGGAACACGTCAATTTGACTACAGACACAAATTACGGAGATGAACAGACTAATAGACCTTTCAATCTTTCGCCTATTCAGCAATTCTATTTTCAGACGAAGGATATCGAGAAGAACACACACTTTAACCAGTCCTCAACACTCCGCCTTTCGCGACAAATACAGCCAAATGTGGTTAAACGGGCATTTGATGCCATTGTTGGCTGTCACTCCATGCTTCGCGCTCGATTCTCGAAGTCTGAGGATGGGACATGGAAGCAATATCTTGAAACTAACATGCAGAATGCCTATTCATTCAAGGTTCATGATGTCCCCAACACATCTGGCATTATAGGACTTATCTCTGCCACACAAACGAGTCTCAACATCGTGAATGGACCGGTTTTCGCTATTGATCTGTTCAACACCAACACGGGCGAACAAGTACTGTTTATTGCTGCTCATCATCTCGTCATTGACGTGGTCAGTTGGGCGACTATTCTTGGAGATTTGGAAGATTGTCTCACTTCTCGATCTTCTATCAAGCTACAAAAGGGTATTCCCTTTCAGACTTGGTGCGAAAAGCAACGCTTACATGCGCTTGAATCCATTCAGATACAGGCCATGAAGAAGAAGTCACTTGCGGTCGAGCCAGTCGATCTTTCCTTCTGGGGAATGGACAAACGAGAGAACGTCTACGGGGATGTGGAAAGAGACGAAATCCTTATCGACCAGAACATGTCCGCCATGGCGCTTGACAATCATTATGCACTCCGGACAGACATTGTTGATCTTATAGTTGCGGCAATAGTTCACTCATTCTCGCGTGTTTTCATCAGCCGAACGCCTCCTACCATCTTTAACGAATCACACGGCCGAGAAGTATGGGATTCTAGCAACATCGATCTTTCCAGGACGGTGGGATGGTTCACAACTTTGTATCCCATCACCATTCCTATCAATGAGAATGAGGATGATGTAGTGCACACTGTCCGACAAGTCAAGGACAATAGAAGGAGGTTCGCGGACAATGGGCGTTCTTATTTTGCCCACCGATTCCTCACTGATGATGGGAAGCAGCGCTATATGCAACATGCTCCAATGGAAGTCCTATTTAACTACTTAGGCAGGCAACGGAATCAAGACTCTGGCGACTCGATCTTTAAGCCTGTACACTTCAGCGAAGATGAAGAGGATCAAACTTCTGATGTCGGTGCCAAAACAATACGATTGGCGTTGTTTGAAATCTCAGCATCGGTCATGGATGGCCACCTTCAGATAAGCTTCATGTATAATCGTTGGATGAAGAATCAGAAGGGTATTCGACGATGGATCGCTGAGTGTCAGCGAACCCTTGAGGAACTTGTCTCCAATCTTGCCAAAATCGAAACGCCCCAACCGACGATTGCAGACTTCCCATTACTGCACTTGGACTCGTACGACCGCCTGGATCGAGTACTCAAGACTTTGCCCTCGGTTGGCATATTATCGTACGACCAAGTGGAGGACATATACCCATGCTCCTCTATACAAAACGGAATGATTCTCAGTCAAATCAAAGACTCGGACTCATATTGGTCCTCCACAGTATTTGAGGTAAAATCAAAACGCGGGCTGATTGATGCAAAGAAGATGGCGGAAGCTTGGAAGAGTGTTGTGATTCGTCATCCTGCATTACGTTCTACCTTCATCGATAGCGTATGTAAAGGTGGCGTATTTGACCAGATTGTTGTCAAGCATATTGATACTGGCCTTGTCACCTACACTTGCGACGATGTGGAAGTGAGTGCCAAACTGCAATCCATCAAGCACAACAATCTCAATGGAAAGAAGAAACCTTGTCTTCCACACCAAGCTGCCATCATTCGCACAACGTCAGGAAAGGTCATCGTTAAAATTGTCGTCAACCACGCTGTCATCGATGGCGGTTCACTCGCTATTATTGGCCGCGATCTTCAGGAAGCATATATGGGTCGCCTATCAGACGACGACGGACCGAGATACAGCGACTATATCAAGTATCTGCACACCCTCTCTTCGAATGACGCTATTGACTACTGGAAGCGGAAACTTCGTGGTGTTCACCCGTGTTATTTCCCAGTAATGCCTTCTAACAACAGTCGGCAGCGCCAACTACGGTCAGTAGACATGAACTTTACGCGTTTCTCCGAGGTCCATACCCTTGCTGAATCCAGCAATGTTACTTTCGCCAACATCTTACTGGCTGCTTGGGCTCTTGTTCTGCGAACATACACCAACACTTCTGATGTGTGCTACGGCTACCTTACCTCTGGACGAAACATTCCTATCGAAAACATCGAGAATGCCGTTGGCGCATTTATCAATATGCTAGTCTCTCGCATTGAGATCTCCACATCTGCGACGGTTCAAGGAATAATCGAGAAAGTCCAGAACGATTTCATCGAGTCCATGCCACATCAACATTGCTCCCTCGCCCAATTTCAGCACGACCTTGGACTCTCTGGAAAACCATTATTCAACACTGCTGTATCCATTCAAAACCGCATCAGTACTAGCGATTCGGCACAAGCTGAGACTGATATTGAGTTTGAGCAGCTTGATGGTTACGATCCGAGTGAGTTTGCTATTACTGTTAATATCGATGCGACACGCAATGATGAGGCAGTACGGTTCACATATTGGAGTGACGCCGTGACTGACGGAGAAGCCAAGAATGTTGCGACACTCATGGCCAAGGTTCTGGCGCAAGCTTTGGCCAATGCAAGACAGACTATTGCACAGATGGATTCCACAATCCAAGTCAAGCCTACACAAAATGTCAAAGCGCATCTTACGCTTCCTAAACCCCGTCCTTCAATTCTCCGATCGCGCTCCAGTACATCTAACTCATCGATATCTCCGCCTCGTACACCAAGGATTACGTTTCCAGATCTGGCCCCCGAAGCTCCTTTGCCACCTGGTACCCCTGACTGGAGCAGTCTAATACGATCTATTGTGAGTGAGATGGTGCCTCAAATTGTCGATCAAATAGTGGCGAAAAAAAAGATCTCGCCGGATCCTACGTCTGCTACTATCGACCAGATGACAAACCAAATGACAGGCATGCTCACTAGAAGAGCATCGCAGTCACTCCACGGACGGCCAAACCTCGAGACAGGTTCTATTCGAGGTTCCGTACGTTCTCGTCGGATGAGTATGGCCAGTGATACAGAGAGCCGGATCCAGACCGCTGCCGATATGGTAGCCGCTGTTGGAGTATTAGCCACTGAGGCTTCCAAATCGATTGCGCCTGACTTTGTAGAAAAGAAATTACTCGGATTATGGAGTGAGCTACTGGAGATGGTGGAGGAGACCATTGAGAAGGATGACAGCTTCTTTGTGAGTGTATCTCATGGATATTCGTATATATACTAACTGTGCGAAGCAACTTGGTGGAGACAGCATCATCGCTATGAGACTTGTTGGAGCTGCGAGGGAAGAAGGATTATCAATGACGGTCGCTGATGTTTTCAAAAACCCGACATTTGCGGACATGGCTCGAGTAAGTCGCACAACTACTCTTTTGCCTCTGACTAATGGACAGCAGGTTGTGCGAGTTGCTGGAGAGGTCATTGACGAAGTCATGTCTCGGGCTGGTGGAGAATCGATAGCTGGTAAAGATGCTGGGGGCCCATCGAGACCTGGCCTTCGACTAAACAAACGAGCATCTTCCATATGGGACGATTTCCAGTCCATTGTGTCCGAATATCGCATCGAAGATAAGAGTGTTGCCGCAAGTACGCCACCGGTTGAGACAGATCAGGGAAAGAGTGAACCGATGTTCAAGAGATGGCAAGGCTTTTCTTCTGGTTTGCAGTCTCCCAGACCTCAAGCACAGCGTAGAGCCAGCCAGAAGTCACAAGTACCTCAAACGATCCAGGAGGATGCCAGTGCGTTCAGATCTGTCTCCTTACTTGGCGATCCAAACGTGGACAGCGTCATCTCGAAGGTACAGGTGTTTAAGGGAGGTATCTCTGACGTGCTTCCGGTAACTGATTTCCAAGCACTTGCCATCACTGGTACCCTCCTGGAGTCCAAATGGATGCTGAATTACTTCTACCTTGATGGAGATGGGCCTCTAGATCTCCGCAAACTGAAACAGGCTGCCTTCCGAATGGTACAGGCATTCGATATCCTCCGAACAGTGTTTGTTCCTTATGGCGATCGCTTTCTTCAAGTCGTCCTCAGAAAACTTCAACCTGACTTCACTTATCTGCAGACGGATGATGACCTTGACGTCTTCACCACCAGTCTCCGTCAGGGTGACCGTGAACATGGTCCACGTCTTGGTGAAGCATTCATCCAGTTCACTGTGGTCAAGCAAAAGCAATCTGGCCGCTATCGTATCTTTATGCGGCTCTCGCATGCCCAGTACGATGGTGTCTGTATGCCCAAAATCCTCGGCGCACTTCAAGATGGCTATAATGGTCTCCCGGTATCTTCAGCTCCCAGTTTTGGTAACTTTGTCAAGGCATCCGCGAAAACAGTCGCTGGCGCCCATGACCACTGGCGAGAAGTGCTTCGAGGATCCAAGATGACGGAGATCGTGAATCGCTTTGGTCCTAATTATCAGCGTTCCGCTGGTCGCACCATTACACTTGAGCAAAGACTCCACGCTCCAAAGCTGTTTGGACTAAACATTACCAGCGCCACCGTTGTTAAAGGTGCATGGGCCGGGACTCTTGCTCGAATTGCCAGCAACTCTGATATAGTGTTCGGGCATGTCATCTCAGGACGTAATGGTGGCGTTATGAACGTTGAGAACATTGTTGGTCCATGCTTGAACATGGTTCCTGTGCGAGTAGTATACAGACCAGAGTGGACTGTCCTCGACCTACTCAACTACATACAAGATCAACAGATCTCAAACATGCCGTATGAATCTCTCGGCTTCCGCGAGATAACGCGGCACTGTACAGACTGGCCTGATTGGACCAATTTCTCGAGCGTTCTCCAGCACGATCAAAATATTCAGGAAGAGAAACCTACAATGCAGCTGGGAGGCATCGAATTCAATGTCGGCGCTGTTGGCTCACAGGAAGACTTCGCTGATTTTTCTATTCACTCTACCTCCCGCGATGGCAACCAGCTCGATGTCTCTTTGACCTATGCACCGAACAGTACCATCACAACGGAATTTGCACAGCAAGTATTCGAGATACTGTGCACCAACGTCATTGCCTTCTCTAAAGACCCACATACGCTCCTACCATCACCGTCGGAACTTAGCTCACAAAGCTCTACGACCATTAACTCTGAGAAAATACGGACAAAGTCTGCAGACAAGCAACCAGTATCTCTACCAACGGACACTGGTTTATCAAGGCACGAAACCAATACCCTCGCTACTACACTGCGTGCCGCATGGGAACAGATTCTCCACGATGAGCATGGTTCGCCACAAGCCATAGAACTTAGCTCCGACTTCTTCCAGCTCGGTGGTGACATTATGGGTTTGGCACAAGTTGCTTCTATTCTCGATCAAGAAGAGGGATTCAGAATCAAGGTTGAGGATCTCATAGACAAGAGTGTGTTTGTGGATCAAGTGGGCCTCCTAGTGGTAGAGAGAAAGAGGCAGCTTGAGAAGGAAAGGCAAAACCCTTGGGGAGAAAAGGGTAAAACAAAGCGTGAAGATAAGCTGAAGACTGAGAGGACTGGGAGTGGTTTCGGCAAATTGGCAAAAAAGATTGGGTTCAGAAGAAAGGATGTCGCCAAGGTGTGATGCGTACTAGGTTGGCGTACATCTATCCAACGGTATCTTGGTAATCTATCGCGAGCGGATCCATAGGCATTGCGTTCGCTTTTATCTTACAGTTTTTATGTCTAGTCGATGTTTCAAGCCAAGTTTTGGGCCATGCACGCGTTTCTCGCTTCTTATATCTTTGTCGATCTTGTCTATAAGGGTTGTGTTGTCATAATGCTGCCAATTGCTTACTTGCTCTTACAAAGTTTTGCCACGAGGACACTGAATATTTATAAATTGAGTTTTTGAATAAACTGTGATCCTTATCATCACGTTATGGCCTCTTTCTCTTCTTTCCCTTCCAGATTGCCTGTTCTGTTGCGGCGTTTGTTTCACAATGACTAGCCTCCAGCTTGTTCCTTTGGGGCCCCGGCTCCTTGTCATGATCTGAAGCTTCATTTTTGGCGAAAATTGGAAACCTGTAGTTGCCGTTGCGACATACTGGACACTCAAAGACCTCTGCCATCCAGGTAAACGCTTCAGTCTTGCATGCTCTGCAGATCATAAGGTCAATTTCGTGTTGGTAGATGCCATAGTAAGACAATTTGGTTTTACTCCTGAGTCAGACATGAACGTTATCAACATGTAGAGAGTGTTTTAGAAAGTTTAAGGTTCCAAAAAAGTCCTAGTGCCGTGGGCTGTAATGCTATGTATTGACAATCGCTCATGCCGGCTTCGTCACTACTTTGAGGCTTGCATCGTCAATAATTTTTGTCACATCCTATACAGTATACAGGTTTCTCTTAATTGGTTTCTTTGTTACTTTCTCTCTAATTTAAGGGTGCGCCCTCAGCCCCCTTGCTCGATTGCTTTTGTTTTTCCCTTCACGCAAATGCTTTACCATCTTTACTCCCATTTAACAGTCACAATGGCATTCACAAAACCGTATCTCATCGTTTATGCATCTATAGCAACACTAAGAGCAGCTTGATCCTCATTTATAGATATGAGCCGGATTTTGGCTGCCAGTCTCTGCGCTTTGAGCCTACTGGTATCTCCGACAGTGGTTAGTAGCAGTAGATGACTTATAACACGATGAAAGCCAGCCATCGTCCTTGCGGCACAGACCGTCCAAACCTTTAGAATCCGCACAATGCGCTTCGTCACAAGACATGGTGATATCATACGTTCTTCAACCAATATTCCATTCTAGTTCCGCTGTTCACTGTAGCATAGGCGCAAGCCGCCTTCAATACCGTATTCTAACTCATTGGACACGAGGTACGAAGAAAAGCGCGAATTTGGGTACGATTTCACCTTTCTGTAGCCGTGCTACTTAAACACGAGCGTATTCCTGACATACACGAACGCCGTCTCCAATCCTCATCAGCCAGATAAGCTGCACGATACCAGCTGACCTGCCCGTACCAATCGGCCCTTCGCTGGGTGTAAGGTTAGGGTGATTGGTGTTCGTGATTCTCCGTGCAGATCACAGTCTGAAAATAGCCACCAATGATTTTAGCCGCCACCAATAACTCGATGCCTGATCCTCGTTTCTGTGCACATCTAGATCGCACCCAGCATCGCACTTTTCTAGAAGCGTGGTTGTGGTGATGAGGTGGTTGCCTTGGGTACATAAGTGGTCACACAGTAAGGCATGCGTTGGCCCTGAGTATAAAGGAACGTTTGAGGTCGCGATAGGAATTGAAGATCATTGAAGCCGCCAGCCTTTAGATCCAAACGCTCTCGCTACGTCACTCGCTACAAACAACTGATCATGCTATTCAACACACTCGCTCTCGTTGCCCTCTTCACCGGTGTTCAAGCCGTCGGTCGTGCAATCGTTACAAATCAATGCGATGAGCCCATCTATCTCTGGTCTGTAGGAGGCAGCATCAGTGCCCAGAATACGATCACGAAAGACACGTCTTATAGCGAAACTTTCCGTCGTGATCCCCTTTCTGGCGGTATCGCACTCAAAATCACAAACTCTGAGGGTGGCCTCTTCAAACCTAACGTCAGCCAGACGATCTTCGCGTACAATCTTGACATAAACCAGATCTGGTACGACATGAGCGACGTTTTCGGAGATGGATTCGCTGGCCGCACTTTGACAATTAAACCTACGGATTCTAGCTGTGCCAGCATAGCTTGGGGTACTGGGAAACCGCCAGCCGGAAGCCAAGTCAAGAACTGTCAAGCAAATACTGATCTAGAGCTGACATTTTGCACGAATCATTGCTTGCCTAGTTGGTGTAAGTGAACATCATATCTGAATACTTGGTATGTGAACAAGATGTTAATATGAATGTTTAGATCCCTGTGGACGTGCCGCACCAAATGATCCAAGGGTTTGCTGCACCCATTGCATTGGCAGTCATCATTGCGTTGCCGCACCGTAATTCTCAATGGCCGCAGCGCGGTTGAATCAATGCTAAATGGCGATGAATACTGTAATTGGCTATTACTTCCATTTTTATACATTATCTGTGCTTTCAGGGAAACCTCAGAATGATTTAGTCATTGACCTTCATTCCCTAACGTAACAAAAGATGTTATACGGGAATCAAATTGCTTGTCAATTATCAGAGATATCATCAAATAGGTCTGGATGTCATTTTTCAGGGATTTTTTCTTAAATAAGTCATTGCGTTTCGCATAGCCATTCATATTCATTTTAACGAAATTTAGTATGAGTGATGGAGCTTCCTAGTTCTGTGGATGCTCCGAATACTCGTGTACTATGACGCCTTACATTGATGAGTTCTAGCGTCACAAACAGCGCCTTCCAAAAAAAGACTTCAATTATGTGACGGAAAATCAAGATTGACAGAGAGAGTAATAGTGATAATATTGGAGACCAGAAGTCGCTTTCATAAGAGCTTACATCACAGCTTTCGAACACCCGTCTTAGGATAACTCGAGCGGAAACACGTTATCTACAAGCACTCGAGCAATTAAAGCCTCTTAGTATCCATTTAAAGCTGGCAGTTAGACTATAGAGCTCATGCACTCATTGACTTCACCAAATGCCCACATGAGCCAATAGCAGTGCGGCTCTCCCACCAGCTGCGTTCCCCGCAATCGGCAACATCAACACCCATGCTACTTGTCCATAGCCACTACAGGAATCAAGCTGACTATCCTCAATGTGTTTTGCGCAGCCACAATGCTCAGACTTCCTGATGAGTTACTTCTCAATGTTGGCCGAAACCTCGACAACGTCGCCGGCCGTTGCGCCCTTGCTCGAACCTGTCATCGCCTTCGACTGATCGGGCAGGAAGCTCTTATACGAACAGCTGTATGCCCACCTCAACACGTTTGGAAGCTGATTGGATTGCTGCAAAGCCACCCAGGTCTACTCAACAGTTTCCATCATCTTCGTCTCGGAACATGGACTGCGAGCGCTTACGACGCCATTTCTGTACAGCGTAGTAACATGACTGAACAAGAATGGGATAGTTGTTGCGATATCTTGGCGAAATCATATCCACGAGTCACACGTTTATTGACACAGCTTAGACTGGAGTGCAACGAGGGCTTTGTTTCGACGGGCCTTGCGTATTTGATAGCGCTCTCCCCTGGGATCAAGTTGATAACTTTTGGGCTAAACTGGGTGCGTCTCAATACGCTGGTCGACCAATGCTTCCGGAATAATGGATTGGCGACCTTACCTAGAATCCAGGGCTGGTACGAACAAGTACAGGTTCGAATGCAGGAGCAGCTTGTAGACTTGACACTATTGGATGAAAATCCCCTAGGTCGCGTCCAACCCAGCAAAACAATTCCTTGGCCAACCGCGTATATCACTTTCCTTCACTTTCAAAAGCTAAAGCGAATCGTTGTGCCATACGCAAGGATCATCGAAGAGCCTAAAGTGAGACGTGGGTTTGATGTTCCTTCCAATAGAGGCCCTTCAGACCCGTTGGCAGTCCTCCCCTTGAGCCTGGAATATTTGTGCATATATTACAGTCAATGGTCACTTTCGCCTGCCCCTTCGTGGATTAGCAGATTGTTGGAACGCCCCCCACCTCGGCTGCGACGTCTTGAGCTTCGCTACGAGAGTGATCTTTGGTTCACCGCACGGGAGTTTTGCGACATACGGTGCGGAGAAAGCTTTGTTTCCGCAATGAAGAAATGGCAAGGGACCGCTGGCGTTATCGTGTCCACTACTTTTGGATCCTGGAATAATCAGGACCGACCTCACACAGAGAAGGTCCGTGAGCCAACAGTATACAAGGAAGGAGATCTTGTTACAGCAATCGAGAAGCGTTTAGGGATTCCTGTCAGTCAGCGTTCCCGAGATGCCAATCTTCGGCAGGCGATAGAACATGCTCAGAGTCGTAGCTAAAGATGTCGAAATGCATCACCTTTGACGTGGCTTGTTGTATAGAGGAAGCTTAGAGCGTTGGAAACGCGATGAGACTTGGTGTCCCTTGTGTATAGACGGGGAAGGTTGCGAGAAAAATTTCTCTGTGCTGTAGACGATACATAGTTTTATGCTCTCACAGCTCACATGCCATCTTTCCGCTTTCGTTTCAACTTTTGATCTTCTTTACGGCAGACCAGCATGCCGTGCGTTTTGATATAGTTGCTGTAACACACCAAGCCACGATTTATGGGGTGAACCCAAGTTCACATAGGATAGCGCATTATCATTGTAGAACTCTATGGCCTATGAATCAGTTGTCCTTGCTGCTTTTTTGGCCGAAATCGCTTATGCCGAAAGCTGCATGTAAGCAAAGATATTCTAAAAACTTGTCGGCACGTTACGAACGTGTCCAGGTCAAGCTACAGTGTCCACTAGCTTACATGGAGAAATTTAAAGATCAAGCAAACAAAGTTTCAAGGAGAGACGCTCAGTACTTTCGCACCTTTTCAGCAATTCACGAGTCACATGTTCGCGTATGCGAAGTCTCTTGTGCGGCCGAAGCTTCGAAAGCAAGGCCATTTGGCTGGCGACTGCATTCTTTGCAAAGTCTATAGCCTGATGAAAATTCTTTCTTGGCCCCTAGAATTCATTCGCTATTGACGAGGTGACAGGAAGTTTCCGCATGCCATTTGCTCTGCTACTCAGCTCTAAGGGCGTTAGTAGAGTTCTACCAAGTTGACATAATGCTGCGATAGCGAAGTCCAAGCTGCGACATGGTTCCTTGAATTATATAGCACTGTGGTGCTGGAGTGTATTTCTGCGCTTTGTCAACGGAAACAATTCTATAAGACTGACAAGACAGTTATCGGAGACGACAAACCCCGATATTAACATTAGCTGTTGATCTGAAGAGCATGAAATACCAGGCCAATAACCTGGCATATAATTCCTGAACATCACTTTAGACTGAGGCGCCGTGGCCTCCTTCACCGAAGCCCATCGGGTGAGCGCTGAACTGCGTATGTGTATGTAACCCTTGGGGAAAGTGTGCGTACACCGATTGCTGGAAGTCCTGCAAGGCTCTACGAAACGCGTCAGATTCCATAAAAGGGTGAGCGAGCAAATGTATGATACTAATCAAGTTTAGAAATTGTAGGGTATTGGATGCCGGTAATCATGTATGGCTTGTCGCGCAGCATGCGCGCAGCTGCGCTTCGGGATCTGTTGTGAATGTGACAGCCCAGACCGAAACGACAAGAACTCGGATGTGAGTAGGAGTCACACAACATATAGGCCGCTCCGTGCAAACCTGTAGATTGCATCGTGAAAACAAACCAGTTTGATAGTTGAGGTGCAGACACACCCCACGGTCCAGACCTTTCGTGTTCCCTCCCCTGTCAAAATGGCCCCAGTCTGCCTAGGGGTCTAGGCCCATGACATCATCCCCGAGCTCCCCTCGAATTCCCACTCTCCTCACAAGCTTTGCACAGAACACCACAACATCAGCCCATTTCTCGACAGCGGAAAATCTAGACCATTGCGCGCGGCAAGCCCCCATGCTTAATTCTCCGAAAGCCACATCAGGGTCCGGAATTGCTGTCAAGCCTCTAACATGATGTCATGTTCGTGATGGCATGGGGCTGTGCGAGCGCCCTTGTTTTCAGCTGAGGCGCAACACTCTCACCCTCGGACGTCACTGCGTGCAACTGTTCACGATAGAAGCAGGGGTGCGCGGTGGCATAGATGATCCAGCGCCGTAGGGAGGGTCTGGATCGTGGTGCCCTAGCTACGGAATGACGTCGTGTTAGCGGTTTGTTAGACGTTTAACGTGTAGGCAGCTGTTGTGCGGTGAATGTCGACGGTCAGATGAGGGATGTGGAGTGTATGAGATCTCGATGGGAGAGGGTCTGGAGCTGTGAGTATAGGGCTTAGGATAGTGTTAAGGTTTCTATGTTGGTGAGGAGGTTGAGAGAGGTTGTGTATATGTAAGTTGTATGCCCACCTGTGTCGTCCATATTATATTCATCATTACACTACACGCTACCGTTTATTGTTGTATACATATTACGATTGAGACAATTTAGAATGCGATCACCCAACCACAATACACAGCACGTTGAATCAACAACCATCATCTCCCAGAACGCCAACCTCAGCATCACAATAACCATGCAGTCAAAACAGAAACGACAAACGAAGAAGTACCGTGCCGTTGCTCGACCTGACGGGGTCATCATTGAGTACCCCAAATACCAGCCTGCAACCTCTCCGCCGAGACAGACCTTCCAGTTTGAGAAGAAGGTGTTTACCTTAGACGAGTACTCCAAAATGCTTCAAGCGAAGAAGCTGGATAAGACAATTGAGAGACGGACAGAGGATCTGCTCAACATTGGAGCGTTTCTGAAGGAACACAGTGATGCTGGGGGCAACGGACTTCTCCAACATGGAAGAGGAGGATACAATGGGGTTTTCGACCTTGAGGCAGAACTTCATGAAGAGCTGCAAGTCCTCAGAAACCACCAGAAGTGTGCACAGTCGCCAATGCCTCTGTTTCTCGCTGAAGTCGGTCCCTGGAGTAATTATGAGCTGAGGCAACGCTGAATGAGCCTCCAGATTGATTGCTCTCCAATTTTTACATGAAAGAACAACGGCACATGCATTTGTAGGACGAGGCATTACTAGACGAGGCTCCTCGTGCGGGAAACTAGGGCTTAGGGTGAGATATTGTGGATATATCCACTATACTGAGGTGGAACAACGGGAAATGACATTGCTGAGAAATCGTCGGTGATGAGGGTCGAGCCCATCGAGGCTGACTGAACTCGACGGGAGTGCCACAAGAACGTAAGGGCATGGATACGTCGGTTATGAGATGAAGGGGCGCTATGCAAGAAAGTCAGTCACAGTCTCATGTGTTAAGGCGCCGAGACATCCAGGATATCGATGCACCATGAAGTGAAGACAGCGACAGGTAGCGAGGTGGTAATAAGTGTACTTAAAGAGTCTTGTAGTAGAATTAAGTGTCAAAACGAAATATTCCAAATCTGATTATGGAACAGACCAAATGTCGAAGCAGATCTTGTGCTAGAATGGGGACAGGTAGTGTGTAAACATCTTGATCAGAGGAATGACCTCTAATGCGACTGGCGATGTCTGGAGGTGTTCTTGGCCGAGTCGCAATGCTATCAATCCCGCCAATTAAGGTCGCAGAGGCTCAGCTTACTACATCGGCCCGAGACACCGGATGCTGTTGTGGTAGGTTCCACAAGATCTCGGTAGGATCGTACGCAATCTGTCACAAGGGTGGTAAAGACATAAGCACGGCCCACTCCCAGGAAATTGCGGGTCGAAGACTGTTCACCATGCACCTATCTGAAGCATGCGAGACCGGTCAAAACTGCTAATCACAACATCGAAGCTTGAATTTCGGCGAAGCAAAATGTGCTCAGATGTCTCGCCGCCGCCAATCAGAGCGAACTGGTATGCAGAAGACAACGTCGATATGCCGGAATTGAGTGTTGCCGGGATGATCATCGAAATGAACATGCAAGCGAGGTCGGTTGGAAGCATGGCAGCCGTAAGCGAGGTGCAAATACGCGTGTGAGGGCTTAAACGGTCGTGGCTGCCGTGGATGTATCCAATGAAGAGACTAGGTGGCCGATGAAACATGTTTGGGTGGCCTGCATGAGACGATGAGGTTCAGCAAGCGGGGGCAATCTGGAGGCTGATATTCGGCGACGGTGTGGTTTGGTGATGCGGCAGCCGGGGGGGCGCTAGCTTGTGCCATCAACCATGATGGCGCTACTGGCCGGAAAGCGCAGCTCCGCAACACACAGAGTGGCCTTTTGCCTCCGACGACAAAACACTGATGAAGCCAATGACGGGCTGTAGCTCGTGCCAGTGCAGGCAGACACGGCCCTGGCGCCAGCGGGACTGTTTACTTCCGCCCGTCACCTCTCGCTCGATTGTGCTAGGCCAACTGTATATGACCTACAGTTGCTCTTGCCGCTTGATCGCAACTAACCATTGCTCCTTCCTCGATTGAACTAACCCCCTAAGTAGTGCGAGGCAGTCGCAGTCTTCACTGTTGCAACCACACACCTACGCACGCAGATATACCCACATATACGGTTTCTTCACCAAGAGCGTCAACATCAACATGGCGCTCCTCGATCTTTTCGCCCCCGTCTCATCTTCCCCCACATTGCTGTTGCTCTCGATATCAGCGGTTGCTTTGGCAGCTTACATCCTCGTACACACCTTCTACCTCCGTCGACTCCCCTCCAACGCTCCTCCCGAGGTCAGCGACAACTTCCCTATAGCAGGCTCTTTTGGCTTCTGGACACAACGGTGGGATTGGTTCCGGCACCGACGCGATAGGTCCAAGACGGGCAACTTCTCGTTCCATGCGGGGCCCAACACAATCGTGGCTCTGTCAGGCGACAAGGGCCGCCAGCTCTTCTTCGACTCCAAAGACCTAGGCTTTGCTGAGGGATACGCCGTGCTTTTCGGCCAGGCACCCAAGGTCGCGGCACACGACGACGGCGAAGGCAAAGACGATGACCTCAACAACCACTTCAGCCGCCGCCTGACACACCTGCTGAAGAATGAACAGTTCCGCAAGAAGCTGCCGATCCTCATCTCCGACACCCAGGAAGCCATCGAGGCGATACGCAACGACCCAAGCGGCACTACCAACCCCTTCGAAAGTCTATACCGCATTGTTTTCCGTCTTACCATTCGAATGGTGGGCGCCGATGAGATTGCCGATGATCCTAAAGTGCTGGAAGAGACCCTCAGACTTTTTGAAATGATTGACAACAGTGCCACCGCAACATCAGTCATGTTCCCCAAATTTCCCTCGCCTGCTGTGTTGAAGCGCACCTATGCAGGAGCACGACTGTACATGATGATTGAGAATATCATCAAGAAGCGTGCCGCGAGCGACGAGAAGCATGACGATGCACTGCAGTACATGTTGGACCAGGGTGACCGGACGTTCAAGATTGTCGAGTTCATCGTCGGAGCTTTATTCGCCGGCTTACTGAACTCCGGCATCAATGCGGCGTGGGTTATGTGCTACCTCGCTACTTCACCAGAGTGGCTCGCTAAAGCTCAAGATGAGGTCCGAGCTACCGCTGCCAAATATGCAAGGGATCCCAACGCACCTCTGCGCTACCAACTCGACGACGTGCCCCTCGAGGCTTGGGAGGGTGAATTCCCTGTAGTCGATATGTGTCTACGCGACTCGATTCGTCTCAATCTACTCGGTACTGCCATGAGGAGAAACATCAGCGGCAAGGCTATCCCCACCGGAAATGACAACGAGGTCATCCCTCCCGGTGCGTTTGTAACGTATGCTACAGGCGATATCCATCTTGATCCCGAAGTGTATGTCGACCCTCTGAAGTGGGACCCATCAAGATACTTGCCAGAGCGCGCTGAGGATAAGAAGAAATCTGTTCATGGCTTTATTGGATGGGGGGTCGGAAGGCATCCATGCCTGGGCATGCGTTTTGCAAAGCTTGAGCAGAATGTCATCACAGCTTACTTTGTCGCCTCCTTTGATTTTCAATTACAGGATAAACATGGCAATAATCTCACCGTCGCACCCCAGGTTGACATCAATCGACATTCTGCACATAAACCAAAGGTCCCTCAGATCCTCAAAGTCACACCAAGGGAGAAGTGAATTGGCGTCAGCTTGTGGTCAGCCCAGTATGATCAGCGGATGAGGGCTAATATGGAGTAGAGGACAAGGTAAACATGGTATGCATTCGGTACCGGCGTCAAGAGCATTGCATTATTTTCTCACTGTGTCGTTCATAAATACCCATTTCAATCATAGCTGGCTGAATCAAATACAATGTTCACCGCATGTCTGAGTTGGCCAATCACACCCCACGCGTTCTTGAGGCTGGACACCTTTCTGTGCACAACATATCTTTACTCAGTAAGGCGCGCTTGCAATCGAATGGTTGAGATCTTACAGTTCACACGTCAGGGGTAAGCCGTTCCATCATCACATGGTGCTTGTTGCTCTGACGCTTTCGACATCACTGGCCTGTAGGTGAGGCTCTCGGTGGCAGGTGCCACGACTTGTGCATTAGCGCCTTGGCAGAGACGTGACAACTCCCTCCCTCCACTCACTCTGTACGTGCACCACGCTCGTACTCTTTCTAGCCTATGGACTTTGAACCACTTCTACAAGACTGTAACCAACCTGGAACTCTTTGATTCTGCTTCTCACACCCGGCATCGCTTTCACCGAGACTGCGTGGTTGCCTTGTTTGTCATCTGTCACCTGTACTTCCTGGGCCTGTGGGACCTGTGACTGCATTGCAGCTTCAAATGCAACTACCACCACACGAACCTTTCAACCAACAGATCGGTACAGGAACAACTCATTCGGCCCCAGATCTAGACTTCAGTGCTGCACGTTGCTCAGACAAGCTTCAAGAGTCACGATGGCGCCTTCAACGCCCACATCACAGTCTCGATCTTCTAGTGCTAGGAAGAAGCGTTGGGCAAGCCCTGTGAGCGGTGCAAGTACTCCGCACCATCAACGGGACAGCATGGCGCTGGGCGGCGTTTCAGGAGATGCCAGCTCGAACCAAAAGCCATGCGCAGTTTGGGTGGACCAAAGCAGGAAGACTTCACTTGATTCCACGACCTACAATCTCCTCAGCTTACCCTCCGAGCTATTACACACTATAGCTTCAGAACTATGTGGGAGCAAGGCCATTCTCAGTTTCGCACTAGTCAACAAACGTATCAGTCGTATCACTCAGCAAGCACTAATGAAGAAGCTCGTGGTTCCCAAGAACCGTATCAAAAAATGTCTTGAGGTTCTCGTTCATCATCCGGATCTGATTGAGAAAGTTGGCAGTGTGGATATCGGGGACTATGATTGTATCCATCGTATCGATAGCCATTATCTGGGAATGCCAAACTTTGATCCCGAGGTATTGAAGTTCCTAGGTAAGACTATCGCCACAAACACTGGAGGTGAAGTAAGCTGGCGTGACTTCCGACAACGGAAGGGGACTCCAGGCACAGTATCACGCACAACTCGTGGCTACTTTCTCAATATCCTACTGTCACTCTGCCCAAACCTCAAGTCGATCACGCTTGAACTCCCGGAAACCACGTCATTCGACTTGGGGCATCCATCATCTCAAGCCAATCTGGTATCTTTACAACTTCCAGCGCCAAATGACAAGTTACTACCGACTCCAATATTTCAAGGGGCAGTCCTGCGGGTGATGCAGAAAAAGCTTGAGTCTTTGACTATTGTGGAGGATTCACGCTGGAAGGGTCCTGCAAAGCTTGAAGTGTTGACCACCCATCAAGATATTGCATGGAGGAATATGGGAAAACATACCATTACGTTGGCAGGATTCGCGAGACTAAAGTGCTTGGATATGCCCATGGAAGTTCTGGGACGACCGAATAATGTTCTCTTTCTGGATCCAACGAAAACTGTCGTCGTTACGGATAAGAGAATCGCCTTTGAAGAATCTAGCAAGACTAACAAGAAGGCCGCGAGTTTCCAAGACGGGTTGCAAGACAAGGTCCTTCCACTAACACTCAAGCATATGTATCTCCGATCCTGCAACCACCACACCTTTTCTCTACTTCAAAAGATCAACAAGGTTCCCAGCGACCAGCTCCAGCTCCAGAACATTCATCTCTTCTTCAAGACTTGTCCACGCGTCAGTATAGGTCGATGTTATTCCGCATATGAAGGCCAATCTGACTATCTTCACATCCTATCAGAATTAAGTGAAAAGAATATCAGGGTCGCTTTCTACACAGGGGCAAACAATGTGCCATTTGATATGCAAGAGGAGCTCAGGGCGTTTTCTCTTTTGTCGCATCAAGAATCGTGGCGGTTTGCACTCTTGGGGAAGCAATTCACAGATCTCAACACAAAGGCCAGCACCCGGCGCTGTTCATCCGCTAATGGAAGACGCCTCTTCATAAAGCACATTCATCACTACTTCCTACTTCTGAACAGGCCGACATTCGACGCTGAAGCTTGGGCCAGTGTAGGCTTCTTCCACGGAATTCAGAATACAAAGTGGGATCACGGCATTCTACCTCCCAAACTCAAGGTTTCTACGCTTGAACAAGAGCTGTGGTCCAAGCGGGTTCTTGGAAAGCAGGAAGTGAGACGTCGTCTTCCGTCCTTGCCAGGTACTCTTTCTACATTCTTTAGTCTTGGATAAAATCTGACGATATCTTTAGATCTTTACCACTTCGCCTTCAGCTTCCAGAACATTCAAAGCAATATAGCTATATGTCCTGCACCTTTGAATATACAAACCTCCAGTACAACTACTTCACGTCCAGAAAGCTCTCCAGCCAGGGTCAAGGGAGTCGTCAAGCGTATGAGGGTTATGGGAAAGTTTGAAGAGAAGATTGCAAAACAGGGTCACCGGATCGGTCGAAGGATGAGCAGACATAAAGAGGAGAGCTTGGAACGGAGCTTAGTGGATTTAACTCTAGGCAGCAACTTTGAGAGTGACCCACACGTTTGTGGAATGTGCTCCGACACAATCTCCAAATTCGACGACAAAATTTGGGCCAAGATTAGTTGGAGGGCATGCCTACAACCAACTGATGGGCGTCTGAACACCAGCCGCGGCTCTGGAGATGCACTCTGTTAGTCCAAACGATTCCGGTTCGGGTATGACTTCGATAGGCAATATGGAGATCGAACACAGCTTCTTTGTGATAATAGAGTAGATCCGTCAACTAAGACTATTGTAGCGTCCATTCAAGAAATCATATGTTGATGTAATGCGATCCTGTGGATCGTATAATTTGCTCAGACCATTCCTCCGTACCTCCAATCTATAGAAATCTCACACATACTTTGGACATGACGTACGTGATTATGATCATGACTCCATTTTGAACGTACTGGCTTGCCTTCTGCCGCTTGCTTGTCTCAGACATGAAATTCGCGGGTGGATGAGCAAAAGAACAGGCCAATCTCATGACTAGATCCCACTCACCATCTTTGGCATGTTTGGGGACCAGTCGGCAGTTTTCACCCCTGATTCAGTGTTAGACAAAGTCAGCTAGCATTTTGGGCGATAGAGTGAACCGCACTGCGCACCTGACATCGCGCTGCGCCCGAGCCACCGTCCGTTTACCCCCCCCCCCCCCCCCTCCAAAAGTAAATATGACCAAAGCTGTCCGTTGTCTGAGTCTGTGTCACCCGGGATACGTATGGGAAAGAACTTAGCTCCAGCCCAGCTTTCCAACATCCCTATCTGTTGCTCCTGGTCAGGTTCATCCTTATATACATCCGATCATATCGCTTTGGCCCCCGTTTATGAACGAAAACTGGCAAAGCTGGGGATATCAGAGTCGGACCACGCGCAGCGACGCCAGAAGCAAAAGGAGTAGTGCAAATTTTTCATACAAGACCACTGGAAACTCGCATGGGTTACCACAAATATCAACCGGAAATTGGACAAGAGTTTAGGTTCGCCATTATAGATTCCTTGTATGATGTCACACTTCATTGGACACCACACTTCATTGGACGCGGAGGTTTGCGGTGAAGTGGGTAAGTCCGAGCATGCTGGCACTACTCTTGCGATCGACGCGAACGGTGGACCGGAAGCATCTTTACATTTACCTTCAGCTTTCCTTTCCTAGATCTGACATCGATCTCACCTTAGCGCAACCCTTCTTGGCAGACTTACTGGCTTCGACACCGTAAAGAAGACTGTCATGACTGCTCTGTCTATGAAATTCATTGCGGATGATAATAAACCTTTGTTCAACGCATTGATTTATAGGATTTCGACTACAACAGATTTCCCTGTTAAATTAGGTCTGTTCGAACAGTTATTCAGGTACTTATACAAGCTTAACAAACAGGGAATGCTCGAAGACCATGCACCAAAGCGTGTACCTACGATTCAGGACAGACTAAACGTCATTCCCTTCTACCAGCTTGGTGAGGGCTATGAAAGACACTTTAAAGCCCAAGTTACGGAGCCTGTACCACTTTCCAGAAACTGGTATGCAGATCACAGCAAAAATGGCTTCGTAAGGCTTTACACTGTACCTCCACCGCGCACTCCTCTGTTTCACGCAGCACGCAAAGGATGGTTAATTTGGGTTAACTGGTTTCTCTGGGCAGGAGCTGACCCAAGGAACGAATGGGGCGAATTGGCGTTATTGGATTATGCTCGGATTTCAGGATGACGGAGAACAGTTGCGCTCCTTCTGCGGCTTCACAATTGGGACGCCGGGAAGTTGGCGTTATGGGTTGAATGACTAACACGAAATTTACCAGAGTTGATAGGACATATTGTTTGAATTAAAATCTATAGAACGATCGATAGTCCAGGGCGGGTACACCCAATCGCAAATTGGTCTATTGACGAAAATTTAGCGGAAAATACTGTAAAGACCAAGATTAGACTATTTTGGAGATTGAAATATTATGAAAAAGCTAAATTTCAAAAGTAGATTACTGAACATTGCAGTGTCCTTATGTCATCCGATTTTAGAAAGGCATGGTCGTGGTAGTTGCGAGGGAACCCGCCGCAGCTGTCCACTTTCTTCCAAAACCACCTGCCAAGAATGGCAGGTGAAATGAAAGTGCTTCCCATTTTGTTCTCTCTCTCTTCTTTTCCCTTCTTTCTCCCACGCCACCATATGCCCCCGCTTCATGCAGAGCCTCCTTTTTCCAATCACTATAGGAAACATCCTTAGCACCCCAGCTATTCACTTGATGCTGAACAAGAACTTTAAGAGTCCACCAAGAAATACAGAACTTCTACTCGAAGCTTTCGCAGTACATGAAGAATGGATCTTGATGGCCATACCGGAACTCCAGGGCCAGCGACAAATTCACCAACACCACTTCCTTCGTTGGCTAGTGCCCAAGATACGATAGTCTTTCCTCGCTCGATTCCTGCTCCAGGTCCTCTGGGCTTTCTCCCAGCAGAGATTCGCATACCCCTCTACGAGCAAATCCTTTACGACAATACTGGCGCCAATGCAATGCACAAGCAGAACACCCATATTGATGCTTCTTACATTCCGACACTAGCGAAACTTGAAGATCACCATGGCTTCATCATCTCATGCAAGACAATTAAGTCAGAATTTGAGTATGAATAAGCTAGAGTCTTCAATACAGCAGTCGCCGCCATACTGAATGCATAGCCCCACCAACCTCATACATCTTTATCTGCTGTGTCGGTATCAAAATTCAAGGATTCTAAGCATGTTCAAATCCGCTTCTCGGGGGATCTGAACCAAATCTATCAAAATGGCGGATCTTTTCATCGCGTGCCCGTGCAGACTATGCTCGATAATCTGTCGTTCAATCTCTCCTCGTTCACTTTTCGCCCCCACGATTCTCTTCCATCGCACGACGGCACAGTCCGCGGGTTTTTCCAATCACAAGTATTTCCATGGCTCTTACGACTTCGCGAGGCGCTGTATATGTCAATTCAGCGTTTCCCGTACGAAAGAATTCGTGGCCTGGACTATTGGCAACAGGAAGTATATTGTCTCAAAAGAGGAGGCAAAGCTCCACCTCGACGTGTATCCTCGCAGTGGGCGGATACAAGACGTCTAGCATCTTTCATGGACCTTCCTGAGCACTTGAATCGGCGCGTGTATGATTCAATCGCTCAATCCTGTCACACAATGGATGAGCTTCGCGAGTACCGTGGGTTGTTAATGGTATGTCGGTTGGTGCATTGGGATTTTGAGAATGCTCTACTTGCTCACCATGGCCTGACGGACATTCTTCGCTGAAACGCTCCGTGCTGGTTGAGAAAGGTATAGGAGGGCCCTCTGTGAACACATTGTCTTGAAATCGCGAGATTAGCAAGTGTCCGAGATACAGTGCATAGACAGGCGATGCGGGGTTATTACTGCATAGTATGTGGGGTATAAGGCATCAGTGCCTTCACTCATAAGTATCTGAATTATCACCTGTGAGGCTAGGGTTTTATAATACCATACTGTTGTAGCACTCTTTCAAATCTAGTCGTGTGCAAGCCGCTTACGTGAAACTACATTCTTCCCACTACTGGAAAGACGAAGTCCTCACCTACTGATCATAACACAATCGCATCATACCATATCAAGAATGAAGTAACTCATATAGTTGCTAAGGCGATACTATTGCATGCAGATCCTCCCTCCAAACAATGGCGAATTGACTTGTGCCTGAAACCGAATCAGGTCAAGTGTATCAAACATATGATATACACAATAGACAAACGCGTTTGCAGTATGGAGTGGCTAGCTGTACAATCTGCATATGGCATGTCCAGCGACACACAGACAGTCCAAACATAGAATACTTCGAGTGACACACTCGCAAACGTTCGATTGTGCAAACCAGGGCCTGTAAATCGAGGTTATGGCGCAGGACTTGCTTTTGCGCATAACGAGATGTATATCTTCGTATAATGAATATCTGGAACTCCTGTCGTGATAGTGACCGTAGTGGAGTGTTCTATATACTCTGTCGCGGTCGATGTACCGGATTTGGCAGGGGTAGTGGTACTGTCAGGTTATCAGTAGGTATAGATCCATCATGTAAAAAGGGACCACATACCTATGGGAAGTTATAGTAGATGTGCTCGTGCTTGTAGATGTTGTCGTTGTTGATGTAAATGTCCAATCAGGGCCACGAGCGACTGGGTCACGCTTCGCAATCATCTTTACGGGCGGTGCGACACGCTTGCGATGGAGTTTCAATTTTGGTGAGCGAGTGCACTTGGAGATTTTGCGAGCACCCCAAATGCGGTCGTTCTTAGTGCTGGTGCCACTAAAGTCCTTCAAGTAGCATGGCCCAGGTGCCCCTGGATTATAAGACACTTGAACACATCCAGGGGTATTGTCGCAAGCCTTGATGCAGTCATTCAATGAGCTTGTGTACGCAAGGCCGTTGTAAACTGCAATCACTTTTAGCATAGAATTGATGGAATTACAAGTATACGTACTGTCGTGTCCATAACGGTCCAAGCCACATTCAATTGCGTATTTCGCACCACATCCAGTAGTGTAAGTTTTGCCATTATTGTTCGGACAGCTGACTTTAGGACCTGGACTATCAGGAACCTGAGGCCCTGGGGCATCCGGTACTTGTTGGCCTGTAAGTAGCCGTCCACCGATTATATAGCTACTTTTGTTAGGGAAGCCAACACCATTCTTCAAATAACAAGGTCCATTTGGAATGTATGAGACGTCAACGCAACTCTTTCGAGCAGCGCATACTTTCAAGCATCCCTCAAATGAACCCGGATATGTTGGAGCACCGGGGATGTCATGATCGGTCCGATCAATTCCGCACTCAACTTTGAATTTACCTGCTCTTGTTTGAATGATACGGCCATTTGACTCAGGGCAGGCGACCGTGGGGACTGGTTTCGGAGGTTTTGTGGGAGTAGCAGAATTTTGCCGCGTCCTCGTTGAGGAGGAATATTTGGAAGATGAGGGTGTTGATCTAGTGCTAGAAGATCTCGACGATGTCCGCGTTGCCTTCGAGCTAGAAGATCGGGATGAACTTCTTGAAGATGAACGCGACGATGAAGTAGATCGAATTGTGCTGGAGGGTCGAGAAGAACTTTTCGAAGACGAGCGACTTGACGAGGACCTTGAAGACGTTGGTGTGATCCTTGAGCTAGAAGTTGAAGACCGGGACGAGCTTCTGGACGAAGAGCTAGATGTAGACCTGGATGACGAGCGTGTCGAACTTTTTGAAGTTGGGCGGGTAGCTGAGCTAGAGGACCTTGTCGATGTTGGCGTTGCCCTTGAGCTTGTAGTTCGAGAGGAGCTCCTGGAAGATGAACGTGATGAAGATCGAACTGTGCTAGAAGATCGAGAAGAGCTCCTCGATGGAGAGCGGGTGGCTGAACTCGAGGACTTTGTCGACGTAGGCGTAGCTCTTGTACTAGAGGTTCGCGAGGAGCTCTTTGACAATGAGCGAGAAGACGATCTGGTTGAACTTCTCGAAGACGATCGGGTCGCCGAGCTAGAGGATCTTGTCGATGTTGGCGTTGCTTTTGTGCTGGAGGTTCGAGAGGAGGTTCGAGAAGACGAGCGTGAAGAAGAAGATCGAGAAGTGCTCCTTGAAGATGACCGGGTTGCTGAACTAGAGGATCTTGTCAATGTTGGTGTGGTTCTCGTGCTGGATGTCCGAGAGGAGCTTCTCGAGGATGAACGTGATGAAGAGGATCGCGCTGTGCTAGAAGACCGTGAGGAACTCCTTGAAGATGATCGAGTACCTGAACTAGATGATCGGGTAGAGCTCCTTGAAGAAGTGCGAGTTGCCGAGCTAGAGGATCTCGTCGATGTCGGCGTAATCCTTGAGCTAGAGGTTCGAGACGAGCTTCTTGAAGAAGACCGTGATGAAGACCGAGCCGTGCTGGAAGATCGTGAAGAACTTTTCGAAGACGACCGGATAGATGAGCTAGAGGATCTTGTCGATGTCGGTGTGGCTCTTGTGCTAGAGGTTCGAGATGAGCTCCTTGAAGAGGAACGTGAAGAAGACCTAGTCGCGCTAGAAGATCGGGTAGAACTCCTCGACGATGACCGAGTTGCTGAGCTAGAAGATCTTGTCGACGTCGGTGTTGCTCTCGAACTAGAGCTTGAAGATCGAGAAGAGCTTCTTGAAGATGAGCGAGTAGCGGAGCTGGAAGACGAACGTGAGGAAGAAGATCTAGTGCTACTCGAAGATCGAGACGAGCTTCTTGACGATGAGCGAGTACTTGAGGATCTTGTCGACGTCGGTGTTGCTCTTGAACTAGAGCTTGAAGATCGAGATGAGCTTCGTGAAGATGAGGAAGAAGCAGGCCTAGAGGACGAGCGCGACGACGACGATGATCTAGCGCTACTAGAGGAGCGGGATGAGCTTCTTGAAGATGATTGTGTAGCTGAGCTAGAAGACCTTGACGATGATCTCGATCTCATTGAGCTAGACCTTGAAGACTGAGAGGAGCTGCTTGACGATGAAACGGCTGCAAATTCTTGGTTCATACGGGGCAACAATAAAGGTTTGGAGGATCCAATAGACCTAGGCGGGGGGCAAGGGCCTTCATTGACAAGACTGGGCTGGAAAACGGAATACGTGGCCGTAACGGTCGTAAGCTTGATAATCGTGGAAGTAGTTGAGGTAGTCGTTATTATCTTAGAAGGCGGAGTGGGGGCCGTAACCGTATCGGTAGAAGTGGTAGTAATCGTAGTAGTTGTAATGGTCGTCACTGGGGTAGGATAGGGCCCAAATGCTGCAATGAAAGGTTCGGGTGGCGAATCGCTTGGAGAGGCATTCGCAACCGTGATGGTGAGCTGACCAGTGTTTGGGAAATCCGAAAGAAGAGCTTTGTCGCAGTGAATGCCGGTATACGTAACAGGATCTCCTTCATAAACAAATGAGCAGGTTTTTTTGTAGCCAGCACCATGGTTTTGAATGATGGGTGTGAAAGTAGGCTTGTCCGTATAGCAAGTAGAAGTCCCAGATAGATAAGTTATCTGAATACCGAAATAATCAGAATTGCTTGAATACTTTGCATGGTCATAGCTGAAGCTTGGAACCTGACCCCCAACTAGGGAGGCAAGGTCATTGGCAACAAGCGAGCACCCAGACATGCTGGTGGCAGGCGTGGTGTTTTCGCAAATTTGGAATTAGAAATGAATGGAAGGCCCCCAAAGAGGGGATTTCGATCTATTTCAAGGGCTCTGAGTTCCGAGAATCGGCAACAGTAAGGACATTGCTCCGGCTGCCTATGAAATCAGTCCAGATGGTAGGCTAATCACGGCAGCTTGTAAAGTAGCAGAGTAATTTCTTTGATTGGATTTCTATGGCGAACAAGGAGAGGTCATCAGGAGAGAACCGTAGTTGTCGTAGCACTTTTGTTGGATCGATCAGCTTGTTTCCACTTCAAACTCTTGTTGAACGTCTAGACCAGGCTGGCGTTGGCAAATAAGAAACCTCGAGAACCTTGGGAGCTTAGTTGTCAATGACTTCAACAGCAATGAGTCCTTAGAGCTAGACCATGTAGGGCATCAGGTTGTATAAGCCATCGCGCCATCGATTGAGCTATTATTAGCTACGAGCCCAAAGAGAGAGGCCGTTACGACAGCGAAGAAAGGGCCCCAGCTAGTCATCTCTGTGTTTTGAGAGAGGTGACGAAGTCTGGTGTTTTTTGACCCAAGGTAAGTTTATCCAGTCGAACAAATGTTCTTACGCCAAAAGTGCCAGGGGTACCCCGCTTAAGTACCATCCAAGTTGGTACCATCTCGGCCCGTCCAAACAGCATTTCCATGGCTCAAGAATTATCACCATCACTGCCGTTACTTGATCATTCTGTTGCATGGTTATCCATGCCGATGCATCAGGTGCGAGCATGATGGGCCGCACAAGTCACTCTTTCAACAATTAACTACGACGAGCAAGAAAGTCGAGCAAAAGAGACCTTATACGAGCTGTGGCGTCAGATGAGCAGCCGAGTAATAAAATTTCCCAACAATCCTGGCCTCTTTGTGCTGTTGTGTATGCTGGGAGATTGAAAGTGAATCGCAGAGATGCCCATGCGTAGCTGTTCGGTTTTCTGGAGTTGGATGCCAATTGGGCTTCGCATGGTGGGACATCTCATTCTCAACCAGGGCAATTGCACTGAGCCGTCCTCCAAAGAAGTTGGAGTCGCCCATAGCCTTGTGTGCGATTTTGAGTTTTAGTATGGCGATTCTTGATCTGCCAATCGTATCCAAGATTCAGGTAGAGAGATTATGAATGCGTGGCGAGAATTTTGGTCTCATGATATCCTCTCAAATTCGCTTCATTGGTAACACCTCCATCTTGATTTCCTGGCACGTGCACCTAGACCCTCTTCCCGCATCGAGGTGGTGATCTCAACGTACCAAAAAGACGCGGTGGTGAATAGCGAGCACATGTCATGAGTCGCCGATGCGTCTCCGAGCGAGTAACCTTGCATGTGAATGCAAACTGTCAGAAGACTTGAAACGGGGCAGGAGCAGGATTGAGGATAAGTAAATGCATTACAGATGCGATGGTGGCGAGTGGCTGATAGAGAGTCAGGGCCGCCGGGCGTCCAAAAAGCCAAGAATGTCTGAGTTGTATGCAAGTGAGCGACAATAGCATATGTTGATCATGGTGACAGAAGGGAAGCTGTGAGGTTTCGAGTGATTAGGAAGCGAGCAGTTCGCCTGGCCAAGACTCCGAATGAATGAGTGTGGGTAGCGAGTGTGCTGGAATCTAACGCTCTATACTTCGGGTTTGCCGTTTGGCAAGGCCCATTGACATGACGAGTGCTTGATTGGCTGTGGAAGGACGATGATGCCTGAGGCGACAAGGCCTCGGTGGTCATGTTTCTCCGGAGCGGGGGCGCCAAGCCCCTTTAAGTTTAGCGCTCAAAGAAAAAGTTACCCAGTTAAGAGCTAATGAAGTCTGCAGAGCCAGGCCGAACAGACTACGAACCTTCGACTGTCGTAATTCCCAGATTGAATTGCTCAGAACTAATCATGAAGCGAAAACTAAACGAGCACGATGTCCCCGAAGAGGAATCCTCACCACCGTCGAAGCGCCGAGCGAGCGACGCATCTCAGACAGTGCCCACCAGCCCGCCAAAGTCCTCGAAAGCGGCAGCAACAGAGATCGCGGCTTCGTTTTCCGAGTTTGAACTTGAACCACGGTTGCTGAGAGGGATAAGGGATCAAAAATGGAGCTCACCGACGGCTGTTCAATCCCACGCCATACCTTTGGCACTTCAAGGCCGCGACATCCTTGCCCGCAGTGGCACTGGCACAGGCAAGACGGCTGCTTACCTTCTCCCTCTTCTACATAATACCCTGCGCCGGAAAGGAAAGACATCGCTTGTTCTTGTACCTACCAAAGAGCTGGCTCTGCAAATCACAAAGGTAGCGAAAGCGCTCTCAGCACACTGCGGGCAGGACATTCGCATACAGAACATCGCAGGCAAGGAGTCAGAGGTGGTGACCAAGGCGAAGCTGGCAGATAAGCCCGACATCGTAATCGCGACGCCTGCGCGGGCGAGTGCGAACATCAACAATGGCGCTCTGGCAGTGGAGGATCTGGCCCATCTGGTGGTGGACGAGGGCGACCTAGTCCTAGGCTACGGATTCAAGGAGGATCTCGACCAGATTGCGCAGAATATACCCAAGGGCGTGCAGATATTTCTCATGTCCGCCACCCTCAATACCGAAGTCGAGTCGCTCGGTAGCCTCCTCTGCACCAACCCGGTCGTCCTGAAGCTTGACGATTTGGACAAGAATGCGCAGAAGGTGAAACAATACGTCATCAAGTGCGCTGAAGAGGAGAAGTTTCTCCTGATATACGCCATGTTCAAGCTCCAGCTGATCAAGGGCAAATCGATCGTGTTTGTAGGTGACACCGACCGCTCGTACCGCGTCAAGCTGTTCCTCGAGCAGTTTGGCATCAAGTCGTGCGTGCTCAATTCGGAGCTGCCACTAGCATCCCGCCTACATATTGTCGAGGAATTTAACAAAAACATCTACAACATCCTCATTGCCTCGGATGAGACTGAAATTCTGGGCTCTCAAGACAAAGAGGAGGGTAAATCACGGCCAAAAAAGAAGTCAAAGACAGATAAGGAGGCTAAGACTGACTCTGGAGTGTCCCGTGGCATTGACTTTCTCAATGTATCATGCGTCCTCAACTTCGACTTTCCCGCCACGTACAAGTCCTACTTCCACCGCATCGGCAGGACCGCGCGCGCAGGCAAGTCTGGGACTGCCATTTCATTCATCATACCGAAAGATAAATACCGAAAGCACAAGTCGACCACATTTGCCGCTTGCGAGAACGATGAAGAGATCTTGAAGAAGGTTGAGAAGCACCAGGAAGAGGGGCAGAAGCTTGAAAACTACAATTTCGACATGAAGCGCTTGGAGCCTTTCAGGTACCGTTTCGGAGATGCATTGCGCTCAGTGACACGGATCGCTATTCGAGAAGCACGTATAAAGGAGATTCGACTGGAACTCTCCAAATCACAGAAGCTATCGCGCTATGTATGTTTCCCATTACCCATTGTCTTCCCACCCACTGACACCTTTACAGTTCGAAGAGAATCCCGAAGCCCTCGCCCACCTCCGACACGATCAAACCCTCAACCATCCCGCACGTATACAACCACATCTCAAGCATGTACCAGACTATCTACTTCCTGGTGGCAGAAAGCCGGAGGATGTTGGCTTCGTCGGGCTAAATATGCCGAAGCCGGATAGGAGGAAGTTCGTCAAAGGCAGAGGAAGGAAGGTTGTTCGAGGGAGGAATGGAAAAGTTGATCCATTAAAGACGTTTAACGCGAGGGGAAAGGGCAAAAAGTAGTTGAACGCTTGGTAGATGTCAATGTAAGCCGTGATGGGAGAGAAAGGCAAGAGCAACTACCTAGTCAACCTTCATATCAACATTGGCACATTTACCCCACCACAATGCGTTTTGCCTTTCACATTACCGTGACAATATAAGTAATTTTGAAAGACTTTTTAACATCAGCACTCCTCGTATCAAAGATATGAAATTGCGCGGCTACCCCGCGAAGCTGCACTTTTGATGCTCCAATCAAGCGATGCAATGCCGCAGCCAACGACATGCGCCATAAGCCCCCATTGCGAGGTCCTTCGCCAACTCAGCCTTCGGCCTGATGTTCTACCCCTCCTCACTTCCACAGTTGTGATCGTGCTACAGATTCAAGTAATGGCACACGCGAGCTAGTATTACTGTTATAATCCGTTGGTATGCTACCTATAACCGCTTGTCGACGTCAAGAATACAATTACTGACATTCATAGATCGCGGAACGTCAGCCTCATCCTCGTGGCTGTCCACCGCTGCCTACATTTCCTCCGATCGACCGCCCATGCCACGATCTACTCACACATTGTACTCATGCTACTAATCGAGGAGGGCAATGATTATGAGGATGTTGACGAGGCTGATCTTCCGTATTCGCATCTGAAAAACCTTGGTCATGGACACAGCAGCATCGTTGAAGCGGTTCAAGACAAGGTGACCAAGGCTATCTATGCGCGTAAGACGTTCAAGATACCTCCATCGAAGACTAAGAGGCATGAACCAATTAAGGTCTTCCGCAACGAGGTCAAGATCATCCGCAACTTAGGATGCCACCGACACATCATCAAAGTTTTCGCAACATACACGACCACGTCCAACATTGGTCTTATCCTACAGCCAGTAGCGGACGAAGGGGACCTAGAAGATTTTTTAGCCACATATTGGAATGCTGTGCGCGATGTGGAAGACACTAGTACTCCCAATCCAAGGTTAGACGGCATGAAGCTCGTTATGAGGCACGCTTTTGGCTGCCTGATTCGTGGGCTGGCCTTTATGCATGACAAAAAGGTGCGTCACAAGGACATCAAGCCTCGAAATATCCTTATCCATAACGGCCGCGTCATCATCACAGACTTTGGTTATTCTTTCGATTCGAATGGTCGCAGTCGAAGCGCCACCAACGGTAAACCTGGGCCTCTGACGCGCAAATACTCTGCAATAGAGGTGCTTCAGCATGAGGAACGAGATTCCAGATCCGACATCTATTCTCTTGGTTGTGTTTTCATCGAGCTGCTTTCTGCTTCGTCGTTGGTTCCGGATGAATTTGGATGCTTCTCTGACAATATGCACAACATACATCAGCGACTTGCCTTATGGGAAGTACCTTCAGAACTTTCGACATTGCCAAAAACAATAACCCGGATGACAATGCCCAAGCCGTCTGATCGTTGGTGTGCCCTACATACCGCAATTGAAATTCTCCGCACACCTGGGCTGTGCTGCGAAGACTGTCGATTAAACCCAGTAGATCCAAATAAAAAGTGCGTAAAGGTAGGTAGATGTATTAGAGAAGTCAAGAGAACAAGAGAACGGCCATCTCCGCAACAACAAGGTTACAGTGCGGATCTTGACCCCGAGGAGCACAAATCCAAGACCAGAGAGCATGAATTCTATGACTCGCCTTCCGCTACTACTACTGTCTCCGCCTTCAGCCTAAACTCGCTTGGATTAGAGACCACCGAGGTGGCTCCATCTAACACAACGAAGGGCATGCCCAGATCTGATCAGGAAGCAGGAGCATGGGAGAACATAGCGAGAACCCGCAGCGATGATGATTATTTGGTAGATGCCAATGGTTCAATTGTTGATTCAGAAACCTCATTCGAGCGCATGTTTCGTACTGGCGCAGTCAGACGTAAGACCGATTGGGTTGAAGAAGGAGCCGGGAATCAAGCTATCTCATCTGTGCCAGGTCCATTAGACTTTTCGGGTCGCACCTGGAGTGAGCCAATCCAGAAGCGCGCTCGAAGGACTCGTGAACCCTACAGTACGTTGATGACCGCCATATGCAAATAGCAACTGATTTTCATTAGGCATGTCAGAATTCCAATCAAACATGGCTCAGCATTCTCAACTGTCTCCCTGGATACCACTCGCCGATAGACCCGCAGATTTACGAGAACTATCGAGTTCTCCTCCTCAGACATACATACACGCATCTCCTGATGGAACGGACTCAGAATCTTCGGACTCAAGTTGGTAACTGCCTGCCATGCTTATGAGCCTTGATCTAATACTGTAGGATATCATCGGATAGCCAAGAAGAACCAAGAGACGTTTTTCGCCACAGGAAGAGTAAAATATCTTCCTCGTGATCTTATCGTTGGCTAACTAGCTTCGAGGTTTTCAAAACGCCCTGGTCTGAACCACATGACATGACTAATCCCCTTCAAACTGCTGGCTCGACTCACTATAGCACTGTCGAATACGAACTCTCGATCCAGAAGATCAGAACGTGTCTAGTAGTCCGTAACATGGGAGGATTCAGTGATTGCATGTTCGTCAATTTCACTGATGTGTCGCATCAATCTCGATAGCAAGGAAGCGACTGACAATTACAAAGACCAATACAGACTTATCGTGGCTCCGACGAGACGACTCCGGCCTTGACGCAGCAAAGGCATGGTATGATCTACACATGCGAGAGGCCTTCGGATTCCGAGCCCGGCGAGTACCTCAATAAGAACGGCCTGTGCGTGGTAGCTGTTGGGAGTGAAAAGCTGGATGCCACATCACGTGTGAATTACGGAACACTCTTTACGGTCGGACACAACGTCAAAGCCCTAAATGTTGGAATGGTCGTCGATCATCAAAAACCTTTGATCGAGACATACCTTCAGGGCGCGACGCGCAGAATAGGTGAGGTAGACGAAGCTCTGCACCATACGCAGGGTTGTTGATGTTTGAACACGATTTATTTCTTATGTTTTTCTCTCGCCATTTGAAATTGCACTGAACATTTACCACATGCTCCCAACATACGGGACATGAACGACTATTACGACCATTTTCCTACCTTGTTTACTTTCTTTGGGCACCCAGAATGAACACTACAGCCCTTTCTTGCTTTCTTTCAGCGGAGATCTTAGTATCAATCATAAACACTGGTCTCCCAAAATCTCATGTCTCTGCAATACATGAATGAAACCTTACGCGAGCTCTACTGTCTGGTGCTTCTGGCTCGAAGGTGAGATATACAAAGAGAGAAAATGCCACCAATTTTGATCAAAGAGCCCCAGACGATACAATTTCTGGGCATTTCGAGGTGGAAATCGGAAAAGTCTATCACGTGATCAAATGTACAGTGAATTGCGACAGTGATCACAAGGTCTTCTGGCGCAGATGCTATTGGTACACGAATCCTCCATGATGCACGTGTCGAGACGACCGCGTCATGGCGCTAACTGATTTGAGGATATTCGCTGCAAGGAAGGAAGAGACACACATTAGGCAACCGTGATTACGATACGACGCAATCTGACGAATGTCGTGCGACCACCTTGCCATGCACTGTGATGGTCATCTGGCAATGGTCAATATTATACCACAGCTGAGACCTTTACATCAAGCTCACCAAATTCGATGCACGGCTGGCAGGCAGCACGATTGCACTAGTTTGAAGACTTGCCAAGTGGCATCGTACGTGTGGATTGAGCTTGGTACTGTGGATCGTATGTAGAATGCTTCACAAAAATCCTACACGCAAATGAATCGTTTCTTGATTCGGCTGTTACCATACTCAAGACCTAAGAGGAGCCAGCGATTCGATCGAACTGGACAAGACAGGACGTGGCAAGGCTTATGACAAAGAGCATCGACGATCGACTTGGCCAATAAATCACTGCCTTTCTTGATGCAGTCAAGTGCTGGAAAGGCTGTACACTGGGCAAACGAAGATGGGTGGTGTTCGGTTCAGCGCATGACACCACCGGAGGCTTGCAGGCTATGCACCTGTAGACTGTGGTCTGTACTTCGTGTGGGAGTTCGCCATATTCAGCGAAAGCATTACCTCTTTCAACATACTCGTCTAACCTGCGTGGAAGCTAAATTTTCGGTTTCAGGTTTAGAGTCAGGTATTGAGAACACCGACAGTCATGAATATACGACGCCTGTTCGGGGTTGGAGTGGTGATGATTAATATTTTCCAGTGTAGGTCTCGGAGGTATCCTCAGATCTGATATTGTAGGACTTCGCCCGAACAAAGTACTGCTTCTAGTCTTCGCTCTCTGGTTAGACCATGGGTTATAGACACGAAATCCTTTACCCATAGCACGCGAATTTAGCTCAGACGATGCACCATACTTCCGAGGATTCTCTCCGACGTCTCTTCAGCTAGAAAAGGAGCTGTAGAAGTCCTTGATGTGAATCTTGGGCTGCATCCAACATGATACGCAGTCCACGCGGCCATGTTGACACTGATAGCTACAACAATGGCAAAAGCCCTGGCAAATCATGTTGCCTTGACAACGACCGCTAAGCGATGTCGCTCCCTGGAGGAGCGCCATCGTCAATCGAGAGATGAAATCTAAGGAAGCTTACGATGGGTAACAATTCATTGTTACTCAAGTCGCGAGAACAAGTGCAGTCCTGGGACCGGCCTGTCGCTATCCTCTTCGATTGAGTCAGGACAGTATGACTGACCGTGGCCTAGTGTGTCGTTAGGCCACTCGATCAATGAGAGGGTAGCCCAATCGGTAACATTCGGGGCGTAGTCGATGATCATTCTACGCAAAGCAAAGATCTCACGTGGTGATATGCGGAGCTGGTGTAAAATCCAGCGGTTGACACGGTCGCGAGTGTTATCGAAAGTTATGAGGTAATTGCTGAATATGGATTGATTATCGCACTGTTCGTCAAGAAGTAGGACGCATTCGACATCTTGCAGGGCTCGGTCCAGAGGTAAATCATCAGGTAGGATTGTCGGCTCATCCATAGCCTCATCCAGACTATGACACACAAGGCCCTGCAGCGATTGGGATATCCTTCGATCTGATGCACCCAAGTCACGGGCAAACGACATTTCGGGTGATTCGGCGCCCACGATACCAAGGATATCTGCTAACAACTCTTCTTCACCATTTTCGTCCAACGTTGCGCTGTCTCTAGGCTTCTTAGAATACTCTGCTGAGTCGGACGATATAGCTGGTCTCTCTTTTCCTTTATCCAAGGCCGGCCCTTGTATGTACCCACAATCCGGTAGCATGGGCAATTGGCCGATACAGACTTGGTCTCCAATTGTCATACCATAGAGCCTACCTGAATTGTTTTGCTCCAATTCCAGGTTCTCCATATCGGTTGCAGATGCCCAAGATGCTGTTGAAGCCTCGTACTCGATGTTAGAAGGTATACTCTGTTTGGTTGTTGAAGTCGTTCTCAGCCTGAAAAAGTGCTCGAACCTCTCTTCGATCTTAATGTACTTTTCTTTCAACTTGTCTTCCTCCGCACCAAGCGCTACTTCCATAGGCTCGTACTCCGATTCCAGTGGCCCAACGAAATCTCTTGCTGAATTCGCCGATTCGTAGAGATTAAGTAAGTGAGCGTCGCCAGATGATATGCCATTGGGTATGCATTCGCGAACGTAGTTGATCAGCTGCATGTCGCACTGCGATACCCTCTCGCGGTAGCGTTTCAGCTCAGCACGCGTCTCTTGAACGCGAAGACGCCTCCTAATGACATCTGACTGTTGGTCAACGAACTCGGAAAGTTCGTCAATGAATTTAGTATACAAATTGTAAGCCGCTTGGCTCAGATACTCGTCTGTCTCAATCAGTGGAGAGAACAGGGAGGGCGGTCGCGGGCTGGTACTGGGCGGCGGCGGAGGAGGCGCCGGGAGAGCTTGGGGTAGTGGTGGAGCTTGGGGTAGTGGTGGTCCAGGAATCTTTTGGTTTGGAGATTTAGGGTGATGTGCTACTGGCAGTGATAGATGGAGATGCGCATCGAATGGCTCGGGCATCCCCACGTCCTCTGGAAAATGTACTGTAGGAGCCTTGAGAATCCCTTTACGTGGCTTATCAATTGTATGCAAAAAAGCAGGATTTGATATGATTTCCTCAGATGATGCGCTTATTGGAAGGGTAGATCCGAGTCCTGATGGGGAAGTAATTGGCTCGTGCTGGCCTACTTTAGATAAATGCGATGCTTGCCGTTGTTGCTTCCGCGCCAAATTATGTATGATACCATCCATCATGACGCGAGTCTAACCATATTGGTAAGAATTCTCAAGTGAAGCTAGTAGCCATTTGAATAAATACCCTGGATTCCTCGCTGGGTTGTCGTGGGGCCGACATGTTGGCTGAGCACCAGACTCCAAAGCCGAGCAAACGTAGGGATAGGCTTGACAAGTCATTGGAGCCTTGAGGAACAGCCTCGAAGCGCACTAGAGGAGCCGTGCTACCTGTGAAAGACGCGTGGTACGGACGAGTGCAATGAGCACAATGCTGCCCAGATGAGGTGGAGTGAGGTTGGGCAGAAGCTTGGGCCATCGGGCTGAGCTGTCATCTGGTGCCTGCTCATCTCCGCAGACCGAATATCGCCCCGCTTCGAGAATCTTTCGTCTCTATAGAATGAGGATTCATAACTGTCAGCATGCAGCAAAGCATCGTGTAGAAAGTCCTTGCTCGTCACGACAGGCCCTCTAACTTTGATCGAGACGACGAACGAGCCCGGCTGCCGGTATGTTGCGATGCCGCAATACGCGCCTTGGACATGGTCACAACCTCACGGCCGCCATTACTCCTACCTCGTTGCCGACGATGGCGTGACAATTCTCGATACTCTGTGGTCAGGACCACCAGCACAGAAAGATGTCGAAACGTACGTTTCGCTAGACACGCTGGCCCATTATCAGTTTATCGCTCATAGTCCTCTAGACACGCCCGTCACGATTCGCTTGCGTTTCAATCTATAGGGACAGCACCTACCTCGACTCGATATCCTTCCACGCATCCCACTGAGGGCCAGCAGCCCTGGGAACGGAGAGACAGCTATATTAGCGACAAGAAGGTAGAAGATGATCGCAAGGACGATGTTGCAGCCACGCCATACCACCAAGCACACCAACACCAAATCGCTCCATTCACATATAACACATCCTCCCAACAAGCATCCAACTCATACGGGCAAAACACCAGAGCTACAATAGCTTCCCTTCCCCCCGACGTCCAAGCAAGCTTAGCACACCTCAACAGACGATTCATCCAAACCGGCCCCGACAACAACGTAGCTGAGCCACTGGATAACCGTATGCCTGCTTAGATACATTGGCTTTTAGTACATCAGGTTGCTGACAACTATAGGGTACCGTCGTGTTGCAAAGAATCATCATCCATATTTCTTTGTTCCTGGTCGTGTAAGTCCGTACTTGTTTTCCTGCATTTGCACACCGTAACCACCAGATCACACGCATGCTGATACCGCCAAAGGTATTTAAAATACTCTGGACTGAGCCTGCGGGCCAGGCAAATCCAGGAAAAACACGAAATTCTACCCACTTCAGTACTATATGGTGCGGCGAGCAAGCGTATAGCGAAATACGACGTTTCGTCGTCGTACGAAATAAAGGAACATTCAGCCAGTGCGTGTAAGTGGGATCAAGGCTAAGAAGCATAGGGCATAGCCAAGTATAGAAGACCCGCCTTTCTGACAACGATACAGGCCCATTCAGACCTACAAAAGGCGTGGGGCAACCAGACCAGGGCTAGTAATGCAGGATCATGGCGTGATACATACATCTAATTCTGCACCGGACTTACTACCTGGCGAGAACCTTACCAAGTACTCCATTCGCGTTATACCGACGAGTGCAGAAACTCTGGAGCCGGAGAGTCGTGTGAATTACGGCAAAGCTTATGCTGTTGAGCATAACGTTAAAGTACTTGACATTGGCATGGTGGTGGAGGGTCATAGATATCTGATCTCAGCTTATTTCGACAACGCCATGCGAGGTGAGTGATGGAATTCTGAGTACTGCACCATACGCAGGCTTACTTTGGTCTTGTTCTTGCCTTCTTCGTGTACGTTGTCATTTTCTTGTTTAACCAATGTTGCTTTGATTGGAAGTTTGTGAGTTCCAGGCGCAGGAAAAGGATCACGCCAAAAAGCTCGCATACAAAGTCATCCTTTACATTATTATCGTTGGGTGGGCTTCAGTCACCCACTCCAACGCTTTCTGATACAGCATAACTCCTCTTACAAATTGGCACTGGAGATTATCGACCTTCACCATACGTCTTTAAGATTATTCGGACTTAGCCAAACCACATCTATTGTTCGCTGAAAAAAGTACATACAGTACCTCACTCGACTTCAAACTGCCAAATTTTGGGGTATTATTCTGCTAAATTCAAACGCGTTGTTGCCCTCTTAGTACGTCAGCGCAAGGCTCTGACATCCAGTTTTTTTTTCACGCATTGGGCAGAACTGCAGCTCAGCCTAACGTCCACAGTTCCAGCCTTTAGGCTGCGACTACCACGAACGTCGTGCCCATCCTGGAATTCTGCTTTGCCTTGGAATGAAAGAACTGCGTACATTTCTTGTGTGACAGCAAATTAGACCAAAAGCATACTTTCCAATCAGTGACTAGAGTTCCCAAGAAAACTGGGACTTGAGAAACATCCCGCGAGAAATCATGTCCGCTTGTGGGCCGCCTCTTACAACAAGTAGCACAGGCTGGGGCAAGGTCTCTCGTAGAACGCAAATCAAGGGTAACAGTTTATAGGTCTGCAATTATGCAGAGATCATGTCAGGAAAGCAATATTTATTTATTAAATGCTCATGAACACGATATAGACGATTGTATGATAAAGAAAAAAAATCCAGAACTCTGCCCGCCAAAGACCTCATCTCATATCACTGTAGCGATGTCGCAAGCATTCGGACACGTATGATAAACTTCGCAAGAGAATGAACACATGAACAAGGTCGATAAGAAAACGTTGGGTACAATGAGGACAAATGCAATGGACAAAAACAAGACGTCTGACACGTATGATTGTAGGAAAATGCAGAGCGTTGTCATATGAAGAACTCATGAAAAAAGAAACGTTAGCTGTATCGTTAAAACACCGACTCTGGGTCGTCTCCTTGCTTACTTTGCTGACTGTCATGTCACTTCCTATACACGCCGTTCGTGTTATAGTCCGGATGGTAGGCCTGAGGGTTGTATGTCAGATGGTAGCCGAACTGGTTGTTTTGTGGATGCCAGCCATAGCGGTTGTAGTCTGGATGATAACCGTATTTGTTGTACTGTGGATGAAAGCCGTAGATATTTGATTGTTTATCGAACACATGGGGGTTGTTCTGGGGGTGATAGACGTAGGGATTGGCTTGGGGGTGGAAGACACGTGGGTTTATCTCAACGTGATAGCCTTGCGGATTAAACTTTGGATGATAACAGAATGGTGCGACCTCGGCGTGGTGTCCCGTCTGATTATATTGTGGGTGATAGCCATATGGATTAGCCACAGGATGATATGAGTATGGGTTAGCCGTCGAATTAAATCCATACGGATTATGTTTCGGGTGGTAGCCATGCGGATTCGTCTGAGGATGGTGGCCTTCCGGGTTCAATTCTGAATGATAGCCTCGTGGATTGAACTGTACATGATAGCAATAAGGGCTGAGTTCGGGATGATAGCCATATTGATTGTGATTTGGGTGATAGCCGTTTGGATTGCGTTTAGGATGAAACCCCTGTGGGTTGTTTTGCGGATGAAAAGCAAATCTGTCACCAGTATCTTGGGCTCCATCTCCATCCTCGATTAGGTCCCCAAGCTGTGGCTCATCTCTGTCAGGGGCGATGTTGTGGGCCTGTGTAGAAACTTTTCCTTCTTCTTCCATCCAATTGCCAATCAATGTCGGCACGTGAGCCTCTATGACATGACCTATATCCTTCACTTTGACATTATACTGGATTGGGTGGTGAATACCATAGTATATGCGGCTTTCAACCTGGAGATTTGGTTCACCAGCAACCATGGCAACGGCGATAGAAGCTTTGGTGATACCCGTCTCACCTAAAACAAGTTGCGGGTTCTGGCCCCACGAATACGCAACTCCATGTTCCTCTGGACGAACCCCCCTCTTGGTGGTTGCTCTTTTGGAGTACGTAAATATCGGGCAGGCAAAGCAAAATCCACGTCTGCGTCGAACAACGACGAAACGTCGTGATTGTGTATGTACGTAATTCCCTTTGTATCTTGCTTCAGAAATGGCGCTGTTATAGCTGGTTACCGTAGACCCCGCAGGTTCCGTGAGGATGATAGAGAGAACCTAGAGAAAAGGATTAGTTGTATGAAGCTCAAAACACGACGTACACATACTCTCCCCTCGTGAAAGAAGCTTTCCTCTCGTACATAATATGCTAGTAGAGTCATCAGTATTTTTGAATGGGTTATACATCTTGATTGATACTAGCAGACTCACATGGATCGACTTCTTCATAGTGAGGATTTTCTTGTGAGGGAGGGAGGGCGGTGTTATAAAAGCCTTTCACAGAACCTCCTCGACCCCTTGGAAACTCATGATTGTACGTGGGAGATCCCCCGCTCGGGGCTACTTGATGGTAGCCGGTTGCAACCATCGTCCCAGTGCGCACACTATTCGAGCCTGATCCTTGTTCATAGTTTGATTCGGGAGGGTACTGTGAGTGGTAATCCGTTGGAGTATGCCACGCACCAGGAACTGATAGAACGGAGTCGAATCTAGCGTGTGTTTCAACTGTAGCAGAACCAGAATTCGAGCGCGGGACGGACTGTCTCGAGGCATTCGATGGTGACGTTGGAATCACAAGGTCCCTGCGAACCTCGTTGTTGGGTCTCCTGTCCAATCCACTTTAGGCGGTGCTATTCTGTGACATCTCGAGCGTACATACGATGATGCTGCTGGAGATCCCGGTGGGATTGGATTTCCCTGCTGAGTTTGCTGTTCTTGCTGGGGGGGTTGCCAACCAACTCGCATCCACTGGGACTCCCATTGCTCTGAGACACATCAGCTACCGCCCTGGCATACACGGGGCTCTTACTGACTCGTTTGATGGTTATAAGTCGCATTTGGGCGATAATACCTCCCCTGGGCTTTATCGAAGAAATATCGCTCGTTGGGCGAGGACATTGTCACAGGGCACGTTCCGTCCAACACGCCCTGAAACGCTACGCAGGCGGCCACGAGCGGACATTGCCACGTCAACCGGGCGCACCCAGGTATTAAGTATTGTTATTAGTGGACAGTATTGCGGCTCTGCACTGTATTGCAGGACAGCGCATGCGTGCAGTCTATGCAGTCGTTTAGGAATCGTTCACATGCTCTGGCGATGTGGTTGTCGTTGGCGGGGAAGCCGCAGCATTAGTGCACCCCAGGCTGAGGACATGGGCTCACCCGCGCTTCTAGACTCTCTTTGTCTACGCGTGGCTTGGAATGTGAACGCCGCTTTTGCATTTGTCAATCAAACAGAATAGCGCCCTGTGCGCGTATTGGTGCTTGCACACAAGGTTTGCTCGTGTCACAGGGGCAACTCCGGCAAATCACTTTAATTATCGTCATCCCGTCGCTCGACGCGCTCTCGCATTCTGACGACTTCTTACAGCCTTTAGTACCTCGAATATGAACAACAGCGATCCATGTCACCTGTGCTTACCCAGACGCATACCTCATCTGGCTCTGAAAAGACGCAAGAGTTGTCGCCGTCAGGTACGCATCCGATCCTGTTTCCCCAGATGTTCAACTCGAAGCTAATGCAAGATACAGAAGCGTGGCAATACGATACGGGACCTCTGTATACACCATTGCCCAAAGCACAACCTCTCAATGTGCCCTCAGAGTTCTTTGGTACTGTCTTCAACGTCAAAGAGTCGCACCTGGGACCCAATGGCATACTTCTATCCAATACACGTGCCTATGATCCAGCCACACCGCCCCCCATCAGCACCAAGGACACGCAGTTGACACATCCGCCCCAATTAGCCAATACTCTTGCACCACTTCACCTTCTAATGCCTGATGGTGAAAGACAAGTTGTGAAGAAGGATCGCTATGAAGAGCTTCTTGAGCGCATCGAGGATGAAAAGGAAGACCTTCGAGATGCTCGAGATGATGTAGTTGGGTCGCGATTCAGGCTTCGAACCAAACGCAAGAAGCTTCGAGAAACTCGGCAAGTGGCAACGACGCAAGCCGGTGCAGCCTTCGACCTTGTAAAGAGATATCTACTCGAACAGGCTATCCATCTTCCAGATCATATTCAGACTGCTTTGTCAGATGCAGATAATGCAAGAGATGATCTTGGTGTGCAGGAGGTTGAGTATGAAGAAGCTGAAGACAAATATAATTTAGAAGAATGGAGGTACACAGAGAAAGAGAACGCATTTGTCAATGGGTTATCCAGGTCTGCCCTTTCGCCAAATCCAGCCCCAATGCGGGGCCCGAACGAAGCAGATATGTCAGGCTTCGCATTCAGCTTCGCAGACGACTCGAATAGCCCTGCTCCTGAACTGGGACGAATATCCCCTCCAGCTTCCTTTCAGCCCCCTGAATTGGTAGAAAACTCGGAGAGCTCCCATTCGATGCAGTGGCCACAGCAGCCAGTCGCGCCGCCACTCCCGCCTGACTATCTCCCGAACTCGATACCCTTCCAGTCTCCGCCTTTTCTGGCTGCTGAGCATAGCACCCGACCCGTGTCCCAGCGACATGATGACGACCCTCGTAGCCACGCATCTGTGAAGTGGTCGGATACATGCCGACGAATTGATACATGGCTGCTAGACATTGTGATATGCTCAACGCTTGAAAAAGGCCGATTGAAAAGCTTGGTCTCCAAGAATGACTACAGTGATGATGACTGGTGGAAACTCGTCACACAGACCTGGAACTCGGAAAACTCCGAAGATAATGTCTTTCATACGGGCGACACCACAGTGTCATTTGGCGCAATGAGTGAGCCAGTTTCCGCTACCACAATGAGGAAATTGTTCGCGATACCGGATACCGAAAACCTTGACGACACATTGGGACCTCCAGCCCTTTCTCCAACCCCTTTTCTGCTAGAAGATGGGGTAACCAATGCCCTAGAAGTCTTTGATATTCCTGCTACACTCGAGCCTGAAGATCTCATCGATGATGTACCGAAACAAGTCACATTCATGGCTTCTCCTCCAAGTCCTCCAAGTACTATCTCGACAGCTCTTACAGTAATGACTCTGGCGTCTTCTGGTATGGGCGCCGTGTCCAATACTGCCGAAGCAGATCACAGCTCTTGCACCTCGTCAGAACAGGATGGCACAATTCGCCGTGGGCAGCTTACAACTAGGATAAGATCAAACCCGGTGCCCCCCGTGGACAGTGTCCCGGTCGCAGTCCCAGCTGTATTGCCTAGTTTGGGAAGCGCCTCAAGACAGCAACAACCATTTAGTGAAGTTGAACAACTGCTTCCTTCCACTGCAAGGCCCCGGACACCAGACAGTGACCGTAGCCTTTCAGTTATGACACCACGGCAGCATGGTAGTACTGAAAGTTCAACCCCAATGACCTTATCGAAGGAACTGCTGAGTGAATCGAATGCGAGACCATGTCCTCCAGGATCCGAATGCGACGGTCAATGTCTTGTTGCGCCATTCCTATGGATTAACAGTGCAGTCCCTTGGGCTTTCCCACTTCTACGACTAACCCCTTTTTCTAAACAACCGTTCTGCCCCAACGCCCACCGGTTTGAGTATTTTCCATTCATATCCATGTCAAATTCGGAGTTGCGACTTCCGGGACCTACTAAATTTTCAGATTTTATTCCAGAGGATGTGTACGACTAGCTTGTATAAAATCATTAATACGGTATTCCTTGCTGAATCTTTTTTTTTCGGAGGCATTTTAGCGACACTTTCCAGGTTTAGATACATGCATCGGACTTTTGAATTGTTTTGAGGTTTCCTAAGGTGCTGCAATTGGACTCCTGTTGCTTTTCAGACCTACCTTCCGTTCAAGTCATATATTTACCATTGGACTACCACTTCCAGTTTGACCAAGTTTTTAATCCAAATATGGGCATCGTTCTATACATTTGGGGCACACGTAACACCCTTTTTCTTGGAGGATTCTTCACTCTTACTCCGGTGTTACTCTATGGCTATAGCGACTTGGAATTTGCAATCCTTGCTGTGCCCACCAGCGGACTTGGCCGGATCTTGAACAGCCTTCTTCCTTACCATTAACGCCCTTTGGTCCCGCCACGTCCTTTGCCGTTTTAGGACCCCAGGGCTTTGGCTGACGGCGGCCGCCTAGCTCAGACACATTCCATCCTGAATGTCCGACCGGAGTCCACGGTCGCCAGTCTAGAGCAAGGATCCACCATCTCACATCTGGGATCGACGATAATGAGAAGCAGTCGGTCCGAAGAGGGACATTCAAGGGTATGTTGTCAGCTTTTGGTGTTCTTGTATTTTCATTTAAGGCCAATGGAAGTTTTCAAATGACTTTGTTGCCTCCTTTCAGAGTCACCTGTTTCAAGTATTCTTTTTAGTTCTACACGCCATTCGCAGTGCTAAATGGCTCTCATCTTTCGCATCATACTAATCATTCCCAAAGGTCTGAGTCGTGATGTGATGTGTCTGCCTAACGCTGTGATTTGTCTTCAGCTGAAATCGTTTGTCTATAGTCTTGGCATACAAGTAAGTCGGCATGATTGTCGAGCGGCGCACGCCTTGAATCGAGAGAATAGGCTTCCGTGCCCATTAGCCGCCCTGTAGATCAAGTATGAAGGCACTGCTTGCTAGAGTTGTGCAATGTGGGGCGACAACATCGGCGACAATCGACCGATGCTACGATTCGATCATGGCAGATTGCAACAAGCCAAGTTCGGGGCATCGTCCGAGCCGCACATGAACAATCGTCGGAGTGTAATCTAGATCCGTTCCTCGCGCTTCCGGACGCGTCGGTCTTGCCCACTCGGACGTTCGCCTTGTTCGTACCTCGTGTAAGCGTAATAGTCATTTCTGAATCTGCGCCATCCATATGATCCGAGCCATGTGTCATCAACTATGCTGGCATATGTAACCTCTCATTCGCAATGTCCTATAGCCTACGTATCAGACGTTGCACTGTGTCGCCTTTTGCGCCAAATGCAAGCAATTGGCTTGAAGCAGGCAAAGATAGCAAGGTCTCATTGCCAGACGTATGGCTTGCGGCGAGGGCCTATGCTTGTTAGCACTGCCACACTGACACATCTCCTACGTTTCAAGGCTGAGAGTCACTGTCAGCGGTTATGGTCCCCCAGTCCGCGAAGAGCCACGAATGGGCAATGAAGGATTTACCGGTAGTGTATGCCTCACTATTAGTGGATAACAGGGAATCCAAGGCAGAGCTTGATGCCCGACATGCGTCCCTGCTACGGCGTGACTTGTGAGAATGGAGCGCGCGTTCCGCATTCAAATCTGCACCTATGTCAGACTGCAGCCGTTGACTCACCCCTGTGACACACCGCTGCCGACGATTTTCGGATTTACTTTCCCCGGAGTTTAGGTGTGAACACATGTTCGGCAGCCTTACTCTGAAGCATGGCCATACACTTTGCGCTAACCATAGCTCTGTCGATCATTTTCTGCCTGAATCTTGTGAGGCAGAAAATTGTCTGATTTTCGGCCCCACTCACCACGCGGCGGGTAAAGGCCCGTCCGGTACCTGGCGCTTTATCCCTGCTAACGGTCCGTACCAACCCGTAATACCCATCACGGATGCTGACAGTTACCGTCACAGCCGAAGATGCGGCTTGCAAGAGAAAGGATGATGTGCTGATGGGAGGATTGGTCCAAGGGCTCAGTCACAGTGCCCTGTACCATGTGAGGCAGCGCCCCAATTGCCTCCCCCAACAATGCGCTGATTGGTTAGCTAAGCCTGTACGACTTGGCACGCTTTGCCTGTTTTCGAGCTATCGTTTTGAACTATGTCATGATTGAGTACAAGGGGTGAAATCCTGTCTAGCACCCTCAGGCTATTGATGAAGCCGGCATGATCGCCAGCCGGAACTGCGAAGGCATCATTTGCTGATCTAATTTGCCTTCCTGCGAGAGAAGCTTGCTGCAGGGAAGGCAGTGATCTTTCATACAGCTCTCGTTGCTCTGTTGAATATCAAATACTGGCGCATGGCATACATACAATCATTCTGCACTGCTGGTAAGTCTTGAGGATTTAGCCGCTCAGCCCTGCAGTATATCGTCCCACAACAGATGCGTCAAACGCGAGAGGTGACCCATCGACGATGTCCTACATGCTACGGCACCAGGGACACGAACACAAACCCGGTCTACTGAATTCCATTAGCGCACTACACCTACTTACCGAACCTGTATCAATCGTGAAATATTCTATCAAAACCTCCCTATTCTATTGGTTACCACAAGATTTCTATCGCCAAATGGGGCAGCGGTGGTTTCGCCTTGAGCGACTTGCCGCAAGTTCAGATCAACTACCAGTTTTGATTACATTTAATGCGAGCCAAAACATAGATGAGACTAGCGAAGACGAGAAATCACTTGTTTTATGTTTGAGTGACGTTGTGTAGTCTTCTGGTCTCAATACTTGTAGTGCACAAAATTTCAACTTATTGGGACTGGGCTGCGATGAGAATCCACTATAGGAAACAGTTCGTGAACGATATTTCACTGCTGAATCCAATGCGCACTCTCGCCATTGTTCTCTACCCTAGAACCCGTTTTCTTTGACATGTCCCTTGTTGAGTATTTTCAGATGCGTCACTGGTGAAGTGACTCTGCATTTTCACGGGATGCATAATTGCTCATTGATCTCTGTGTGCAAAATATCTCACACCTTCGTTTGAAAGGGTATCTATGTAAGATGAAAGTTTGTTCCCTTTGCTGTTTTTATATCGCTGCACCAACATGAAGCCCAACTCCACAAATATATTAGACCTACACAGATGATGAATCATGAAGCTATTCCATTTGCGGTACCGTAACGAATTGTACAGGATTAGTGCATGAAAAGTTTGTTGTGATCAAGCCTGATACAGTGGCAACTTATTGCAATATGAAAGACGATAGCCTATAGCTAGCAGAGAAGTAACGTATGTATTGCTCATCCAAATACCGACACGTAGAGAAAAGAAAATTGCCCAAGGAATGTCCCATAACCACCCGGAGCTAACTGTTCCAATAACAATAAACTTGTGGTTTCGTAAGTTACTGATGAAAAGCTTACATAGCATATATCATGTTGGGCCAATTTAGTTGATGTAGCGAAGGTATAACGTATATAATAACCTGGTGGCAAGTCCGCATATGATGCAGGTCCCCACTGGAATTGTTAGTATTGGTATGTGTTCTGTGTCGCGTAAGGTCCAGGATACTGCGGGCCCTGATAATTTGTATCGTCATCGTTGTCGTTGTCGAAGCCGTTGTTTTGTTCTGCACGGTAATACGCCATGAGCCTTGACCTGTGTTCTGGTATGACCATGCCGATATTGCGCACTTTGACATTCCATTCAATCGAGGTAATTTTGCCAAGTCGAAGCCTCGAAGCGGGGTGCATTTCCTCTTGAGCGTCCTCGATGTTGATCGCAATTGGGTCTTTAGTCATTCCTCGTTCACGCTCCCCTGGTATCAATTCGGGTCGTGTTCCATTTCGATACACCATAACATGCTCGGAGGCATTACAGCCAGGTTTTAGGACGCCCCGGTTTCCATATGTAGTAATAGGGCTGCTTAATATTAGCTACTTTCATTGCCAGGACTGTTAAGTTTACCAAGCATAAACAAAGTACTGCTTCCGATTCACCTTGACAATCACAAAGCGTCGAATCTGCGAATATATGGGCTGTCCGTATCTGCCTGTTGTGATTGCCGGATTCGGATGCACGGTAACCTGACTGTTCTCTGTGGGATTACGCGCCTGAATAGTTTCACCCGCCGGTTCGGCCCACAACATTGCAAATACTCGTCCCGTAACAAAAAATTGATGAGCCTCTCTGCTTGTTCGTACGCAATAGCCTGATTACATGAGCGAATATGATCCAACGTCAATGCAAGAAAAGCCAAACGTACTATTATCCAGAGTCTCATACCAGCCAGTGCCTGGCGTACCCCGTAGATGAAGCGAGTCTCCTACGTCGGCGGGAGCTAGAACATATTAGTATTGAATACCGTTAATATATTGCCGATCCCTCACCCGCTGGCGCCATGTCTGGTACTTGAACGACGGAATCCCGCCTTGGATCACTTGGCTGACGTTAGCTTTTCTGATCTAATATAGCACAATAGTTCTCACATACGCTGGAGTTGCTCCAATGGGATTTGGAGGAGATACAACATTAGCCACGGTTTGGGTTAATTGTGGCTGCGAGAGTTGTTGGTGCTGTGAGGCCCAGTAATACACATCTTGACCTGATGGCAAGTCAGCCTACAGCAGACAATGGGAAACATGATCACACAAAGCTCGGGCACTGTACCGGAAGCATCCCTCACGTATTCTCCGTTTGGATAACGCCCAAAACAGTAGTAATCTCGATGAGCTGCACTCCATTCCCATTTTGTGAACTGGAGCATGGGATAGGAGGCCATCGCGCTACGGCGCATAAGATGTCGATGATGGGCTCCATTGCAGCTTTAGATCCGCACCTCTTTATGTTTCAGCTAGGAAGCGGCTCTGCAAAATGCCAAGCGGCGGCCGTATAGGAGGGTGTGAAGCGGATTAGAATGTGCCGTTACTCTCCCTCTTCACTCTACCTGCAAATGCACAGGCGATCAATACAGTCGCAACGAAATGCACAACGCATGACACTTTGACAGGGAATGTTGCACTGTCAGATTGTTGATTGGAATGCGCCAAGCCGCTATCCGAAATGAAACAAGCAGCGGGCTCCGTTTTGTCCCATTGATCCGTACTCTCGGTTCTAATGGCGCTAGGAGTGGCGCACCTATGGTGTCCCAGCGGCATTGCCTGCCGTCATCTTATTTGCTTTGCCTGCCATGTCCTGTAGCTGCATATGTATCAAGGCATGGCTGCTCCCTCTAGCGTTCCGCCTGCTCTGCACAATCAGCCTTTCTATGCACGGATCACTCCATCGTCACACCCCAACCCAAACTGGATTACAGCACACTCCTCACCCAGAGCCTCTCAAGCCTTCACACGTATACAAGAGAATAGGACCATAGTCATTTATCTTGTATCTACAATACAGTAATTGTGGCCACTTTGATCTCTCCCAGTCTTTCATATGGTTGAGACTTCACCTTCTGGCCAGGAATCCTCGGCCGCTTTTCGACAGACTTGCATCAGAGCAAAGATATCAGGTGAACCAGAAGGGCTGCTCAGATTGCGATGTCCGGATCGGGGTTCCATGAAGATATGCTTAAAGGCAGAACCTCAACAACAACAGGTGATGTCCATCAGCACCATCACATTCTCAGACAGATACAAAGAACGCTGGAAGCATTATCGTCCCAACAAGAGGAATTAGCTGGGATACGAGAACGTGTGCTCGTTGACCGAGAAATTGCCTTGAGCAATAGAAAACGGATTCGAGAGCAACTTATCCGAGCTGGAGATGCCGAGGCTGAGTTAATGAACGCTTTTCGAAAGCTCTACAATGGACCTGATATCTCGATACCAGCAGACCTTGCTAGTGCCTATTCCGCGGCTGAGGAGGAACGCAACAAGCTGGGGTATCTCGAGGACAATTATCTTCGATCCGAGCAGGATTTGGGCGTATCAGAATGGAATCTAATGGAATTGGAGAATGACCTTTATCAATACGATCTTCAGCAGTTAATCTCAAAGGAGATCTTAGAAACCCTTCTCGCGCCAAAGAAGAACATGAAAAAGAAATCAGCGAGTGACTTAAATTCTATGCCTCCCTCGTTGGCAATCCAATATCAAGTTGCAACTGCAAGGCATGACAGGCTTCTCAAACAGTTCAACAGTCTTCGTAGAGTCAAAGCTGGAAGCATCGATATCTTTGATCGAGGTGATACTTCTAGAGAAACCGGCTCGGCCATTAGTGAAGATGATGAATATATCTCAGGACAGTTCTTCAGCGAAGTACTTTCACAGATCACCGACTGCGAAGTGGAATTACAGCATTTGAAGGCAGAGCTTAAGCCTGAGTGGAGTATGGAGACATTGCGAGTTCAGCATCTTTCGGAGCCCACATTTCGCAAAGAACAAGATCATGTTTCCGTGATGTCGTCGGCTCGTGCGCGTTCAGTTAGTGGTGCTTCCACCTTCACTGACGATCTTCCTGTACAAAACCGCATCAAAAACTGGCTGCTAGATTGTTTGAAGAAGAGTGCGATCGAAAAGACTCAGTATTTGAATATCCTCGGTCATAATTTCAATACACCTGGAGATCTGGAGCTCAACTTCGACGACTGGAACGATCGAGTCACACACTTCTGGCCTTCCGACACAGCCGACCCAATACAATCATATCTTTCCGACCCGGCCCTAGGAAAATGCCACACCAGTCGAGGGATCGAAATTGATGGAGGTTCTGAATCTTCTCAGCGCGGAGACGATGCCTCTTATCGCGGCCAAGATCCCCAGAATTTTGGCTTAAGTTTCGACGCAAACTTTAATTACGAACCTATTTCCACACACACAGCTCTTTTTGAGGCTGAAGAATCACAGATTCAGGCTGATGAAGTATCCGTTGTCGAGGGCCAAAAGTTCTCGTCATGGAAACCAGTAACACAAAATGAGACATGCCCTGCTGATAGTTTATCTCAAACACAAACAATCCTCCAAGAAACACCTATGACAAGTTCCAATGAAACAAATCATCAATCAATGAATAGTGGAGCTTCAGGTGTCAATGATTCTGCGTTGCTCCAAGACATATCTGGGGGGGTTGAGAGGATCCAAATTTCACCATTCGTTGACGACCCCCGACCCTCTGATCCGCCTCGCCAACCCTCCAGCAATGAGGACTTTAAAGCAAATGAAATGGAATCTCTTTTCCCCAACAGGCCAGAGTCTCGACAATCAGAAGTAGTATATTCTACAGAACATACTCAATCAGTTAGTACACACCAAGACTTGCATTGGAGAGGACCGAACCCTCTCATGATAGATTTTAGCCATAAATCTAGGCAAGACGACACGAACGTTAGGGATGAAAGACCCGGGTCGAAGTTCGGGAGCTTTTCATCTGCCTCAAGTCTCTCAACAGCCCCAAAGTCATATAATGAATCGTAAGTAGGGAACTATTATCTTTTTGCATGTTTGATAGGCGTATTGGCGCCTAAATAAGACGATTGCTTCGTCCGGCTGTATGCAGTATAGAGTATGTGACACTGATCGTGAAACAGCTACCCACCGTATCATGCTGGAATAAGCATGCCATTGCAGTCCTCTCTCAATATAGTCCCTTTTGATAGGGCTCACCATCTTGCCCAGTCTAACACATACAAAACTCCAATGAACATCACTGGAGGTCTGCCGGACTATCTATGGGACTACGGATATACAGGTTTTATATTCTGTAATGAGAAATTGATAAATACCAACATAATAGCAGAGCCCTTCCAGCCCACTGGAGGAAAGTTCCAGTCAATTGCTCCTATTAAACAGTGTGACTTTTTCGTCACCGGGAGGGTAAGTTTGCAATATTTGGCCATGGCAATGTGTATGAGATAAAGCCGCCCATGTTGTGCTAATACTTCTGGCAGGTCTTTAAGATGATGTGTCTTGAGCCAGCGAGCGGTAAGTTATGTGATCTCTCACAATCCTCGCGAGAGTCGAGTCCAGTCAGGTTTCAACGGACGATGAACGCCAGACAATGTAGCCTTGTCGTTTTTTGCAACGAAGGATCATCAAGCTTGTGTTTGTAAGTCTAGTCTATCTACTCTTTTCACATGAAGCCCATTTGACTGAATCGTTGCAGTCTCATACGAGCAAACAACGCCGGGTATATGCGCGAACTTGGGTGGAGCAGGCAGAAAATTAGCATCATGTGCATTTCTGAACCCTCACAAAGCTCGATTTCTCGAGAGGCAGTTGCAGTACGCCCGCTACAGGTAATTCTAAGTGGAGACGAGATTTTATCTGCGGGATCTCGAGTAAATCTTGGCCAAATCTATCAGATTAACAACAGTATCGCTGTCAAGGATGTTGGCATGGTTTCTGGAGACCAATTGCATTTACTACAGGCTTACCATACGACTAGCGGTCAAGGTACTCATGGCCAAAACTACGAAGGTGCCGGCACAAGCCACACACTTCGGCAGTGATTGAAACCGCCATCGCCTGGGTGAATTTTCTCAATCTTTCTAATATTCTCTTATGTCACACATATATCTCCTATACATGTCTGTCTGAGTTGATTATTTTCGAACTGATATGTTCGGCCTGTAACTCTAGTGATCCGTGTATTCTTATTTATGCAGTGCAAGATATCTATTGTCCAACTTACCAACACACATTTTGTTTTATTATATCTTATCACATATCACAGGAGATACACTTTTTTGGTATGCTACGTAGGGCACACGAAGGTCCTATGAAACACCACTTACTACTGATCATAAGTTTCCTTGTCTTGTTGTTTACAAATGATCATGTTACGTTTAGTCTTCACATAATGTAGCTGGTTAATAGCCGTATGCAAAATATCTTCCATCACGCTAAATAAGGGCAAAACATTCATTCTCTCACATCCAGGCTTTGAAAAACTTTAGTAGAGAAAAAGCACGACTTCTCACAAGACTTGAATATGCGGCACGGCACGACTGCATAAGATTTTCCTCTAAAGATCCTTATGGAACATTGCTTCAGAGATTACATTATCCTTTCAACTATATCTATATAGATTTTGTGTTCGCGTCTTAGAGGGAGTGGTTTGATTGACTACTGTATACATTGAGTTGTCTTGCAGGAGAGTTCTGTGATCTGCTCATCAAATGGGTTACCATATCTGGACCAGGCAAACACGATCGTTACTCTAGAGGCGAATGGCATTCCACTCTCATTCTATAGGCCCTATATCCGCCACAAGGATGGCAAGGCGCTACAAAGGATAAGTTTGCTCCAATGCCGAACGTTGGTAAATGCCAACAATTGTCATCACCTGCATAGGTGCATGCTGCAGGAATTCAGCACTACCTCGTAACCTGAACAACAGACTTGAGTTCTGCCGTCTTGCAGGACGCCAATCCGCTTTTTGCTCACCGTTGTGCAATCAAGTAGAAGATAAGAGCCGCACTATGGTGTGATTGGGTTGCCTTGTTTGCCTGACGGAAAAACCAACCCCGCTTTGGCGCACGTGTCCCACCATCTAGGTTGTAATGATGATAGCACAACATTCATAGATCCAGTAAGTTTTATTGATTGCCTATCGAATGCCTGTAAAAGTATGCCTTGTCTGCGTTCACCCGCACACACAGGGAGGGCCCTCTGCCGTCAGATTCGACTGCACGAATCCAATCCCAGGTTTGTATTGGATGGATAGAATACCCACATGCAATAATTCTGTACAGACCAGAATGTGTGTGCCATATTGAGTAAGACAGAGACGAGGTCAGCCGGACACTTCGAGTCATCAAAGCTTGAAGTGGCTGTGTGCCTACGACCTATTTTGGTCCGAAATGCGTACGCCCTGGATTATGGTTTTGCTGGAACCAAAGAGGTGGAAGCTAGGGCTGCATCGAGTGCCTCGTATAGGCAGCCACTCTGCGGGTGAACAACACGCTTTGCCGAGCGTATGTCGCGTGCCGACAGTCTGTGAGGCTCAATTTGCCAACCAGAATAGAGGGTTAATTCTCCATCTATCATGTACACATACTGTAGGAATTAATTACAAAGAAACAAATGGTGAAAATTCATAAGAAATCAGATCATCATATTACCGCTAAGCTGCGGATGATTGACGGTCGCTCCAAATTGCACTACAATGAAATTGTATAGCTGTTCAGTTTCTATCATTGTTATGCCTCTCTTCTTTGCCTCCCTAGTCGAGAAAATGAGTGAAGCTTCTATACATAATACATTCTTTATCGAAGTTCAATAGCCTCATAACCAACAATGAGCAAGTGCGAAGCTCTAATAATGAGGGCCCAAAACCTTCGCACAGACTGACAATGTTTCCTGTTGAATTTTGAATTTTCAGTGTCCTTGCGTTTAGTTTGGAGTCTATAAAGCCAAAATTCCCAGGCTTGGGCTTCGTTCACGTTGGCGTATTTGACATTTAGCAATCTTTGTGAGTAAAATCTGAAAGCGTGCATATTGCAAACATCTTGACTATATAATCACCAGTCCCCTGATTTCGAGGCTGTCCTCGTCGTTTTCAATGCCAGAAGAAGGGTCATATTGTTTGGCCACTTGATTTGAGCACTGAAAGATGCTTGGTTGCATGAAATCATGTATGTCAATCACAGATACAATATCACACACCCGTCAAGAAGCTTTTACACAAGAAAGACATGTGGATATGACCGCATATATGAATCATCAAGTCGACTGTTTTATCAGGGCGTTTTGTCTTTCTAACCTTTCAAATATTGAAGTGCAATTATGATAGGCCGCAGTATCAATTTACTCTTCTCTATCTCTACATCGAACTGAGTCCCTAGCGAGTTCTTCAGCACCTGTTCAACACAAACCTAATCAATTGTCACTACTATTCTCGAGGTATCGAGTTGCATAACCTGGAGAATTGCCCACTCTAGAGAGCAAAATATTTGCCTAATAATCATAGGAAATAACCATATGACCTATTTTCATTTGGACAGTCCAGTATGAGTGGGTTTCTCAATGGAGAAATTTCTATGCCATATTTGGAGCTTTCCGGACATCTTCTTGATTTACCCATTAGTGACATTCCAATTTGTGTTGTATTTGCATTCTTAGATGACACAGGAAGACTGAATCTATGAATTCTTCAGCCTCCTCTTTCTTTCTGCATCCCTAACAACACTATGCGCACGACCACGAACACTTGCATTTCAGGTCACAAGTCTATTTTGTTATATTAATTCAAACTTTCTAGCATCTCTTATATGACAATGAAGTGCTCTCTCTCTACTTTCTGCCTGCGGGATCATTATTGAATTGCGGTTCAATTCTTATCACTCTTAGATCGCCAGCGGCTTTGGAAAATGAGCAGCGTTACGATCTGCTTACGATATGCGTGCTTGCAATATACCTGGTCCCTTCGTCAGATATGCGAACGTCAGAATTTCCGCATCATGTAGATCCTTGTATTGGTCAATATCCACGTGTTTGTTTGAAGGACCAAGTACCCCACTGCGGACGCTAATGCATGAATTCAATATCGTATTCGCTTAGTGATACAGTCTCCAATGGCGAACATTGTCATCGTACGCTTCATGTTTTGTTTTGGATATGCACACAATCATTCTTACAGTTTGTAGAGACACTGACGTTGGAAATTAGAACATTCCCAGGGCTTTCTCGAGACACAAAACTCCGTGCAGCTGAGAAGGCACCAAAATTAAAACGAAAGTTCCCCTTTCAAAAAAAAAGCTTTGCTGCGGAAAACATGCAAACATCATACTAATTCCCGTAAGGTAGAGCCCTACTAAGCCCTATTGCAAACAGCGGATGCGTAATATACATAAGTAAAACTAATGAGCCTACAAACGGACAGCCCTAAGATTAGCTTGGAATGTGCGAATGGTTAAAAAACAGTGAAAACCCTGGGCCAAAACACATATCTTACTGGTACTTCATGATCCATGTTTCACGTATGTCTCATAATATAGGGAGATATTCAGTACCGCCTTCGTTGGCCGTGGCTTCCGTGGCTTTGATTTGACTTGTGCGAGTCCGATCTGTGGTGATATGTAGGCCGATCATCTGTATCGTAATGAGTGTCGTCTATTACAGGTACATATGAAGAGCTCGTATGTGTTGATGAGATATATTGTTCTGTTGGGGGTACCTGATATTGGTGTTGGGCGTCACGACTGGAAGTGGTATCTCCGTTCATAGCAGGGATGTTCGAAGTGTATGGTGTTGGGCCCTGCGTGGCTGCACTATAAACTTGATTTTGCGGCGCGATAGTGCTTGGAGCTGGGCCATAAGTGGTGCCATCGTAGTAACTTGATCGTGTTGCTGGAGGAAGCGCTTCTCGTCCAGGGATACCCCAATGCAAGTTGAACTGGGTCATAAGCTTCCACTCATCTTCTGGGTCGACACGGCCAAAGTCTTCCACTTTCACGTTATGCTCGACTGTATATATTTTCACAAAATTGACGCGCGACATCTTATCTAGTTTCATCCAAGGCTGCTTGCTGATAACACGGATTGATCGTCCCATAGGAGGCTCACCATGTACCATCTCGGAGGGGCTTGCTTCGGGTTCAGTATCTCCAGTGTACATGATTGCATGATGCTCTTTGGGCTTGCCTGGTGGAACCCCTCGGCCGCCATACGTTTGAATAGACCTGAATGATTAGCTCTAATCCTCAAATGGACAACACGCGGGTAAAATATGCTTACAGACATGTGCAACAATTATGTCCCTCTCGTACAACGACAAACCATCGGATCTTGTAAAAAATATTTTCACCATACTGCGTGGTTGCAATAGTGATGTTCTGTTTTACATCACCCGCCAGTTCTGGCCACAGCACTCGGAAGACAACCCCCGTCCTGTAGTATTGATAGCCTGGGAATCGAACTTGAAAGCCTATGACGAGATTAATGTATTGCAGTAACCCGGACTGAATATCACCTACTCGGATCGAGTCGTTCTGCGCGCCCATGCCTTGGAGAGCCACGAAACACTCGGTGAGGTGGCACACCTAGTGGGCGAAATTCCGGTGGTGTGCTTTGCACTGTGGGTCTAAAGACGACGTCTCGGGCCACTTGTCGAAGTAGCTCTTGGTCGCTTGGTCGAACATCGTTACCCTGCTCAACGGGCCGACTGTGACCCTGACTTTCATGCGAAATCGAGTTTTGATAAGGCATGTACGCATTCGATGTTTCAATCTGTGCCTGGTTTTGGTACTGGTGCTCATAGGACGGCTGAGTGTATCCACCGTAACGATAAGGGGCCCCTTGCGTCAGGTTCACATTCTGAGGTGAAGAATACCCAACTGTCGAACCTATGTGCGGCATCCTCCCAGAAGCTTGATTCGGGACTACCGTTCTGATACTTGCTCCGCGACCATAACTTGACGTCCATGGGACATTGTTTGCCTGCGCAGCTTGTGCATTTCTCCCTTGCCTAGATCACGAGAAGCGTCAGCTCAGTGCTTAGAAAACTTGGATATTATGAGTGTACCCTGCATTGGACGAAAGACTGTGTGCTTCGGTTTCATCGGCATATACATTTCTGTGATTCTCAGAATCATAGTAGTACCATGACTTGCGCTCATGATCGAACTCCTGCCATCCTGGGAAAACCATCGAGATGGACAGCGCGATGGTCTGTGTTCCCCGAAAAGCCTGCTTATATGTTCCATTGTAGACCCGTGACGCGGCTCCACAGTCATGGGTTCGCTTGAAGGTGATATGACAACAATTACAACCAAGCAAAAGCGGCCAGGTAGGTTGTGGCGTTTCCGGTGAGTGTCGCTTAATCTCAATACCGGTATGCTGGTGTGACAGCGTGCATGAACCGCCCCTGCCGCTAATCCTAGATGCCCAGGCAACGCTAAGGTCGATCAGCCCGCAGCACAACTTTCTCCCTCTTATCACTCACGCGGACTTTATGATGCCAGCGCAATTCCGCGTTTGCAAGAACCATATCTATGTCTGGGGTACACGTTGCTCAGCAGCCCAAGACGCGACATTCTCAATCCGATCCTTCACTATGGTTACGCGCCGCGACAAAAGATACACTGAGGTAAAGGAATCGTGTGCAAGCGTGCCGGAAGACGAGGATGCTGAATCTTTACAGACCCAGGGTTGCGGACGGATCAAATGTGGAAGACAGAGGGAGCCCATCTTTTCAGCGTGCCGATGCACGGAGATTGTCCAATGCAACCAATTCCGTGTCTACAGCGCCTGCACGAGTGTCTCGACACGAACAAGAGCAATTTGTAGGCCCAAAACATACAAATCCAGCCAGTGGTCACGTAGCTAGTGAATTGTGTATACCAGGGACTGACCAGAGCGTGATCCCACTTTCCTCCGGAGCTCCTCCAACATCTCAGTTCATCATGATTCAATTATGGATGTCAGCAAGACCACAAGTTACATCTCTAAGAGATGTGATTCTTGCCACCCGAATCGGCCTTAGAAGGGAAAAAAGCCAACACTGTCAACAGGAGGTTGTGTGTGACAGGGTCATGGATGACTTGATAACAGTTCTCGGATCCGCAATGGTTCAAGGGTTGAATTCGGAGAGTCAAGATACTCTCAATCGGCTATTACATGAACTTAAAGGTAGCAGGAATGAACTAAAGTCTTTACGCGAACGGGCTGCCGCCCTCGAAGACAGTTTGTCTCGCTACGAATATCAACTACAAAGAATAGAGGAGGATGTTTATCAGGAGCTGGACAGGGAATTACAAGATAATAGGGCACCGCATGAACCCCATCTAGAATCGAGCTCTGCGGGCATCATCGAGCCCAAGACTCATGATACTGGAACGGCTACAGAGCTTCGAGATATGTTATATTCCCGAATGGGTGATATAAGGATACATCTTGAGCGCTTGAACAACTTTGAGTTTGACCTCCAGGACGAGTTACAGGAGAGAGATATTCTCCGCGCGGCGGGCAATGCCGAAGTGACTACCGATGCCGAATTTTTTGAACATGCTAGAGGGGAAAGAGCTAGGATACAACAAGAGCTCGAGGACGCTCAGGTAGAAGTGAGCAAATTGAAGGAACGTTGCATTCAAAATAACATCGGCTTTGAAGACCCTCAATTTGCGGAGGTTCTGTATCAACCTGGAATGGACAGCCTCGTGACCGCTTCTGGTCTTGGAGAACCCCAAATGGAAGAACATCAAGGCTCTTCAACCATTATCAACGCTTTTTTCAACGCACAAGAGCGCATAAAGCAATGGCTAGAAAAGCCATCAGGCTCTCCAAACTCCGAACCAGACGCTACAAAGGAAGCTCGGCAGGAGTGGACAAGAAGAGATTCATCCTCATCCGACGCAGGATGGGTAATGACACCAAGTCTAGTAAGGCCCCCGTCATCACTGAGAACAGTGGGGATGAATGGCTTAGCTGAATCTGAATTGCCACAATGGAGGGCGGGCCCACCACCTGGTTCGTCATTGATTGAGGCTCTGCTGCTAGAGTCCTCCTCGACGCCCTTAGGATACGGCCATCAACCTAAAACTAATATAACTGTGAAAGCTCGGCAGTCACTCCCATAGTCTGAGTAGCCGGATGGAGAAAGCCGGCATGTGATCACATGCGATCATGGAAGGATATGGTTGCTTGTTCTCATGTCGACATTGTATGCCGTCATACGCACCGAGTCACATGGGCTATGTTCCAGCGGAGCTAAACAAAAGCAACTCGTATATAGCTGCCTTCGCCCTGCTGGTCAGTGACCAATAAGCGCTAAATTTGTTATCGTGTTGATCAAGAGTCTCCCCGGTGGCTACTTTGGCTTCCCGTCCCCCAGAATCTGCTACAGCCACATAGAACTTCATTGGCGTCTCTTTTGCGCGTTTTTGGGTGGGCTCTGTAACCAACAGCAAGTGACGCGCACATCGTAAGCGAAAGCCCAGGATGCTATAGTGAGTTTTTGTGAAACATTTCAGGCTTTCAAACCATAAAATACGGAAAGGGGGATCGCGGAATGCGCAAAAAGCAAAACCGTTCGCACAAGAAGACGGAGCTGATCGGTGAGAGGGTAGACTTGATTGACGCGTGCTCTCTAGCTTCTCAAGTTTGCTTCTTTCAGCCTCGAGGTCGGTACAGCTGGTACGCAGCACAGATCGCGAAGTTCATCACAGAGAAACAAAGCATTCTGAACAAATTTCAACGACTTGACGAATGCATTATTTGAGCCCTTTAGCTGATGATCCAAGAACATGGTTCGTGTGTATAAGGCGGGGAATGCACTGCGCTTGATGAGGGGAAGAATTGTGGGTCTGCACGTCGCGGGCCGTTGATGATCGAAATGACCAGGGTTGTGAGACGGGTACTAAACGGGAGCCCGGGCGGTCCCAAAGTTTGATTTAGACGCCGAGTGGGCGGAGCTTACTTACTCCACCTGCAAGACGCTTGTCCATCGTTTCAGCGGCACGGCTGATTTGAGTTCCCGAATCCCAAGTGTTCGGCAGACCGGACAATAACAAAGAAGTCGCACTCAGGCTAGGTGCCATCTGTGTTACAACCGGCTGAAAGCCTTTTCGGATTTATTGTTCCAACCAAAGATTCGCCAAAGCGGCGCGACATTCCGGCGCGCAATGCCTGCAATGAATGCATCAGGCGGACGACACAGGCATCCCTTCGAGCCTGGTCATCGAAGTGAGTTGACAGATTAGCCAAGCGCATGTGCATGGTTGTACCGCCTTGGTCTTGCAAGAGTCATAATCATGACCTCAGCAAAAAGACTCGGTGTTGTCCAGTCTGCTAGCTGTTGCTTTTGTGCTTGATTTGGGCGCTCTACAACGTAGTCAATCGACGAGAGAAAAAGGAGGCCAGTCTGAATCGAAACGTCAAGTGCCTGGCATCTCGTAGGGCTATAATTCGATATGGCATATTCTTTAGACTACAAGGTGGTTCCGTACCCAGGCTCATTTACCCGACCAGCACATTGGAAATTTTGCCTGAGACCACAAGAATGAGAGCGCTTGTCCAGATTCATTCGCGTTTTGATTTAGTCACTATATTAGAGCATTCCACAAGACAGTGTGGTGGGCATTGAACTTGTCGCTGAGTCGACGCCAATGAATTTTGGCTCACTGATAACTTCAGCCACTGATAATAAATGTCAGAACGTGGTCATGCGTCAAAGCGTTCACTGCCGCGCTGTTGCCTTTTTTTGGGGTCAGCAAATATCGATATCCGCGCATCTACCAATAACAGGACTTAGACAAGCACGGATGTATCACACTGTGGGCGTCGTAACCATAGCAAAAGCCTGATTTCAAAGACTTGGCCTAATTGGGGCTCGGAGCTACCGAAGCATGATTCGATCATTTCCGGAGCCTCTTTCAGTGCATCTCGAATCAGGAAGAACAGGAAGGACCATGCAACTTGACGACACGTTGTGCAGCAAGGCTGGTCATCTGTGCGCTTATGCATATATCTCACGTGTTTATAGTGGGGCCGGCCGATTTCTTGCAGTTTGGCTTTGAGGAGAGGCCTGAGGCATCAACAAAACGGAGGACCAGGAGAAAGATGCAGTCTAATGGAAACGATCGGCATCGCTTGAAAGTAACTTTATTTGAACGTCAACCCCCCTAAAAAGCGTTGTTGAACTTCTGAAAGAAAGGGGACTTGATGTTCTGTCATCTGATTCGCCACATCTCGCCTTATTGCAACCCACACCCCTCGATCGTCGGTAAAAGCAAGCGCAAGGCCAACAATGATTTCACGCCGCCTTTATCTCTTTCCAAGGAAGTCCGCGGCAGGGCTTAGACTCCGCCCGCTTGCCTTGTCGCTTCTGAAATAGGATTCGTGTCACTTTCGTCGCCTTGGTGACACTTGATGAAACGCATAGCCTTGCATTGTTGTATTCGTATTGAACACCGACCACCCGTAAAACTGCTCTTTTGTCCTCAAGCAATATCACTTGCTTTCGTGACTTTCTAAGGGTGTCTATGTGGGGCATGTCGACATTTTGCGCATAAAATACAGCTGTGAGCTGCGAGGTGCATCTGAGAGCCCTGCGATTGGGCCCAAGTTATGTCACTTGTTCCGAACCAATGAGTGTGTTACATCTGTCTCACAGCCTGGGGTGGACTAGGTATTATATATGATATAGAAGGGGTATACCGAAGCTGCCACATGCATGCCAGAGTAGCTCACCACACTTGCCTGGCATTGACTAGTGCCAAAACTGAGTGACTATCAGCGTCAGATGATCAGGCAGCCGCCTTGAATAGATAATGCGGACTTGTGGAGTATAGAGATTGGGCCCCCAGGATCCAAGTTTAGCTGCAGGCAGGGTTAGTGTCAGGTAGATACGATAGAACAGCGACACGTGTTTAGAACGCTGATTCGAGAGATTCTTAATGCTAGTAGGGACATTTGTTATTACTGAAAATAAACAACAAACAAAATAGTTGAAACATGTGTGAGGCGATGACTGGGAAACAATATTCAGCCAGCGTTACTTTTGAGGAAATTGAGCAAATTTCGTTGTACACTCTATTCAGTTAATAACAATGACGATTTCAGTCTTAAAGCAGAACACTCTAAATATACGTGTTCATTGAAGCTCAAGAGAATAAAGGGTGAAAGAGATCGACCATAATAAGACTCATGCCCTTCTAAACCATCAACATTTTGAAAGTAATAGGAAATGATAAACGCAGCACTAATGCACAGCTGGGCCGAAATAACAAGATATGTAATAGAAGCGTTCAAGAAGGGAAAGTTTGGAGTACCAGACATCCAACACCATGCTAAGCAGTTGTTATTAAAAAGGAGAATCCATAGACAACATGTGTATCAATTTACAATGTCAACACTGTAAGAATTAAACATCGTAGAGCTGCATAATCTTTAAAAATTCATAGTCTTCGGACGGAGGCCCGGGGACTTGTGTACGAGAATTGGAATTGGTTACAAAGGGAAGGTCTCCAGAGTTTAACTGATGCTCGCCGTGTGAACAAGGGGGCACGGTGGAGGACGTTAGAGGTAATAGAGGGAATGGAAATAAACTAAATTGTTTGGCGCCAGTTGCTCGCATGAATGGCGCAAAAGGGCGTTGGCGTTTGTCTGTTTCAGATACCCTTTGTACCTGCGTTATGGGTGGTGATGATTTCAAATGAGGACTTGGGGCCTGAGGGATTGGGCTTGCATCCAAGTAATCATGCCTGTTCGATGCCTCCAGGTCGCGAGGATGTGTCCTCTCGTTGTGAGTGTGGCTCGATACTTGAGAAGCGACCAGCATGTCGGTAATTGCTGTTGAAGCTATCTGAGCCTGAGTTTCCCCTGAGTCCTGTTCTGCCAAAACATAAAGTGACTGAGGTATGCCCAGGTTCTTTTCATCCTGACGTTGTTGGGTGGGGGTCGCTGGAATACTTTGGCTGTCAAGTTCCGAGCCTTGATGGATATTATCACTGTCCAGTGATTGCGGCGGAATAAGGTCTGATGACGAATGCTTATGTCCCATACATTTGATACACAAGCAAAGGTATTCCAATGTTGTTTCTGACCCACGATCGCCATTGGAAGATGCTTGATGGCTGTGCGCCGGTCCTGCAGAGCCAGAGACATTACTATCAGAGATGGAATCCTGTTTTTGCATGAAAGAATTTCCGGCTTCTGTGCCTGAATCGAGAAGATCTCTAGGTTCAATGTCCTTTGGTAGGTTAATATCTTCAGGGGCCTCCAGAGCTTGGTCTGTAGGTAGAAGTGGAGTTGCATTGGTGATCTTGATCACAGATTCTCCTGATCCCATGATGTCGACAGTTGATGTTGAAATGTGTTGGCTGGCACCTTGATGGGATAAAGTTGAGTCGCCGGTGTGAAAAGGCGGTGCTTCTTCGCTATCTAAACTCCAGTACTGCTTCACCTGCTCCCACCAAGACTCGTCATCAAGACAGTCCTCGTAATGCATGGCTTTAAGTCGAGCTTTCTGTAGCGGTGAGTTTGAAATCATCTCTAGTAGCCAGCCATCAATTTGCTTCATCTTTTTAATCCACCCTGATGCTTCATGTGAAAAGTTGTTCTTGTCTGAATGAGCTACACCATGGACGCTTTGAGGTGATTCAGCTCGCTGATGTATTGAGAGTGCATGCTCAGACAGTTTAATATCCCCATCCTGCCAATCAGTTGATACTTCCAGGTCGCTATTCAAACCATTTCCTTCAGTCGGATATTCTCCAGTCCACCCTGTCGAAAATTCACCAGCGAAGCATACCAATTCTGCTAGCTCTGGATTTTCCATTTTCTGGTTAGATTTCACGTTTGGCACAAAGTCATTCTCTAGTATTTCTTCTACGAATCTTGACTCTTTGCGAGTATAATTCCATTCGAGCGAGTTGTAACTGACTTCAGCTTCATCATACTCAGCCTCAAGTAGACCAAGTTGATCACGAAGTGAAGATGCCTCAGCAAGCGCGTCTTCAAAGTCTTGCGGTAAACTGATGTCGTGCTCATGCAGGTACCGCCGGAACTTGTTGAAAACGGATCCATCTTTAGCACCCGTCTCCCCGCGAAGGGTTTGAAGCTCTTGTCGTTTGGCACGCAATCGAAAGCGCGAGCCCAATACTTCATCTCGAGAGTCTCGTAACTCTTCTTGATCATGATCGAGCCTATCGATGAACGCATTCCGCTCTGCACGTGGAAGTTGGCTCGCGAAAGGAGTTGGAACAGTTCCGTTCTCAAAAGGAGGAGGTGGTGGGAGTGGGAAGCTCAAAATAGGAGGAGGAGGAGGAGGAGGAGGAGGAGGAGGAGGAGGAGGTGGTGGTGGTGGTGGTGGCCGATGAAGAAACATGGGATTCGGATGAGTAGGTTGGCTATCCGAGTTGGACCAAGGACCTTCTATGATATTATTCCCATGTTGGAGACCTGTTTGGGAAGATGGATTGGCTAGCTGATCAAGGCTTTGAGAATTGAGATTCTGAGAGTCGAAGCCCGACTTCGTGCGATCTAGAGGGGTGACAACACGCTCAGGCTGATGTGAGTTGACAAGTGACCCATAGTCTTGATTTTCCCATGGTGATACTACGTCTTGATTAAGTCAAACACTGAAGGTCGCAACGATGTTCAGCGTACCAGACGCAAACAAGCCTTGCAGACGGGGAGAGCTGGTATGGTCCTGTGGCTGCTCGTCAAGCATCGGATGTTGGGGTGCATGCTCAAAAGTGGGAAAGGAATAGGAAAACCACGCGGCACAATCGAAACGCGGCAAGGGCAGACGTAATATCCTTCTGCAACGGCAGGGCCGGCAAGTGCACAACGCAATGACTGCGTTGTACCGGATTGGTGGGCTTTGGCGGAATGGAGTGCAGGGTGCAGGGCCGTCTCATTGTCTGGCTGCTCCCTGCTGCTAAAGCGGCGCTTGGTGTAGCGGGCCATGCATAGGCGCGGCTTGGTGCTGGTTTAGGATGCGCCTCGGCATCTTCACTTGAGCTCCTTCAGCCCGTCAGGGCCTGGCGAGGCAGCCACATGCATTGCAACTCCACTCTATTATCATGTTGGAGGGCTGCGTCGGGCCATGGCCATTACTTTCGACGACATCGCGCAGCTGTCGTGCTCTCCTCACTGCGGCTCTGCTGCGCGACGTCCCAGTCACACCCATGATACTTAAATGGGCGCGTCGCAGCTGCTTTGTGACTCGCGTGCAACCATGAACGACCCGAATTTCCTAATACAGTTGGATGTGAGCTCAGGACGGTATTATTGGCTCCATTGGAAGGACGGTGAGTCTATGACCCGCTATCCAAACTGTGGACACGTTCATAACAATGGTTAGGACAATGGCAATTCTTCGATTGGGTTCCTGATAGACGCGATTCGGTACAATACACCCCAGGAGCTAGTTCCAGTGCTGCATTTCCCCATCCGCACTTCCAAAGCCACGGACAAGACCGGGCATCAAACCAGGTTCCCACTCAAGCCCGTGTTCGTGTGGGAAACACTCTCCAAGGCACATCGGACCAACATAGTCAAAGCACCTACGAGTCCCTTGATGCTTGTAAGTTTCTTTGCTTGCTGCAGCTGGCCAGCTTTCCTGCTTAAGCTAATCGTTTTAGCCTATTTCGTTCGGAAGGGTGACTATTTCAAAGAGGGTGTAGTAAGTAGCAACAATCCTGAAGAGGAACAGGAGCTAATGTTTAAACAAAGGTCTTCGCCGTTCTCTTCACCGAAGCAGCTGGGCAGACGGCCTTGAATGCAGTGACCGACTATAACACCGCACTTTCCCGCGTTCGCTACAACGAGTGGGCTCATACTCAAGTGCGTAGGTTTGTCATCGTCCGACGCAGACGGGAATTCTGCTTTGCAGTGTACGTGTCTGTCTCAAAGAGATGTGGAAGGTACTGACTTTACTAGACCAATCTTTACTTACTCTGGGCAGGGGACAAAAAAAGAAGGTGTTGTCCCTGATGAGCACTCGATTGCTTATTCGTATGGAAGTAGCCCTCAATTGCTGCATGGTGAAACGAAGTCCTCTAAACATGACATCTGTATTGTTATGAACTCAGGTGAACCGCATCTCTCCCGTGCCTCCAGGATCTATTTCGGAATTCACCATCCAATCCAGTTTAATCTCAAGGTGAAGGACCTAGGCTATGTACACCCAAATTGGATGCCTGCTTTTCTCGGTTACTGGAATATGGAAAATGGAAACAGTACTGGCACTCAACAAGCTCCAGATGTCAGTGAAAACGCCACGTAAGACTATTCACGATATTGACGACTAAATTGCAAACCCGGAAGGCGGCGACGATAAAGATGAGATGGTGCACTGATGATCTTCCCTATCAAATACGTTCGTATATTCACTTTCCTATCCTTGCCCTTTGGGACGGAAGCCCCAGCCATACCGTCACATTTTCCTTCTGAGCAGAAGTTGCGATGTCTCTCGTTTCATACGAATTATACGTTCCTACCCAGCTTTTGCTTGTAACTCATGTGTCCTCAGTGGTATGCTCACTACCTACGATTTTGGAATTTGTAGTTGGATCTCCTTACGAGATCTATAAATACGATTATTATTCAACCTATTTAGTACCATCATACCCTTGCAATGGAATTTGTGCTGTGAGATCAGTATACGTGAGGCCAGAATCTCGTAAGATGCTGGAAAAGGCATCAGAGGCGTACTGATATCAGCCAAGTAAAACCCTATGGCGGTTAGAAGAAGCAGGCAGATGCTAATCAGATTCGACGTCAATGCGTTAATCACAACACCGAGAGCCTTAATTGTCCTGTAGTGATGCTTCTCAAAATTTGACCTTTCATGAGGGCTACGTCATAGCCTTGCCCACACTATTACATGTATTGATGATCTGCCCCACCTTCGTTAGACGCAGATATCTCGTCTACCCTGGCTGTCTACCGAAGCATGGAATTCTTCCGCTCTAATTCTGGTTTGCTGTCCATGATTGATGCCCAATTCGATGGTTGCAGCCTCACTTTGTTCACCGGAAGTCAGCGCCACGTTGAAACCTTCACATTTGCTTGTTCCACGAACGCTACTCTTGCAAGCAAACAATCCTCGCTGTGTATCGAGAGCTAACATATCACCAACATGCAAAGATGCGAACGCAGACGCCATGGGAATGGTCTTCCGAACATCAACGTTACTATGCACACATCATCGGTGATGATGGCAGGACCGAGACGGTATGGGCTGCGAACGACACTGTAGCCTCACAGAGTGAAGCTTCTCATCGAACAACGGCCTCGCTTCCGTCTATTGGTGGGCATAGGTAAGCATGCTCTATGTTCGAGCTTGTAATTCTTCATTCCATCTTTCAGCTCTTTTCTAATTTAGAGTGTCATGGCTGATCTCCTCGCTATAGCTACACCGAAGCAGATACGATTGGGCATGAGACTGAATCATCTGCTGTCGGCCAATATTTACCTACTAGTCCACATTACAGTCAACCAGTACCTGAATGGGGGAAAGCTAAAATTGTCCAGCTTTCTGGTGAGGTGTCGAAGGCCAAAACACGCCCTCCAGTTGTGCCATGGCCCCCGCCAGCTGTGGCGTCAGCGCCTGTTTCAGAATTAATCACACAATTTACTAGCTCCGCTAGTTTACAATCGAGTCAATCCTCGTCGGCAAGGCAAGAGTGGAGCCACCAATACCAAAGATGGCTACAACCAATATGGGATGACCAGTATCAACGTTGGTATTGGAATCATTACATTGAGGGCAAGTTATGAATCGATGCATATAATACAATAGCTAACAATGATACAGGACAGGGGTGGGTCTTCTTTGAGTGGATACCACAACAGCCAGCACCCGGAGCTACTCAACCCAGGCCAGTCCCTGTGTCGATTTCACACCACGCACGCGCCAACTCAAGTCACTACTCGTTGTCTAGCGGCCAAAGCTCTCAAGTAGCATTTGCAATCCGCGCAAGAGAGGGCCAGCCAGTCCAGAGCACCTCCGATTACACAAATCCTCTACCTGATTCCAACTACGAAAAGCTCGACCCAAGTGAGAGGCTTATTCAAATTTTAATATCTTGAGACTTGAAGCTAACATTATTAGCTTTTTACGTCAGACCCAAGAGCTTCTTCCGAGTTGGAAAGGTAGCTTCATATGCGCCACAATAAAGTCATTGCTAACGGTAGTGAAGATGTTGTCTGTTCTCTTTACAGAGCCCGCCGGAGGCACTGTAACCAATTATAACGATAGTGTCTCCTATGTAAAATATGGTCAGGCGGTATACGCCCAAGTACGCCGCTTCATTATCGTCCGCCCAAGAAAAGAGTTTTGCTACGCTATGTATGTTCTGCGATATCTTTGTAGCTTGTCTCTAACCAACTTAGTCCTATCTTCACATACGGGAATCAAGGGACTAAGAAGCCTGGTGTTGAGCCTAAGGAGCACGCAATCGCCTATTCGTCCGGTACTGAGCCTACGCTGCTCAGTGGTGAAGATAAGCTATCGATGGACCCAATCTGCATCATCATGAACGAAGGCGAGAATTCACTTTCTATCGCCTCTAGGATTTTCTTTGGAATTTACCATCCAATCCAGTATAATGTCAAAGTGAAGGATTTAGGATACGTTCATCCTGAGCACCTAGTCAAGCTAATTGGTTATTGGGCCATGGGACAAGGAGAAACCAGCCAGGCGCCCGAAGTTACCGCGGATTTTGACTGAGTGAGCATGTCAACTCTATCTCCAGATGATCATATTTCATGGAGATGCCTCTCTCGGCTGTTTATTTTGCTCCTTCGGCTGCATTTCTGGATATACACATACATTTTCTCAACTTTATATTCCCCATGGACGTTCTCTTAGGGCTTTGGAATACGATGAAGCGAGGGAGTATACAACCAACTCCCAAGGTGACCGCTGTGTCGGGATCAGGACAGCGCGCCCTTTCGCTTCAATACATTCATGATATCTTCTTTTTAATGACCCATTTACTTTGAGTTGTATTTAGATGACACGATGTATGAAAATACAGACAGGCTCAGCGACCCATTACAGTATGAAGACCCTGAATAACGGACAGCAGTACTAAAAGGGTATCATCACTTGAAACAACTTAAAAAATTGGGTATAATTTTGTGACGAGCCAAACGGGCATGACAAATGATAGGTACACGATAGTTGGAATTTTTAGTGATCAGGTTTGATATGACTGTGGCCCATCTCAAGCATCGATAAAATAGCATCTTCCATCTCTGCTTCACATTCTAGACGCATTAATACGTCAACTGATAGTTTCAATGAGACTATCAGCGGTGGTGTGAATACTCCCTTATTTCCATATTTTATCACAACTCCTCAAAGCTTATCATATCCCTTCTGTTTTTAGGATCTGAGCCCAAGGGCGGACGATGTGGGGATCGAAAGCACCCATTCTTCATAACTGACTATGATCTTTCATGTATTACTCTCACTATCTCTAGTTTTCATCAGTCGCGATAGATAAGTAATGAAGTCCTGCAATGGGGGATCGAAAGGAACTGGATTCTAGTATGAGAGAACACCCTAGGAAACATTGCTTGGAGAGGTCTATCTGTAAAGTTAATCAGTCGCAAGTCTCGAGATCGGGGTGTTTAGGCTCTTCTTCGGTTTCCTTCGCCAGTTTGACTTGCACCAATCATAGTTCTATTCGATCTGAATAATCCAACTGATATCTGTATATCATGATGTATTGGATATTGTCTAAAAGTATTTAGGTTGTATCTAAGTCGCTAGAAATACTGGAGAGGCACTGCGAACTTTTACTCTTAGCAGTGCAGATCTCTAAAACTCCGCATCTCTCATCTAACTAAATGGAAGAACGAACGTACACCAGCGGAAACACCACGAAGTCGGGTGCGTTGGGAGACAAGTTCACTAATAAAAACCCGTAACCCAACATAAGAACTCGTAATGATCTATTCATTCATATGAGTTCGACGAATCTGTCGAGAAACATTACACTAAGTCGGGAAAATATTCGGCTCCACTTTGGTGGCGGTATTTTATTGTTTCGGCCGTACAAAGTTCGCGGATGCTTCACCGATTTGCTGTGAGTTGGTGTTCTCCCATTGGGTATCAGCATACATCAGCTGAAGACAAGGCAAAGCAGGCAAACAGGCGAACGCGTGAAGTCAGAAATGCAGCTGAGCATCAGGTGACACTCGATTCATTAACTAATAATGGCTGGAATCAATACGCAGGGTTCATATTAGCTTGTCTTTGTCATCCTAATAGGTCCCCTCAAGAAGCAGCCGTTACTCGTAGCCTGATTCAAGACAAGGCCCATGCCCAGCATAAGTTTCGGACCGATGAAGGCACGCTGACAAGATGCCGCCTTAACGATGCGGGCCCTTCATCAATCCTGCATAAGCCGTGGCTGATGGAATGACACGGCGGAGTAAGTTTCAGGCCGGACAAATAGATGCGATTCTTTCCAGTGCGATGGTCCCCTTTCCTTGCGTCGGAGCAATTATGTGCCATCCTATTACAGCACTAATAACTGTTAGGCTTTGTGCATTTTCAAACTATAGCTGAGACGATCTTAAGCACTGTGATGCAGGTTTTTTATGTTTTCATCTGAACTTCTATCATGGTTCCCGTGCCACACAGTCCACAGTTCTCTGCCTTATCACCGTCAACGATAGGCCGCTACGTAATTGACCCGCTCCATGCAACATGTAGTACTAGCTCTGAATCTAGATTGAATAACTACTAAGCTTGCCATAAATCTCGCCTATTGCGCAGAAGAGAGGTGTTATGCGATTTCCCTGTGCACAGGAAACAGCAGAACAGTTACGTTGGAAAGCGCAGTCATCATAAGAATTGATATGAGCAAGTAAATTTGTCATATATCATCCGGAGCACTTTTACATGAATGCGAAGGTTACATAGCGACTATGTTGCTTTCTGCAGCTAGGATATCTCTGTATTCTACAGGAAAAGTTCTGTACTCGGAGGCAACGCTGCGCCCTCGAGTTTGCGATTAGTATTACAAACAAGAAGCAAGTATACATGCATATTTGGAGGGTTGTTTAAAGTCGGCTTTTTACGGATAGCAACATTTTGAAATAGAGGGTCTTGTCTCTTGCACGTGTGTTGCATGTCAAACATTGATGTTGTCATACACCGTTGTCAATGTGACCATAGAAAGGTTGCATCCCCTTTAAAGGAGCGGCCGGGCGCCAAAATGATCGCAGAGGCGCATACAAAGGTAGGGCGAATCACCGGAGACTAAATCTCGAATGCCTTGTTGTAAGATATACGCGGGTAAAGGCAGGGCCGATGTTAACGTCATGCTGACTATCAAGACCTTTGAGCTGGATGCTACGGGAAACAGATGCGCGCAATGACAGACCACTATGAGTTCGCAACTTAGCGCTATGGGGCGGTTAAATTGCAGAATAAATTTGTTCCGGTGACATCGGACTTGATATTTGATTAGAGATTCAGAATATATCCACTGTCGTCATCTTGCTTGTGAGTGAGTTTGTATCATATATATACGTACTTGAACCTTTCATTATGGGCTGCCACCCTTATATACACTATTCGACTATTGATAAATAGCATCGTCAACCATTCGAGCCTTCCAAGCAGTTTGGTGCAATGAAGTAGCGATGCATCCTAACAGCAGTCAGACCAAACTTGAATTGATTTTGTTTAGGCTCTTCATTCAGTCTTCAAGTTGACAACGATATCTTCTTAATGAGAACAACGCGTTCCTCAACATTGGCCTTCATGATCCACAAATAGAATCACTGAAGGGTCCAAGACAGACCCGACATTTGCAACCAAACAATCGTGAAGAGAAAGTTCATTTGAAGATGCATACAATTGCAAACTGATAGTGCGAAATCAAAATCGCTTCATGCCATTATGAGAATTAATACTTGTATTATGGGACTGAATTCGGCATACGAAGGTAGAGAGGTTCATAACAAGGTACACTTTTGGGCACTTGGAGACACTGTTCAATTGTACATATTTAGAGATATCAGCAAGCAAGAATCATGAAGGGCAAGTGTAGGCATGTTCCTGATGTGAAGACACGCCTCTTTAGCCCCAATTCAGCAGCGCAAATAATTCGGAAAGTGTTGATGCCAGTTGGGGATACGCCACGCCTGATATTTAATCAGTCAGCTCCTCCGCCTCAGCACCCTGCTTTTCACCCTCAGAGATGAACACAAGATCCAGCGCAACATCATCCAACATGCGATAGCCAGCGGAGACAATACGCTGTGTCTCAGGCAAGCTCCATACCCAAGCGCGAAACAATTCCCACTCTTCTTGCATGCCAGCAGGCACGAGGATTTCACCTGGCTCACGATGGCACATGTTCTGCCAAGCAGTTCGGTATCCAGCATTGCGAGTCTCATGCAAAAGCCTGCTCAAGTCATGTATGTTCTGCGCATCATCTTCCAGGAACCTAAATTGCCAGTATACTTCATGGCGTTCGGACCCCATTATAAGAAAGCTAGGCAAAATATCCATGTGTAAACGGTGGAAGCGTTCTTCGAGTGAGCCTTTGTGGTAGCATTGCGCTATTTGAGACATAAGATCAGCTAGCCTTCTGGAAAGTGCGGTAACGCGGGCAAAGATAGCTTCGTATTCCTCAATGCGAGAGATCTCAAAGGCTTCTTTGAGACGCGCCAGGGGCTTTCGATTGAAATGTGGGGGCTGCCGTGTACGTAGCTGAGTGGTGTGGTAGTCGATACCAGCTCTGCGGTAGCTGTCCTCGAGTCCAGTCAAGTAACCGTTGTGACGATGAATCATTTCCTCTGCCTCTTTTAATTCCTTGCGGAGTTTGTCACCGGCGTCAGGGTCATCTTTAGCTATCCTTTGGCAAATTTGACACATTATCGCCGTTACTTAGGTTGATTGTATGCTGCTGAGGTTGTTGATGGGTCGTCTCTGCATGGGGAGTTTTACTATTTATGGGCCTGTTGAGCAGATGTTGTGAAGCGACTTTGGGTGAAACTAATCCACTCTACCCTCTAAGCTTATGAAGGTGAATCAAGGTGGACACGCGATGTTTGCTAACTTCCATTATATTCACCCCCACTCTGAAAGCAGTGAAAGCATTGGTAGGCGTATTTTGTTATATATTCTACCCATCCTAAAGTGAAGCATTACGACAAAATCCTGATGATTAGGCCTCAATATCGCCACAAGTTCATTTACATGTACTCCAATAACCTAAAGGCCTTACTCCAACTTCTAGAATCTGGTCTACATTGTACGCAAGGTACTCCGGATTCACATCGTTATAATCATCCTCAGCCTCCAAGAATGTTTGGATCCATCGCCAAAACAGGCGACCTTCCTGGCTATGCTTTGCCCTCAGTCTTCTGCTACCGTCTAAATTTGAGCGCTTTACAATATGTGAGACCATCTCTTCTAGCCAACCCAGTCTGATTTCCAGATTGGCTAACTCTTCAGGCAGTTTCAAAAGCCAACACTCGAACGTGGAGTGGGTTGTTTGTAAATATGCCATTGTCTCAACTATCGGCGGATCGAACCTGTTGTGGGCCAGGATTGTTGTGGCTACTTCGTTTATACTTGCCCAGGGGGCAAAAAAGGACTGTTGTGACCGTGGATCATTTGTCTCAAGGATGCGAGCCAAGCGTTGCAAAACATTCTGGAAAATTTTTGGGCCGTAGAGCAAAACAGAGGTATGACGGAGTATATATGAAACCTTATGGTACTTCAAACCCGCAACTCGGAAGCGCTGCTCACACTCATCTAGCCTGTAAAGCCAGGAGAGAGCATCAGATTTTGCCCAGGCCAGCCAGTCTTGGTAAACATCGATTGGTACTTTTCGGGTCGCCGAGTCCTCGTCTAATGGAAAGCAATAGTATTATATCCAGCCATGATTCAATATCCTATTTTCCTTGTGACCTCAAAAGGCATCCGTAGGAGCTTGTCGAAGGAAGTTGAGCAAGTCTTGTATTGGTCACTACAAGTTCATTGTGATAGTGAATCTCGGTCTCTACATCTTTGGACACGGTTTCTTCTACCGCCGGAGATGTCTCGTGTACTCTTACTGAGGACATTCGTGTTGATAACAGATTGACCAAAGTGTGTTGAAATGAAGCCTAAGTATGTTTGATTGAAATTCGCGGAGCGCTTTGAAACTCTCTAGAGCACGGTAACGACAATACTCCACACTCGAGGTTCAAGTAGAGAAATGGTGATGCGTTTTTCTCTACTGGATCCTTGCTTATGCTGATCAGCGTGTGCTTGTGTGAAACTACCTAATCCAGGCGCGGCCCACTTACCTGCTATACCCTCTGCACCTCCTGTATGATTTGCTGGATATAGAACTTTGAGTCACTGGTGAGCCAATGATAATGTACTTTGGCACAGGTCTTGGAAGGAGTTGATGGTGTGTTGGTGTACAACTGCCTGGAAAATGTCTGAGAAATTGTAGAGTGGTGATTATTCGCTTGAGGCCTTGACCAATGCCCACAAATGTCAGTGCAAAAAGTAACATTCAGAGTGAAAGCTTTGCCTTTAACAGTGAAACTTCTGATGGTGGCGCATATGTCTAAGTATTTTCGCAAGGCCACATCGCGACAAGACCAGACCTATTCATGGAGCGATGTGGAAGTAAAAGCAGTATAAGGAAGTAGCAAATGTAGAAGAAGTGTTTAAATCCGGATTCAAGATGTATGTGGTCTGTCACAGCATCTTCTTTCAGCGAACTCGAACTCAAGGAATATATAGCCATTTTGTAGACACATGCTCGTCTAGAGAGAATAAAGAAGATTTAGCAGTTGAAATTATTACTCAATCTGTCTTATGAATGCGTTTATCGGGTCTGCAAAGACGAATGGCTGGGGAACTGCATATATAGATGCTAGCACATGATATGCTTGGCTTACACGTGATAGCTAGCAATTGAATTTACAGCAATCATAAATACAACCACCTGAGGGACAGAAACTTCAAGTATTTCGATATATACATATATATTCAAAATGCTGTGGCAAGTATCCAATGCTCATGGCGACAGTGCAATTGTGCAAGAGAATAGATGGCGCAAACTGCCTAAATTATCGGGGCATTCAGGGAGAGCGCCACATTAGTCAATAAGATAGTTATCGACATCGAGCGAGTTTAACTGGCCTCAGGACTCTTAGGATCAATCAAGTCATTTCAATTACAGCACTCAATGTCAGGTGAGTTGAGAGCGAGGCGGAAAAGGTTCGCTTGGGGCCCCTTGGCAAAGGATGCGCAACATTTGCCTTTGCCTTTCACATTCGCAGCTTCTTAGCACAGATGTATCAAGACCATGATAAACTGAATACTCTGAGATGCTGACACCTCATCACGCATGCATTAGCGTTCGGGATCGAAGGATTCTTCAGCGAAACACTGAGACTTTCGCCTGGGTAGCCATCTAACTCTGCAATGAAACGTCAGCCCCGAGCGATCCTACCCTACGTATCATGATATCACTGCCGGAACCGGCCATACCTTTCTGTCACCTTCGGCCAGGTGCTGGTACCCAGAGCACTAGGCATATCATTTTTCCATCTCCAAATTTGCCATCCCGCTGTCGACCAGGGGCATGGACCATATGATCATAATCTCATCAGAATTAGGACCCTATAATGTGCTGGAAATTATCTATGACCATGATAGATGCCGCATCGACCTGTTTTCATACCTCAGATCCATCATCGCATGATGCAACGGAGATTATTAAACTTGCTACCTTCTTTCACAATCTAGCCTTTATCCAACACGCGCACTCTTCTTCATACAAAATCTATGTAATAATCTCAGCCTAAAAGCTCACTTGATCTCAGGCAGTATTCAAGAGGAAGTGTGTATACTACGGGTTTGCCGCCGTGACCGTAGCAGTTTTGCTTCTATGGCAGCAGACAGCATGCTCTTGGCTGTTCTGCTGACCGCTAGACCCCTTCTCAGCATATTGATGCTTGTAGACGCGGATATCGCCTTTTGGCTCCTCTTGATGTTGTAATGAGCACCGGGCAACAGGAGCGCTTCGCTCGGACAGACTGCAGTAGACTGCAAAACATCACTGATAAAACGCAGGAGCACTTGTGTTAGAATAATAGGCATGTGGTTGCGACACGCCGGTGGAAGCACGTGTACAGATGGCCGGCATATCCTTCTTAGACTAGCGGCCAGCCCGGGTTAGTAGTTCCAAGTTCGCAATCGTCGAGTCAACGCTCATCGTTGTTCCTCTCTTATATCATCAGACACGCTCAGTGCTTCATTCTTCCACGACGCAAGCACCTCATGACTTCTTCCCTTCCACGTCTTACGTACAACTCGTATCTTCACGAAGTTTGCGCTTGTCGGCCATACTATCTACACCACCTTCCTATCCCATATCGCCCAGCATATCGGGTCCATCCAATCCCAACTCCATGATTCAACCTACATTCTGTTTCACATGCCAAACCCCGGAAAACGTCCGCCACGAGCGCACCACGCGTGGTCATAAAAGTTGGGGTATTCCCGAACGGGCCGTGTGATGGTGGTGCCGCATCTCGGGCTCTGATTGGCTACGGCATTTAAATGACGATGGCACATTTCATGTTGGGCGCTGCCGATCACAACCGGTTTACACCCCAAGCAAAACCGTCGCATGTGTGACATCAGCTGGACCCTGCATTCGCTGAATCCAAGGCGTTGACGCGCGTTGAACAGAGTATATATATCGCCAGCGATATTTCTACAGTGGCGCATATTTCATATCACAATCCAGGGCATTCGGCGGTGCATCGTGCATTCTTTCTATTATTCCTCGTATACTTTGTCGGAACTCGGATAATAGCTCCATCCTTGTCCATTTTGATATTGGGCCGACCTTCCCGCAAAGTTCCGCATCACCACCATAATGAAGTCATTCAAGAAATTTGTGAATAAGCGCCGCCAAAGCTTTCAGAACCGAAATGGAGCAGAGCATAACCCACCAAGTACAGTGGCCAACATAAGCTCCAATAGCGAGAAGCGCGCAGCAGCCCCAGGAGCCAATGAACAACAACAACAAGTCCTTGCGGAAGCCGCGCCCGGCACACTGCAAATAGCTCTACAAAACAAGACCAATTCCAGCAATGTCTATGCATACATCACCGGCCTCGCCCTTGAGAGGAACAACACACCAGTCTTTGTGCAGTCAGATGGGCAGAATATCTATTACCCAGTTTCGCCAAGTCGAATTCAACAACCTCTCCAAGCCGATGTAGCAATTCCACTCGGCGCACCAGGAAACACTGTCAACGTGAGGATCCCGAAAATCGCAGGTGGGCGCATTTGGTTCAGCATCGACGCAAAATTGACCTTCCTCCTCAATCCCGGTCCTGCAGTCGTGGAGCCAAGTGTCACTAATCCGTCGGATCCGAACTTCAACATCAACTGGAGCTTCTGCGAGTTCACGTTCAACGATGCGCAACTATTTGCAAACATCAGCTATGTGGACTTCGTCAGCATTCCGGTTGCATTAAGCCTTACCAACGCCCAAGGGCACACGCAAACCGTGCCTGGTATGGCCCCGGATGGCTTCCAGAAGGTTGTTAATGAGCTACGCGCGCAGGCCCAGCGCGATGGCAGGCCCTGGAACCAGCTGATCTATGAAACCAATGGCCGTCCGCTGAGAGTACTGAGCCCGAACAATCTTCTTGTTGGGAACGATAATGCGTGGGGAAACTACTGGGATGCATACACGCAGGCTGTCTGGAACAAATTCCGCAACGAGGATATCACAATTAACACGCAAGCCGCAGCCGGTAATCTCACAGGTCGTGTTCGCGGCAACGAACTAGAACTTGGTGAAGCTGGCAAGTTTGGCGCTCCTTCGGCCAAAGACATCTTCAGTTGCAGTACCGGCCCTTTTGCAACAGGTTCGAATCAGGCGCGCAACGCTGTCATCCCACGTCTTGCTGCTGCATTCAATCGAAGCATTTTGTTAAGCACACCAGGTAATCAGTTTCCAAATGGAAGCAACCCGGGCGCGTACTACAAAGATGAAACCACGAATCATTACTCTAGGATTGTGCATCAAGTGCAGAAGGATGGACGTGGATACGCTTTTCCGTATGACGATGTCGTTCCAGATGGTGGCAACGATGTTGCAGGTACATTGCACGATGGCAGCCCCCAGTTGTTTACTGTGGCTGTTGGCGGCAACTGAGAATACCAAGTTGTTTCTCAGGAACGATATGCTGCAATCAACATTCTCTTATACCCTCTTATTCATGCATGTACATAGATTCATGTTTATACTTCACTTTGGTGAATCGATGTTTATATTGTAGTACGAATGGTATATATCTTGAGAGGAAATGCGGCAGAGTCATACCAATCCTTTTCTGAGACATTCTATGTTAATACATTAGCTTATAGAGATTGCGCTCTCACTATCGCGCTACCGAATCAGAAGATGACGTGAAGACTGACAATGACTATTGTGTCGATGGGTTTAGCAGAAATATAGGAAGTACGCTAAAGACATGATAATGCAGCAAAGTTCTCCAGTGTGATCCAAGGACCACCCCTTGAATCCGTATTCTGCGAAGCAGGAGGCGCCTCTTGTCTTATTTCCATATATTCTTTGTAAATACCATCAAATAACCTGATTCAAAAAAGCCATGAAGGTGATCGGAAATGTGAAACTCTGCTCGAAATAGAGTGGTCACCGGGAGTGTCGTATGTCGCAGGCCTGTGAGCTGTACTGTAGGAGCCATTTTCGATTCGTCAAAATGTTGGCAGCCTGCAAGAAGCATAGGCGGGGTCAACATAGATTCAGCAACACAATGCTTGGATGATATGAATACATTGAAAGCATGAATGGCGCCTCGATGGAACGAGAAAGCTTAAGAGTAGCTCGGAGGATGGAATACAAAACGATCGATCAGTAGGCTTACCCTCTACTACGAGGTATGAGTTCAAGGGGCGAAGGCATCTATGTACATAACCGCAATTTGTGGTCGTTCAGAGGTCGCAGATAGTCAATGTCTGGGGCACAAGGTCAGAGGATGTGCAGGATGGAGAGGTATCATAGATGGAGTCAAAAGCCTTTAACCACTACTCTTTGATCTCATACACCTGTTTTTGGGGCTTATTGTGTCCAAATATATGCCCATCCTATGCGTTGCGCTTAGCGCAAATAGGGTTAGATTTGGCGGACACCCAACCTCCCTGTGAATTCCTTAGTAACCCGCCCATAGCCATAGCAGTCTATTCTATACTTCTTACACAAAGTTCCTTCCGCTAAGACGTCGACAAATCGAGGTTGGTCGTGTTGGTTGTGTCGCTTCTTCAACTGAGTGTCGTGGCGCGGCACGACTCATCTATAATTTCATCTCCGAAGCTTTCTAGCTCTTTCAAACACCGGCCCCTTGACGCCGCCGTTTTCCTCGAATCCTCAAAGTGCGAGTTAAGTTGATCACAAACATCATGGAGATGATGCCGAGGATGCCCACGATGCAGCCGAGTGGGGCCAGAATGGAAAATATCGAAAAGACATACGACGCCATGCCGAAAGCATAATCGTTAACAAGGAAGTCTGTTGCAAGACCGACTTGCATTGCCGAAAGAACAATTGTTGTGTATGCGAAAAGGGTAATGAACGAGTTGACATTGTCTCGCATGAATGCACCGTATGTGGTGCAACCACTCAGATATCCACGAGGGTTGCCCAAAACCAAGCGATAGATCCAATTCAATCGACCTAGGCGCAGCTCACCATAGTAGAATCTTGGGTTTACAGGCGCACGGTGCTCGAGAGTGCTAGTTGATGATGCCGGGGACAGATCGACCAGATACGATTTTGCTTGGGATGAGACACAAACAATCTCTTCAACGAGTGCCACCCACCCAGGCCACGTGATTTCCTTGGGAATCAGGCTGTGGTTAATCGCCATATTGAGATCGACTTCTCTTTCGATGAGTGCGACATACGATAAGAGGAAGCCGAGAGCCGTTCGGTACAAATGTGGGTGAGGGCAGATATGCGTTCGCCAGAAAGCTGGGCACAGTAAGAACCGTGGCAACGGCTTGATGAATATGGTAGCAGATGACGTCGACGACCATACGAGATGGAGATCGAGCTGTTCGCTAACTACAATGTCTCTCTTCTTGACCGCTTGATAATGCAGAGGCCGCGGAGTGGTTGGAAGTCCAACGAGCCATAGCCATCGGTGAACGCAGTTTAGTCGCTCGACGTTCAGCTCCACATCCAAAAACCCGTGGATGTTAGTATTGACAGACTGAATGGCGAATTTGTTCCGAAAGGTTGCGGGCAGTAATGGAATCTTCGGTTGCGACACAACTCCGTCTTCATTTACAGTTTCTAATAGCGCGGTGTGGAAAGGAACGTCTAACGGTTGCTGCTCAACATCAGTCTGTGTCTTTGATATGTAGCAGAGCAGACTTACTGTGGCATAGTCCAGCATCTCGAAAAGGAGCCGTCAGACTAGCCGGTATATGCCAAACAGGTTTCGGATGATGATGGAGAGAGTGAGAGTGTCATTTAATGGGTGGATGCAAGCCTCCACGATTTGAGGCCTGGCTCAGCCCTGTGTGCCCCGTCGCAGGTTGGCACCACTGCAGAGAGGCGCCAGCGCGGAGATCTAATCCGATTGAGGACAGGGGAAGGCGCCACCAGCTGACACACCCAACACCTTTAACCTATTCGAGCATCTGGCCCCCAAATCTTTCCGACCCCAACTTCCGAGCTTGATGGAGCCGCAGGATGCAGGGGAAGCTTGGGGCGGCTACTGCGCACTCTTCGCTGGTGCGATGCGTATTCTTTTGAGACTGGCCATGAACACATAACATTCACCGAGCTCGAATGAAGAGCCTTCTTCCTTGCTCGAACATCATACGCAATGGCTGCGGCAACGAAGGCTCATCATTCGAAATTTGATCCGCAGGTAAGCATCAACACTTATGAATAAGAACATGCTCACACACGCGCGTAGCAAATCAATCCGGGACTTGAAGTCGTGTTTCCGAACGATGAACAGCCGTCATCGAAAAGTTCGATTAAGGTCGAGTAAGCAATCAAAGCCGAAGAGTGACAAGAACAAAAGCTGATCTCTGAAGCATCATTGCCATACCAGGCCTCGGTGCTAATCCAGAATGGACATGGAAGCATGAGAAGGTGCACTGGTTGCGCGATCCAAACATGCTAGGCCGTAAGATACCGAATTGCCGCATAAGTGTCTTCCAGTATCAGTCGCAATGGTTTGGCAAGGGTTCTGTGAATCAGCGAATTGAAAGTGTGGCAAACCAGTTACTCTATGCGCTTGATCGTTCAAGAGGAGTAAAGCAGCAATCTATATTCTGCTAGTTCTCGTACTGACGCTACTCCAGACAGATACCAAAACACCTATCATCTTCGTGTGTCATTGTTTAGGTGGCATTATTCTTGAAAAGGCATTGTTGACCTCACGGTTGCGACAGAACGACTTTCCATCCGTGTACCCTTGGGTCGCAGGTTGCATATTTCTTGGCACGCCGTTCCATGGCACGAAAACACAGTCGAAAGCAATGGTCCTTGCCGAGATGGCAGAGACGATTGGTATGGGTACTCCGTCGAGCTTGTTGAAGATGCTCGAGAAGGATTCCGAGATCCTTAACAGCCTACTTGAAGACTTTGCATTACTTGCAAGAGATGCGCAAATTCGACTATTCTGCTTCTTCGAACAGGAGAAGAGTGATCTTGTCGGCCTTTTTATCAAAGGGCTATCGTGGAAGAACCAAGAGCTCATTGTTGATGAAGCGTCGGCAACAATTACTTCTGTGGAGAAGTTGGGACTGAAGTCGGATCATTTTCATCTCAACAAATACGATGGACCTAAGGATGGTAACTTCAAGTATGTTTCTGAAGAAATCAGAGTTACAGCACAGAAGGCAGATGGCATCTTGAAGACACGACAAAATCAGCTTCGCCAAGCGCTAGTAAACGATCGAACATATCACACTATGATTGATCATCTTGGTAAGGGCTTCCAAGACATTGATGCAGCAAAGAATGGCCCATATAAGGGTCCGAGAGGTACAAAACTCTCATCTGTCCTAGAGCTGGAGAATTTCAAGAATTGGCGGCAACAAGATACACACCAAGTTTTGTGGGTTCACGGTAAAGCTGGCACTGGTCAAGGAGCAGTTGCATCGTCAGCCATCGAATATTTGGAAAAGTCACGCGAGCATGGCTCGATTGTGACATCTTTTTTTTGCGATCAGAGCGACAAGCAGAGGCGTTCGATGAAGGGCCTCCTACAATTGGTCGTACGCCAGATCATTGACATGGACCAAGACCTTGCGCGGCATCTACTCTCAGATTCGACTAAGAGCAAAGACGCCGGAAAGCAAGAATTCGATCCCGAAGAATCTCTTAAGGTATCTGTCCTCTGGAATACCCTGCACGAGATTGCTAGAGACCTTTCTAGTGGCAGCATATACATAGTTGTTTATGGATTGGAGCAACTGTCAGAAGAGTCACTAGACGCTTTTCTCCAGTACATGACTGAACTAGACGCTACACTAGACGACAGTCATGGAGCAATGCCCCTGAAATGGCTGCTCCTGAGCCGTAGTGGTCGTCCAAATATCGAAAAAGTCTTGAAGCCAAAGGCCCTGGAAATCAATCTCGAGGATGCGGAAAATTCTGCACAAGTTAGTGACGATCTACGAACACATATTTCCGTCAGTGTTGATGAGCTATCACTCCCATCATCGTTGGCATATTTTGTTAAACGACACATTCATTCGCGCGCAGAAGATAATTGGATCTATGTCAGCCTTGTCGTTCAAGAGCTAAAGAATGCTTGGAACTCTGGCCGCGCGCAACATGCCGATATTCGAAAGCTTCTTGAGTCATTCCCGTACGGACTGACAGATATGTTTGAGCACGTGCGAAAACGTGTTCTCGATCCAGGAGCCGAAGGATACGAATATACAAAGGAAATTCTGAGATGCAGAATCTGTGCATATGTAGCTCCAACACTGCGAGAACTTGCCATCATGGCTGGCTTGCCGACAGAACATCGAAACGACCTGGAAGAACTCAAGGCATACATCGTTCGTTGTGGCGCATTTCTGACATTGAGGGGTAATGATTGGGACGAGGAGAACAACACTGTCGAGTGGATCGATATCTCTGCACAAGAACATCTTGAGAAATATGCCAAGGATGATCTTTCGCTAGACCTAAACGATATGCAGCACGGCATCATCGCACTTCGATCACTAGAATATATCTATCATGCTGTCGACGAGAAGGAAGCGTATCGGGCAAAACGTGCGGAACGGGAAAACGAGAAACTGGAGAAGCACGGCGAAGACGAGGATATCGAAGAGAAGGACGAAGACGGGCATTCCGAAACAATGCAACGTAGCGAGAACGACAGCGAAGATAGCGGTGATGATGATATCACAGACGCTGATGAAGATGATCACAACACGAATGCGTCATCAATTGCTGATATCGAAGAAGGACTTGATGGTCTAACGATTGGCGACTTGAAATATCCCGTTCGGTACTGGGTCGAGCACGCAAAAAAAGCTCCTCAAGATGTACTCGATGAATTCAATTTCAGCCATCCGTTTTGGCGAGACGATACCGAGGCTCGACAAGAGTGGTGGAGTTCAATTGAAGATGTCCATTCAAGGTTCGAGCAAAGCAACGTGTCGATTCTCCATGTTGCGGTTATCCTAAGATTTCCAGCCTTAGTTGACTACCTTCTCGAACACGGCTGGGCTTCTGACATCCACAAGGAAGATTCTTTAGGCTTTCAGCCTCTATACTATGCGTGCGAGGAAGGCCAGGAAGAGATTGTGAACGCACTTTTGGGAGTGGACACTGACATCAACTTTGTTAGCAATGGCGACAAGCCTGCAGCTTTGCACGCAGCAGCAAGCAACGGTCATAGAGACGTTGTCAATACTCTTCTCGAGCGGGATGCTGACATAGATGCAACCTCATCTGATTACGGAACGGCACTATACGCCGCTGCAGCGAACACCGACAATGAAATTCTCAACCTATTATTGGACCGCGGAGCACAGGTTAACATCATCGGTGGATCTAGTCGAAGGGCTTTGAATATAGCTGCTTTCATGGGGAATCTGGAGGCTGTGCGCACATTGGTCGAGAAAGGTGCTGATATCGATCCCGACGAGGATTATTGGTACGGTTCAGCACTTGGCGCCGCTGCTCGCCGAGGGCACGCTGATGTCGCCAAATTCTTGCTATCAAAGAAGTGGAGTCCGAATCGTTCTATGAGAACCTACGGTAGCTTTCTTACAGCTGCAGCAACATACAATCATCTTGACGTCTTCAAAGTCTTACTTGAAAACGAAGGCAGAGAATTAGTCATAGAGCAAGCACTCCAGGCCGCAGCTCAACGGGGATACGTACCCATCGTAAAGGCAATATTGGACAAAGCGTCCACGCTTCGGCACCAGAAAGCTTTCTCATTGGCTGCATTTTATGGTAGAACGGAGGTACTGAAGTTGCTTTTTCCAAGAGGGATTGATCAAGAGCAACTTGATAAAGCCTTATATCAGGCAACAGATAATGAACACGAAGAAACAGTCAAGTTACTGCTAGACTTCAACGCAAGTCCAGATGCAGAAGGTCCTGAGTTAGTATAGCGAGTTCTTGTGTCGACATCTGCTAACCGCCATTACAGGTACGGGTATGCGTTGATCGCTAGCGCGTAAGTAGTGGAACCAATTTGTAATGCTATCGCTCACAATTGCCATAGATACGATGGTACAACGGGGATCATGGAAGCGTTGATTGAAAAGGGCGCTAACGTAAACATACGGGGAGGCACATACGGCACTGCTTTGATTGTTAGTATCGTATCATCCTTTCCTAGAGAGATGATTAACTGTAAGCAGGCGGCATCATGGTTTGGTGATGCAGATAACGTGAAAATGTTGCTTGACAATGGAGCGAAGCTCAACACTGAACCCATTGGTTTCTATGGTACCGAGCTGACAGGTGGGGTTTTCTGTATGCTATGTTTGTATTGTTGCTAACACATCTTTTTCAGCGGCCGTGTATACTGGAGATGAAGAGACCATTCGTCTACTCATAAAAGAAGGAGCAAACGTGAATAGTTTCGGTGGAGACTTTTCGTATCCTATCATCGCCGCCGTTGACCAGGGTGATAGTACTGCAGTGCAGATACTACTCGAAAATAACGCCCACGTGAACGTACGAGGAGGTGAAGACAATTGGCCAGTGGTCTCGCTCGCTGCTTCTACTCTTTTAAAGGAAGACTTGAAACTCATCCTAAAAAATGTTGCTGATATCAATGCTACCTGCGATAAAGGCACAACAGCTCTCATCAACTGTGCCGATGCATGCGACGCAGAAGGCCTCCAGTTCTTGCTAGACAATGATGCGGATGTGCACATTGTAAGCGAGAAGTACGGCACCGCATTACACGCTGCAGCGTAAGTTCCTCCTTTTAGTTTTTTGCATTAGTTGTTACTAATCAGATAATAGAGCTGAGGGCGACGAGGATTGTTGCGAGATTCTGCTGAAAGCGGGAGCTAATGTCAATGCCGTCGGTGGACCATACGGGACGCCACTGCAGGCAGCTGCATGGGCGGAAGATATCGAAACTGTTCGGGTATTGTTAGAGGCAGGTGCTGATATTACACTCACCGAGCCAGTAGCGGGAGAATATGGAACCGCCCTGCAAGCCGCTTCAGCGGTGGGAGATCTTGGAATCGTTCAAGAAATGTTGAACAGAGATGCAGTGATCAATATCTCTCCAGCTAATGGGAAGCATGGTAATTCCTTGTCCGCAGCAGCAGCCGGAGGCCACGAGGAGATAGTAAAGCTGCTCGTCGAGCACAAGGCCGACGTCAACGCGAAAGGCGGCCTGTACGGATTTCCGATCTTAGCCGCTGCTCAATCTGGAGATATCGACATTGTGCAGCTCTTGATTGATAATGGTGCCAACGCCTCTGCCGAAGGAGGGTTGCTCGGTTCAGCGGTCACTGCAGCAGCCTACAGTAACAATCTGCCCATGATTGAGCAACTCATTGAGCACGGGGCTGATGTTCGTGCCCAAGGTGGGAAATATGGTAATGCGATCCAGGCAGCTGCGATCAAGGCAGACGTCGAAGTTATTGACGATCTTCTTAATCGCGCTATCGACCTCGTAAATCATCGCAACGGTAAGTATCACACCGCTCTCATCGCAGCTGCGTACTTCAACCGCATGGAAGTTGTAGTCAGACTTTTAGATGGTGGAGCCGACTTCCGGTTCCAAGGTGGTCAATATCGGAGCGCCATCACGGCAGCAGCCATTCGGGGTAACAAGGCGATTCTCGACAAATTCCTCAACATGGGGCCTCCTGATCAATTACTTGATGACGCACTCACTGAAGCTTGCGCTCATCGCCAATCAGCCTGTGTCGATGCACTCCTCAAAGCAGGTGCAAATGTCAACGCTCGGCACCCTGTTCTGGGTCTGCCAATCGATGCACTTACTGCACCTGAGTTGGAGGACGAAAATTCCGACGTTGAAGATGAGAATGAAGCAGAGGACGAAGAAGATGACGACGACGACGATGACGATGAGAATGAGGATGAAGAAGAGGAATGGGAGGGCGATAACGCTTCTGTCAGTGGCGAGACAGATGAGGGTAGTGTTACTGATTTGCAGCTTGAAGAAGAGATTTCAGAAGCAACCAAGATTCAGAAGTTGCTGGATGAGGCGATGGCGCGTTGCAAGCGAAATCCGACTGTCAAGAGGTTTCGCACGGTCAAGCACCACGAGCTCCCACACAGTCTTAGTGTCGGTCCACAATCCCGACAGCAGCCACCAATGCCGCCTGTTCCGTCTACTACTCAATACCAACCGTCCACTATAACAAAACAGGATGAGCAACTTGACTCGCCTTATGGACGTCATTCTCAAGAGCCTTATAGCCTCCCCTTCCGCTCAGAGTCAGGCACCGAATATACATGGAATCAGTACGGGCAGCAAAGTCAATCGCCACCGGCGAATGGAGGGGATAATGTGTATCCAACCCCCTTATTCGCAAATAAGCAGGTTCAGTCTCCGCACTCATCGCCAAAGCGGGTCCAATCTCCACAATATATGCAACAACAGCAGCAGTACTCAGCACCTCCCACGCAACACGAACGCCGAGTTTCAGCTGCATCAGCTTCTAGCACGCCTCAGTCACACCTACCCGCAACCAGGCAGGGAAGTCAAGATCAAGGGCTAAAGAGACAAAGTAAAGCTTTGAACCGGAAACCCCTTGCGAATTCAGGACCATCTGGCAGGTATCAGGAACGATCGCTGAATTCCTCAAGGCCAGCAGCACCCGATCGGTCAACTTCTGAACATGATTTCGCTACCTCATATCAATATACACCTCCGCCACCGCCCCCACAACAATACCCAGGAGCTCCTCTCGGGCATCGACAGTCTCAACAGTTCGAAAGTAATGTGCTGATACCGAGCCACGCGCCGCCCTCGGCCCAGTATTTGCCTTATTCTTCGCCGCCAATTCAGGGCGCTAGCTACGATCCATATAGGCCACCTTCACAGACACCTTCCACAGCGTCATCATTGCAAGGCAGTCAGTATGCTAACAGCACTCCTTATGGAAGCCAGCCCAATCTGTTGTGGGAAACACCAAACTCGAGCCAAGGAAGTGGATTCAGTAACATGCACCAACCAAGTGAGACACAAGGGCGGAGATGGGGTAGTGGTGGATATGATGGAGAAGGTTATAGCTAGGTGTTCACTGCCTCGAGAAGGTGCTGATTCGGACCATAAGGGCTTGCGCGGCGTTGAGAGATACATATCTCTAAAAGTTTGTGTACATCCGTTAATATAATGCTCGCGATTTCATATACACGCGTGAAAATGCTGTTGCAAATTTGATCATGGTCTAATGTCAAGCATTGAGCAAGGTGTGTTCTCAGGCGGTATAAGTGATATTTAACTCAGTTTATCGAGAACAAGCTTCCTGAAGCTGCGCCTATCCGACACACGCGACGCCCTGCAACATATTTATGCAGCGATCCCGGCTCTGATCAAAGCACTCAACGTTTGGTTCTTCGCAGTCACAGCCTCAAACTCTTGCGGATACTTCTCCCAGATCAAATCGCTCACTAGCCTTGAGAATACAACACCACCCCACTCGTTCAAATGGGTCCTATCTGAAGGGGACAGGTTGTACTTCGCACTGGCAGTGTTACCAATTGCATTGACATAGTCAGTAGATGCCTTATTAAGATCAATGAAGTGCAATTTCTTCTCTTTGGCAACGGCAAGGGTAGTTACGCGCTCGTTGGCAAGGTTCTCAATTACCCGCTGAGTGGTGCTGTTGAAGCTACGGCGGGTCAAAGGTGAGGCCAAAATTGGCGTCCCACCTGCGGTTTTAACCTCGTCAGCAAAGCGTCCGAGATTGGTCTTGTAGTCTGCGAGAGTGACGCCGGAGGTGTTCTTTTGGTCGTTGTGGCCAAACTATTCGGAGATTTAGTCCAAAGATTTAGTCTTCGATATTGTAGAGAAAGCCTACTTGGATCGTTACATAGACGCGATAATCCTTCTTGTATGTTGCAATGTCTGCAATGACTTTTGCCCAGTCTCCACCGTCACGGAATGATTTGGTAGTTGCGCCGCTGTGCCCATAGTTATGGCCTGATGAGCCGTTCGCAACCGTTGTAGCTAAGAAAGCATCGCCCCAACCGCCTCGAGGGGCGGTGGTTGAGTCGCCCGCTAGTAGCCAGTAGACTGGCGTTGCATCTCTTTTGGGTCGGCCAAATGGGAATGAGAAGGCAAGCGGGAGGAGAGCGAGAAGTGTGAAGCGCATTGTGATAGTCTGTGATAATGTTCACGTTTGGTTGAGGAGGGTACTGGTTTGACAAGAGAAAGCCTTTAAATGTATAGTCACTTACGCCGAAACCCCTATAATCGTGATTATTATCATTAATGTCGTACACGGCACGTGATGATCCGGCGGAAAGGACGTTTTTGATTTTCCAAGGCCCGTTCGAAATGCTCCACAAGTGCTTCCCACGAACATTGGGGCAAAAGCCTCACCAAGCACCTCAAGCTCTTAAAGCGATCCACGAATGGGAGCGAGGAAATGCTTCAAGCGTCGAACGGCGGAACGGCCACTAACAGAAACTTTACTAGAGCAATTTTATGTGGCAAGGATCATAGATGAGCGCGCTATGCTTGTGCGTAACTTTCGCGAGGGGTGCTGCTGATCGACAAGAACCTCGCGACATCTTGTGCCGAGAGCAGTCTCAACCCCAGGTTTCGGCGCAGGCTTGTCCAGCCATATCCATGGGCAACTCCATAAACTCCCCATGGGGCAGCGGAAGACGTGCAGCGTTGTTCTGGGTCGTATGCAGGCGCAGCGAACTCGTGTTTAGCAGGGATAATGCCGAGTAAGCTGTGACATGGATTATTGCACTGGGGGAAGATTGAAAATTGAGAGCTTAGGCTGCGCGTGCATGATTGTTGCTCTGGCGGATCGCGCATTCATAATGTAGACATCCACGAGTTGATGCGCTGACCTTCTTGCGGGTTCATGAACCAATCTTGTCGGCACGGATGTTGACCTTGAAGCGCCATCCGCTCCGGCCTCAAAATTTCAGGCGGCAGCGCGAAACAAATGCAATCGCAAAGAGCTCATGAAAATATTTCAAAAATCGTCTCGGAGTCCTTCACCGATAACACTGTCTTGAATACAATCGCTCTCGATATGTCGTTTTCAGCTATAGTTCCTCTCGCCCTCGCACCCATCCACCTCTTAGCGTTCTCCACACTTCTGGGTACAGAGCTGTATCAAAGTTTCGTTATGACCAAACTGGCATACCAGGCTCTTCCACGATCAGCATTCACGAGCTTGCAAAAGACTGTGTTTCCCGTGTACTTCCGGAGCCAGTCACTACTCCTGCTACTGGTTTCTGCCACGGTACCGCCTCATGGCCCAATGTCGATGATCAACGACAGGGGCAATTGGAGCTCATTCGGAGTTGCAGGAGTCACTGCTGGCCTCAATCTGCTTGTGTACGGGCCAAAAACCAAGAATTTGATGATTGAACGGATTCATCAAGGTACGTGTGCCTTTCCTCTGAGGACTGAGGTTGATTTGATTGTAGCAACACGTGATGCAAACCTTCAACTTGGTGCAGGCATGGTAAGCGATGAGATGAAGAAGCTCAATCGATCATTTAGCAAGGCTCACGCAATGAGCATCCACTTGAATCTGCTTACGATTGGCGCAACGCTTTGGTGGGGATGGAGGTTGGCTTCAAAGTTGCGGTTTGATGTCGAGTAGATTGTGTCTCATGGAATCAGAAATCAGAAAGTATAGGGTGATCTGCAGTATAAACACTAGTACTTGAATTGCAGTGCAAATAGGTCAAGACCCCTACGAATAAAAGGGTTGTATCAAGAAGGGCAAGGACGTGGACCACGCAAGTGCTCTCATTCCCGTGACCTTTGTGCAGGACGAGATATTTCCGAGACGGCCTATCTTCTTATCAAATTATGGGTTCTGTTTGAACTCGATAGAGTGATGTGCTGCTGACTGCTGTTGGGGAGGATCACAGAAGGCCGTAACGTGTTCCACCAGAAAGTGGGCCACACCACTTAGTGGCCAGCCGAAAACACACCAACATTGAGAGAGACAGGCCCTTGAAATCTTAACGATAAAGTATGATAACTTCTATAAAGCTAGTCCTAGCCTTATCTACTTATTTAGAGGCTCTTGTCAGTGTCATAGATACATAAGTCTTACCATTCTCTGAATACTTAGCTTTGGCCCCCAGTTCTATGCAAATTTACGATGTCTCAAGGTCTAGATAATAGGTCCTCTTAAAATCCTCAGATATAGCTTAGAGTATATATAGAAGACTGCAAAAATTTTAGGATATATTATAAAGTTATCGTTGAGATTGCAAGGGCCCACTTGGTGGTTCGGCCCACCAGGTGGTGGAACCGTTAGCTTGGCTTAGTCAGTCCGGGGCACGGCTCGGATATCAAGAAACTTTCCGTTCCGTCATGCTTCACTCCTCACCTCGTTTCCACAAGCATCGAAATTGCGCCATAATCTCGGATGGAGAGCATTGAAGAGCCAGCTGTGGTGAAGGCGGCTCAACCTCGGACTTCGCAAGCTTGTCAGCGGTGTCGCAGCCTCAAGATACGTTGTTTACCTAGCGTTCAATCAGGAACTTGTCAGCGGTACGCCCATACACTAACCACACTCTTCACTCTATGCCAAAATTCCTGCTTTTAACTTTACAATCTGACCATACAAAGGTGTTTCTCAACTGGTAGGGAGTGCGTCTGGGCAGACGCACCACGTCGAGCAAGGAAACTACGTGCACCCTCGTAAGTTTTCCAAAGACGAATGGGCGAATTAAGGTCTGATAGTTACATGGACGCATCGCTCAAGTTGAGCACAAAATTGATGGCCTAGTCGCGAGTCTTGTTAATCCATCTGTGCCAAGACACTCCCCAGATGCAGTATCAGCGGGCGAATCAGCACCAAATGTGCCTGCACAACCAAGGACAGCAATATGGTTACAGAATAGCACAGTGGCACCGGGAAGCTGGATGCAAGTTCCTTCATCATTCGAACAGGAATCAATACAGCAAGACCAAGAGATTGAACAAGCTCACGATGGTGACGAAGCCGATCGACAATACCTGAACAAGATCCGAAGCGTGCACAACTTTGGTGATCGTGAGGATTTCAGCCATCCTCCGGAGAGCTTATTTCAGCCCTCACAACGACGTGAGGCTCCCATTGACAATGAATTAGTTCAGAACATCCTTGCTACTAGCGAAGCAGATATTATGGTCGATGAGTATCGACAGATGTCGGCGTCATTTCCTTTTGTAGTGCTGCCATCTAAAACATCTGGTTCCGAACTACACGCAAGCAAGCCAATGCTTTTTCTTGCTGTTCTCACTGTCGCCTCGTGGAGAGATCATCGACGCCAAATGTCGCTCGACAGCATATTCCGGCAAGAACTTGCAAACCGGACGATTATCTCTCCTCGAAGAACTCTTGGACTGGTTCAAAGTGTACTTGTATACCTTTCATGGTGAGTGGTTTGATCATTTTCGAAGCTAAGAACTTACCCCTTTAGGTATCACTTCGTATTCAGCCACAAAACTCAGCAAATATTCTTTTTACATCACCTAGTTATTGGTCTTGCCCTTGATATTGGCCTTCACCAGGATTACCAGCCATTGAGTTTTCCCCATCGTCCAAAACCACCACCAGTTTCTGCTCAGGCCCATCGAGAGCGTCAGCGAGCGTTTTTGGGATGCTATTATTTAGCCTCAATGTAAGTAACCATCTCCGCAGTGGTGATATGTATTGAATTAGGCTAGGATTGCAGCAGGTCTCCAAAAACCCAATCTGTTGCGGCACAGCTCGGACATGACAGAGTGGGCTCAAAACCTCAAATGCCATGGCGAATACGACTCCGACCAGACTATCTGTCATCTCATTTCATTGCGACAAATTGATGATCAAATCCAAGACACACTATTCGCTGGTAGTGCCGCAAAAGCGCCATTGACAGATGCAAGGATACTTATGCATCTTCGATTCATGGAAGCTCAACTTGATACATGGAGGAGGGACAGCTTTGGCTCGCCATCGCATCGCTGTACGTTGTTTGTCGACAAATTTGGACATGAAACTGATAGCGATAGTGTTGGATCTCTCTTCATCTTACACAGACATGTTGTTACATAGCATCGCTTTGCGGCCTCAACTAACGTCAGACCTGCCTGCTACCACTGATTCAACACAGCTAAAAGCGCTACTTTCCACACTCGAGGCTGGCAAACGGTTCTTGGACGCTCTCCTCTCATTTCCTGCACACGAGTATCATCTCATCTCCTTCTCAGAATGGATGAGACTGCCAACAGTGATCATGACTATATCTCGGCTTTGCATGCCATCAGAGGCACATGTTGCTGCTGGCTGGGATGTAAAGGCTGCTCAGGACCGTGTTCGTCTTGAGCTATGTCTAGAGTCCCTCTGCTACCGTATGCAGAGTCTGTCAACGTATGAAAAGAAAAAGCAATCACATCCAGATTTCTGGTACGCCATGCGTTTCATAATTGACATGACAAAATCCTGGTACATTCGAAAGATTAGGCCAGTCGTTCCAAAATTTCCCTCGAGTATCCCCACTCCAAGTGGCACCGAAGGGAACCTTGCGAGTGAGAGGTCTGGCCCAAGCTCTGGGGCTCAGTCAACGCCTTCTTTTTGCCAAGCTGGTCAACATTATCCTTCGCTAGCCGGTATCAACCACATGAGCGAAACAAATTTAGATTTGGGCATGAATGTGGAAGAAGATAGTGGCGGCCCATTTTCTTTCTTGAAAGATTTGGACTTCGATATGGAACAATTCTTTGATATAGGCATATGGGGTGATGAAAGCTATGTCGGTATGGGGTTTGGTGGTGGGAATATGCGGATCTAGTCCCGCCGACGCTGGCCTAGATGGCACTCAATGTTCCCAATGAGCACCATTATGTAGATCGTTGGGCTGTTGAACCCCAACATATTTTGATTACTGTTTTCTATCGATCATGAGTCTTCTAGATTCTTGATATTGTCCAATTATTCATCTCTGGGCCTGCGCACGAAAGCCGAATTGGATCCGTAAGGGCCCACAAGCCGCCACCATGATGTGCCCCGTTTTGTACACTTCCAAATAAGTTCCCAGGAATTATTTGAGCTCTCCGCCATTGAAGTGATGGCACACTTGTGTTGCGTCCGCTCCAAGTATCGGCTTGGGATTTATAGTATGCAAAGTTCGTACGAGACTCGATAGCAATCCATTGGTGATTGCTGCTTCAGCAGATGCAACGAAGAGCGCTTGTCCGCAGATACCAGATTCTGGTTGGTAATCATGAAAATCTAGAGCGTGAGACCAACACCAACCGTGATCAGTTTGTAGCCAACCCAGTCTATTGTTGGTGCATGCGAATTAACCATCTAGAAACTCTTGTTACCTGCTGTTGCAAGCAGGGCGCCCATGTGGAGGAAGGTATGTAATGCCGCGAAGATGTTTAGAACCCAGTTGAAATCATGGTGAAGACGGAGACGCCTACCACTAATAGGATGAGCCGTATGCGGCTTTGCGATGCTGAAGTTTTGTTGATCGGTTGAGACTGGACTACCAGGGTGTGTAGAAGCGGGAACACGCGCCAGTGAGAAGGAGAATGTAATTTCGCTCGGTTAGAATTAGGACTCGGAACTTTGTACTTCTTTGATTAACGATGAGCATTTTTGCTTCTTGGGTTTTGATGACCAATACGAATCAAGACAGCTATCCCTCATACCTACATATACCTTGAAGTACTTCGAATGGGAGTCTGTTTGGTGATTAACATGCAATCGCACACAGTCCGCGTTAGCAGACGTGTGAAGGACCCCTCTCAAGATGAGGGAATAGATTAGAATAAGTGGGAGGCGTTGTATGGAGAGAATGGTGTTATGCGTCATCAGAGAGCACTTGCAGTACGGGATGAGATGCGTTTCTGGTTGTTTGTGGTGTCTACATCTTCACAGTACAGCTTGAGAGCTCGAATGCGATTAGGTTGACAGCAACAAGCTCATGCTGAATGTGAAAGGGGGTGGTCAATGCTCTTAATGACAAGTGACTTAGTGCTTGACGTCGGCCCCTCCGCGTCAGGGCTATGTTTCCCAGAGCGAGGGCGACCTGTAATTTAAACCAAACTTGACTCTAGGACGAACACTGAGTGGGAAGGGAAAGGGAAAGGTCAAACCATATCTGCTGTAACATGTACGCAGTGTGACGGTACGAGGGGACTCCGAGGACGAAGAGTGGGCCAGAGCGACCACGAGCTCCACAGTGGATGCGTGACGTGGGGTTCCGATCTAACCTATCTCGCATTAGCTCGTCTTGTCACGCGCCACGCCCGTGCGAAGGCGGCAACTCAGCCATCAAACAACAATCATCGAACCTTCTCTTCCATCTCTCCCGACATGTCTGCATATGATGCCTTCGCCCGCACCGACTCGTAACCTTTGGATCACTGTTCCTCGTTTCCTTTTCTTCTTCGGCGTTCTCGCGCAGGTCGCTATCGTCGCTTTTATCATCTCGCCTCTCCCGGCCAGTTCCTTATTTCGTAGCTCAACACAGATAGCCCAGGCAACAACAAGGAAAACCTCAGAACCAGACATTCTCACTCTGCGACATCTGTTCCACCATGGTGCCGGACAAGATGGTCCGCGGGCACGGAGGCTCGACGTGACACCCGAGCATATCGCTGCAGCTGATGCTTCAACCTCACTTGGACCGTTCTCCATCAAGAAGTCACCTGTAACAATCGAAAGGCCTGCATTCTGGTCATATGATGCGCAGATTGCCATATCTCCGGTATGGGTCGCCGAAGATGTTCAAGGCCCTAATGTCGAAGATAAAGAAACTGTTCTCCAGTTTGCTTACATGTCCGAAGATGCTTACAAGGTTGGACAAGACGATCCGGGCTGGCTAGATGTTGACGATCAGTATAATTCATCTATTCCATTTGGCTGGGACGACAGCGGGATCAGAGGTCACGTGTTCAGCGATGACACCAATTCCACCATTATTCTTTCTGTCAAAGGAACCACGGTTGCCATGTTCGAAGGAAATGGAACTTCCGGACATGACAAAGAGAACGATAACCTTTTTGGCTCCTGCTGTTGCGGTCAGGGAGGCGCTTACCTTTGGCGACAGGTCTGCGACTGCCAGACCAGTACTTACACTTGCGACGACAAATGCGTTAAAGATGAGCTGAAGAAACCAAACAGGTACTATGCAGCGACTGTTGAGCTGTATTCAGAAGTCATTAAGCTGTATCCGAAAGCCAACATCATCACAACAGGCCATAGCCTAGGTGGTGTCCTTGCATCATTAATTGGCTTGCAGCATGGCATTCCCTCTGTGACTTTCGAAACCTACCCTCAAGCTATGGCAGCCAAACGCCTAGGTCTACCAACTGCAGGAGATGTCGCTCCGCTACGAAAATTCACTGGAGGCTTCCATTTTGGGCATACCGCTGATCCCGTCTACATGGGAACTTGTAATGGACCTTCTAGTTTCTGCTCCATCGGTGGTTATGCCTTCGAAACCCTTTGCCATACAGGAAAGCGATGTGCCTACGATGTAGTCAAGGACTGGGGTTGGAGACAAAGTACATCAACCCATAGCTTGAAGTACGCTATTGATAATGTCTACAAAGTCTACGAGAACGCAGCGAAGTGTGAGGATGAGGATGTCGACTGCGTTGACTGCTTTTTGTGGAAGTTTGAGAATGGCACGCATACAAAGCCAACGACTACATCGACAGCAACAAGCACTACTTCGTCAAGAACTCGAACCGAGACATGTAAAACGCCAGGATGGTGGGGGTGCCGTGACACCTCAACAACACCTAGCACATCAATCACAAGCACAAGTACAAGTACAAGCACGAGCATGAGCACTAGCACATGCAAAACAGTGAGTACCTTGCCATTTCGGACCCTATTCACCGCTTGCTAATCTACTCAGCCTGGCTGGTTCGGTTGTAAGGACAAAACAAGCGCAACAGTAACAACAACTACTTCGTCGGCCGAAGCAACTACAACATCGTGCACGACTAAAGGCTGGTTTGGGAAATGTCGTGACGATATACCAGCGACGACAACACCGGCAAAAGAAGGGCATGCGTACTGGCGGACAGCACCAACAGCGACACAAACGGCTCGATAAACTTGTCCTGTGATTCTACATGTCTGATTAATTTTTATAGATCTGTTTACATCATCTTGAATGTTCGATGACCCACTGAAGTTTGGACCCTGCCGACTTACAACGGGTTTCTGCTCCAGCTCGGTGCTAAAACGCGCCCAGAGCTTGACAGTGATCGTGTCTATTCTAATGCTTCCTTACCAAAGATAGGTTCCCTTTCAATGTATGATATCGGATGTCGCCGAAGGTCTCATTCTCTGGAATCTTGAGCAAAATATGCAGCTCGAGGTTCGTAAGATGACCGGTGAATTTGATTTGTCTACTATGTATACCGTTTTTGGAGCACTGTCGCTCGCGCACAGCCAACACTCGACTCGGAAGCTTCCCTCCATCTGAGCCTTTTTATAAAATTCTCATGAATCATCTAGCGCGTCACTTACCTGCCATTATGACTCATCCACATTCGTTCTTATCTCTCGTGCCACATCACCACTCTCTGTGTCACCAAGCAACAACTTGACTTTTCTTGTCTTTACAAGCCTTTTTACATGTAGATTTTGGTTATCACGATGCTTGACTTCGCTTTCCACATCACGACTCCACGCCTCTACATATCGAACCTTAACCCCTCCGACAATGCACATTGCGACTTCACACTCGACGTAACCAATAACGCGCAATCCTATGCAATTCCCATACCAGATCGAGATGCTGCACGGAAATTGATCGAAACCGGAGCTGAGAGGCTTGAAAAGGTTGGCTGGGGAAGGTATCTTATCTCACTAAAACCTTCTATCGACCAAGCCATGCACGTGGAGGAAGGTGAAAGCCCCAAGGACATATTTTCCCAGCACATCAAGCACTGTACACATGTCGGAATCGTTAGCATGCAACTAGCTCGATTCCCTGTCGCCCCCACCATTCCTGATATCGGTTTCAGGTTGCATCCGCACTACTATGGAAAAGGCTATGCAACAGAGGCAGCATCAGGCTTGATGAAGTACTATGAAGAGAAAAGAGGAGTCAAATGTTTCGCTGGGTTCTGCGCCGAAAGTAACGAGGCGAGCAAAGGTGTGCTGAAGAGGTTGGGGTTTGAGACAAAAGGTGTGAAGGATGTCGCAGGAATTTATGGAGATGGGTCTCCGATAACTGTTCTTGTCTGGACTAAAGGTTTAATAGTCGGTGAATTAGAGCAGTATGGAATCTGAATTGTGGTAGAGAGTTTTTAGTATATATCTAGATGATGCTATATTCTTCTAATTATATCAGCCAGTTGTTATGATTGCCAATCTCCGAACACTCGGATTTACCTCCGAGATAGTGACACAGGATATCAGTATATAATCACCATTAGAAGGCTTGCAAAATAATCTCCTTAATTGATTCTATGTTCGGAATGTATCAATCCAAATGACCAAGATGCGAATAAACGCTCTCCTCCTACGAACTACTTTCGGCAGCGATGCCTACTGTTTCAGTAGACAAATGGCTAATGTAGGATCCTGTCTTCGCGAGAGAGGTATCCGAGAGTCTAGCTCCTGGATGATGCAACGATGGAAGACTGATTGGACTGGAGAAGGTGTCTAGACAGCGAAGTAGTCATCGTTGAGGGGAAGATGATCGAAATGAATGCACAACCAAGACTTCTTCCTGAAGGAGCCTTACAGGGTCCGCCACAGCCAGCACCATAATGCAGACTGACGAGTTGCATGACGAAGTACAATCAAACGAGCTGAAGCGATGTATTACCGGCGGCCCATGGTAGTTTCAAAGCCCGGCTCGAATCATAAACCCTTGATGACGAGATAAGAGACTTCTCAAAGGGATTTTATGGGAGCATAAAGCCGTAAAGGATGGTTCCATCACCGAAACTAGAAGCAGGCTGTGAGACATCGCAGCCGGTGGATTGTGGGGTGAAATTTATGAGTCAAACCATGTCCATAGAAAGTATAAACGGCAGCATGACGTCCCTGAAAGTGCCTCTTTGCCGCAATGGACATGGGCTAGGAGTCTCATGTTGAACGCTTACAGGCCAAATGTTCCCTTTACTAGATACGTTCTGGAGCTTTATGGCACGGTGTTTGTTGCTTTCATTAACTATATTTCAAAGTCATTCTTGGTGCGCGAACCTTTAGCGACCTACAGTAACATCAGACAGCACATGGGCTAATAGCCCAGAGCCACAATTTAATGTTTACATGTCACATATTTTGCAGAAAACTCTTGACTTCCAATAAGAGTCAGTCCGTCAGGGGGGTGCCCCATGTGATGCAGTCACTATGCCACATTGAATGATTGGCCCATTAACCGAAGGCAGTCTCCCACTGATGATGGCTTATCAAACTCTTCTCTCTTGTATCCTAGCTATATGCGACTCCCAAACGCCTTACTGCCTCCGGCGCAAACCAAGATGTCTACTGCACAACAATCAAGCTTTTTTAAGCCACGTTACCTTTCAGACATTTCTTTACTGTCAGCGCGAGAAGACGGTCCCACATATGATTTATTCACCTTCCTTGCAGTGACTCAAAAGCTTCAGATCGGAATGATCTCCACTACTTGGGAGGCTGCACGGCAACCAATAGGAGTAGGAGCAACTGGCCGAGTCAATCAGGCTTTGATCAATCTTCATACGAGCCTTGCTTTCAAATGTGTCTCAGACAGGCAGAAGGAAAGGGAATCTGAGAAGAGGATTTTCGAGGCGCTCCTCAGCGAGGTCATTGCTCTTGGTCACCCAGTAATTCGGAATCACCCTAATATTGTCGAAATACAAGGGATTTGCTGGGATGTACCATCAAACGATAAGTCTGACGCTAGCCAAGTCGAAAGGGTGTGGCCCGTTCTTGTATTTGAAAAGTCGCAGTACGGTGACCTTTACAACTTTCTAATACTAACAAATGGGCGAGATTTGGGCTTTAACGAACGAATAAAGCTCTGTTTAGATGTGGGTATTGCGATTTCGGACATGCATGCCAACAGTATGCATTCATGTTTGACATCTGGTGTTCAATGCGAGCTAAAGCGACTACAGACATTATCCATGGTGATTTAAAACCTGAAAATGTCCTCATCTTCAAGGATAGCGCCGATACGTATACTGCAAGAGTTACTGACTTTGGATACTCCACTCGATTCGCATGTGAAGAAGACCTCGTCTCGGTCCCGAAGTCGTGGCCCTGGCATGCACCTGAGCATGATCGTGACAAATTCAGACCGTCCCAAGCCCGCAAGATGGATTTCTTTTCATACGGGATGCTTTGTACTTGGGTCTTATTTGAAAAGTGTCTATCTGGTATCATGCCATTATCTCAAGGAGCACGTTGGGCGAAGCAAGATCTGAAGAATCAGCGTGATCTGAGCAAGCACATTATTAACGACCTCAAGCGCGATGATGAATTGATACCACTTGTAAAACAGCTTATCATCGCCGAGAACGGGATCGAGAATGACAAGAAGCTGACATTGGAGCGATTTCTTAGCTCAGTATTATCCACAAATCCCCTTGAACGCAATGCGAGGTTTCAAGAGCTATTTGACTGCTTTGGATCTGATCGGTAAACTTGCTCTGCCTTCCTATTCTGCATACTAACCGTATCTAGAACACAAATTCCAGTGATGGAACATGACGAATTCCAAATGACGGAATGCAATTTTGAGGTTAGGCTTCTACATAACTTTGATATTCATGCTAACACTTACAGATTACCGAATCTACATACTCTCTTTACTTGGCAGACTATAGAGTAAGACGGCATATAAGAGCCGTGCTAGAAGAACGAGAGGCAGCGAATAATGACTCAATGCTAGCCTTTCAGCTTGCGCTTTGCTACCAAATTGGATTTGGTGGATCCAGGGATGAAACAAAATCAAGGAACATGTTGAAAAAAAGCGGGAAAACTAAATTGGGGCTGGATGAGGCCATAATTAAAATCGGGAAGAAGACAAAAACTCCCCATGAGCGAACAGGCACTATCTTCGCTGCCATGCAGGCATCTGGTCATATTACAGCTATTGACTCGACTGATGAATACCGCATTGCTCACAAGTCAGAAGAAGCCGAGGCTGCTTTCAGGCAGGACCTAGAAGGCCTCGAGTCTTGTAACTTACAGGGAACTGGTATTTGGTCCGTCTCAATTATTAGGCTAGCTACGATAATTCAGGTTGAAGGGAGACTAAAGGAAGCAGAAGAGCTAGGATTGAGTATGATCCAGTCGATTAGGGAGAGAAATGGTGATGACCACCCTTACACAATCAATGGCATGACCCACCTGGCAGTGACCTATCGCAAACAAGGATCATGGAAAGAAGCAGAAGCACTGCAGATACAGGTTATTAAGACAAATGCAAAACTTCTCAGTGAAGGACATCCAGATATGCTGGATAGCAAGCTTCACCTAGCTGCAACTTACAGGAATCTAGGACGGTGGAAAGAGGCAGAAGAAGTAGGATTGGAAGTTATGGAAACAAACACGAGAGTACGAGGCACGGAGCATCCGATTACTTTGATGAGCATGAATAACGTGGCATTGATTTATGTGCAGCAGGGACGTTGGCTGGAGGCGGAAGAGCTGCAAGCGAAGATCATGCAGACCTGCAGGTCAGTGCTGGGGATGGAACACCCTAATACCTTAAACGCCATGGTAAATCTGTCAGTAACATACACGCGTAGAGGATACTGGAGAAAAGCAGAAGAACTGCAACTTTTAGCTGTGGAGGCAAGCAAGCGGTTGATTGGAGAAGAGCACCCAGACACACTGAATAGCATGACCAATTTAGCTGCCACGTATGTAGAGAGGCGTTTGTGGAACAAAGCAAGACGGCTACAATCGAGAGTCATGGAAGCGAGCAAGAGGGTGCTTGGTGAGGAGCACCCCAATACCTTGATTAGTATGGCGAATTTGGCATCCACTTATTCCGACCTACAATCTTGGAACGAAGCAAAGGAGTTGAATGCTCAAGTAGTTGAAACTAGCAAGAAAGTGTTTGGCGAAGATCATCCATCAACACTTATCAGCATCGGCAATCTGGTGGCCAACTACGCAGGATCGGGTCAGTGGAAGGAAGCAGAGAAGTTGCAAGTAGAACTGGTGAAGAAGAAGAAGGGAGTGTTCGGCGAGATGCATCCTACCACGCTTACGAGCCTGGTCAATCTTGCAGTCATTCATAAGGATCAAGGTGATGTTGGAAAGGCTATTACGTTACTTGAAAAATGCGTAATATCAGAAGAGCTGGTTCTTGGTCACGATCATCCGGACACAGAATTGGCACTTGAATTTCTAAAGGAGTGGCAGGCAGGCAGGTAGGCATAGTGCATAAAAGAAGCTCCGCAGTCGCCCAGTCAGGACTTTCGCAATTGCTGCGTTGAGCAATATGTCAAAACTGCTCAGAAACACGAGCATATATCTATAACATAGTAACAAGGCTGCTTTGCAATTTGCACCTCGGTGGAAGACAACATGGGGACGAAGATGAGATTGGTCATTCCATCGTGAATCCAGGTCACCTGACGGTGAACTTAGATTTTCCCAGAGTTCACGCTGGGCTTTCATAGCAGCGTCAATTATCTTGAACAGGCTCCAATCACTCTTCCCCAGCATCTCCCACGTATGTGCTTGACATTGCTAGAAGTTAGGATGGCTGAATTGTTGAACCTTGAAGACGAACTTCTAGTCAAGATTGCAGATCCCCAAGCTGCCTTCTTCTCTGTTCGCCCATCGTTCTTCACCTGCACACTCCACAATTAGACGAATTGGCATCATTGACTCAACTAGTACCATGACCAAATACGCACATTTCCTACTCCAAAACCAAGCGAAGTGGCCAAAACTCAAGAAGATAGAGCTGTGGCTGGATAAAATCACATTCATCTTTAAGATCATAATCGTTTTAACACGAATTCGGTGACGAAGAATCCGCAGAGGTAAAATACGACGACAATGGGACGCAGAAGCACGAAGTTGGAAGCGATGTCTTGCAGAAACTTGACGCTACTGGGTCCGCATAATCAAGACTTTGACACCTGATGAGGCTTGGAGAAAAGGATGGTCAGAGTAACGTTAATCATGCATGCTTGGTGAAAGGTGGCCAGGTGGCCCAAGTTTTAGGTGATCGGCGTTATGAGCTCTAAACTTACGTAGAGTAGCCGATTTTCTCCCAGAAGCATTGCGCCTAGCGTGTGTGGTCCTTTTTCCCCTAGAGTTCAAGCTGTTTGCTGTTTCTCAGTCCTATCGCCCTAACTTCCTCTCACATCAAATCACTATAACAGGCATGTGACGGAATGTATTGCGAGCTTCCCAATCATCTAACAGACGCTCGCGTTCATGTCCAATCCCTTGAGCCTTGGGCTCTTCTTTTGAAACCTGCACAAGATAACGTGGGTGTTCAAAAATAGTCTTACCAAAGACCTAATCATAACCAATCACTTCCCCTGCTTTGCGCGGTTACTATCATTGCAACTGCACTTATTTCGGGATGTAGCATATTTGAGCTATCAAGATTCTTCACATCTCAAGTTCTATCTATTGCAACTAGAATAGAAGCGACCCTCGCAAAGCAACCCAAGATTTTTAGCTGTACGATCGAGATATTGAAGAACTGAAAATCGATCTGTAAACGTTCTCAAAAATTCGAAACCATCCTCTTTGATCGCAAACACATCACCAGTAGCAGCTTTAAGCATTCTCATTGTCGGGGAACGGAAAAGCTGTACGATTCGTTTGTATGCGTTTCAGAAAACGAGCTTCAACAGTTACAATCCCCAGAAATTGTTTTGTAGATACATTTCCATAATTTTGACTTTCAGCCATTTGATGAGACTCGTCAGGTAGTTCTTTCGGCCCTATGGCCTGTGAGGCAAGTAATAAGGTTTCCTCATGAAGATGTTGAAACAACTGATGGCCGGCATGCAACCCCGAGTTCTTCGACAGCATAAGTTGCAGTACTTTGAACAGAAGCATATCAAGAAACGATTAAGGTAGCGCATTGCCTCTGCTAGGCTTTAGATTTGACCGCTCACTGCTCGATACAATGATCAGTTGAGCGACAGAGATCGATGCGCCAATAGTAGCTTGTTCTCGCAACCTTATTTTTGCAGTCTTTCTAAGTTCGTATGCCGAGAATGATTGGAAAGACAGGCGCCAGCTTAAAGTTCGTTGAAATTTGAGAACGGATGATAATCATACCAATGGCTTGGCCAGACCCAATATGTCGGCGCAGCAACAAGGCCTATCCAGATGCTCGGAATCTGAAAACCTTGATTGTGAAGGTTTGTGCTGACAGTGTTGATAACTATCGCCACACTCTTCCAGTCTGTAATCAACCCGATTGATCACCGCATCGGGGACCATGGTTGCAGATGACGGTCGCTCTGCTGCCCAAAAGCTCTGTCAGGGCCTGCCAGGGAGCCATGGGGTTTTGTTGTTAGCTGGATGGCATCGACCTGCGTATCTTTGGCCATGGAACCCTTGTATAGTGTCAGATAAAATACCGAGCTTGTTGGAAGTCGCCTGTTGAATTCCAGCAGGCTGGAAGGTACGAAGGCTTCTTCCACTTGATGCCGCTCTTGGCCATAACTCTCAACACCCTCATCGTCCGTGTCAGCAGTCTCCTCGGTGATACTATGTGCGGATGTACTACCGTTCAGCATCAGTTTCATCAAACGCCTCTCAAACATGACCATCAAAGGCTCGTCAAAGGGAGCTCAACAGACCAACTTCTGAGCCTAGAGAACAATTTCTACAAAGAATAGGAAGCAAAGGAGGTCTAGAGCTTGTTGTATATGAATACTTGAGCAAGAGAGAGAGGATTGAATAGATCGGTGGTCGATGTTATCGCGGCGGGAGACCGCCTATCAACCCTACAATGCTGTCCAGCGGAAGCAGATATCCCGACAAACTTTCGGAGTGGAAAGGAAACAGTGTGTGGGGAAGCTTGCGGCTAAACGAATCCCGTGTGGCATCCTTAGCTACCCAAACTAATGGTTGTAACTGACGGTACCACTTCGGCTCAAGGAGACAAAAAGCACGACCGCACGCTGAATAGACAGACAAACAGTGCAGTAATGGGACTGTCTCCTTTTGTGTGAACAGGCAGATCCTTGCCTTAGGTATCGCTAAGTTTAGGTGTTCGCATTTTTATGGTATGATGCTCCGATGATTCAAGGTCTGTCCCCGCAATCCAAGCAGCCTTTGCAACATTCTGTCTTTGTCGCATGAATGTAAATCACGGCGACGATCCTCGTTATCGATAGGGTGCCGGCTATTTTGGGGCCTGCATGAAGCTGCAATCCCATCTGTAACGCACCTCGTCAGGGTTGTCGATTCCGCCATCCAACCACATCCCGGCTGTCAACGTTTCAGATCATGGAACACCAATTGCATGCCGCATCGCTAAGTATGAGCAACGCAAGTAACCTTCCAGAATGCTCGTAAGCGATAATGAACCAGAAACGGCGATGCGGCTAAGTGCGTGTGCAATGCCAGGAGTAGCCGGCAATGGATCCTGGGAAGAACTGGTGCTGATAGTTATTTGAGGGCGCAAGCCCTTGAGAGCCCGCAAATCAAGTCGACTATCTTTCTTCACTTGATGTCAACCGGTTTTCGATATTTCAAGTCGGACCTTACGCAAAATGCCATCATTCACGTTCTGGAAGAGCTCAAAACCAGACGAAGTCAGCTCCCAGCCGCTGAATGACAGTGTAGGCAGTCGGGTATTGGAACACTCGGTCCCAGCTCAGAAGAAGGTATTCGACCTAAATCCAGGAAATCAGGATGCTGGTGTCTTCCTCTTTGAAGAGGCAGATCTGCCACCGCCAACACCACCTACAACCTTCCTTCCCCAGGCTGCTGTCAACCTGAAGCCTGAATTCAAAGCAGACCATTCGCCGCACCCAGATATCGTTGTAGCGGCTGAGAAGGGAGAACCGAAACCAGAATTGAGAGTGGAGGAGGGCTCTGCAATCGCTTTGCATACTTCTAGCGAAAGCTCGAATGTATCGGGATCACATAGCGCTTCGTCTTCGCCATCGTTACCATTTTCGGCAGAGAGTGAAACGACAAACAAGCCTCCAACAACAACAACGATACCAAATCTAGCGGTACAAATGACTGACATAAATTCCGCAAACACTAAAGGTGCTCCGATACAGTCGCAACACAATCTCCTTGGAAAGGAAGGTTCACCTGGCGAGCCTACATCAGCACAGATGTCTTCAGGAGTACTAGAAAGATTCGCAGCAGCTGTACACGATCGAGATTCCGGTATCTACCTCTCTGACGAGGAGAGTTTGTCGCCCCGGTCTCGGCCCACCTCTTTCGCTCGGAGTGAGAGGTCATCGCCGTCCAGGACTTCATCCCTGACTTTGAAACACACGAATTCGAATAAAGCAGAGATTCTGCCTCAGCGTGCGGAGTCTTCAGTGCGTCGTCTTCACCGCCCTGCAGAATTGAACCTGGGCTCAAGCATTACGCAAGAGGGTTTGAAGCAACGGTCCGAACTCGAGAAACGGTACGACCTTATTCGAAATTCCAAAACACAATCAAAGGCAGCATTGCGGTCTCCAACGCAGCTTCTGAAAAAGCGTCTGAACATGTCACCAAGAAAGGACAGGCATGACGAAAAGACGCGTGTGTTCACACCACCAAGAACGACAAGTAACGCCTGCTTGTTGCCTGGTCCAGGAGCACAGATGGGAGCGTTCACTAGCACATCCGTACGTGCTCGAACAGAAGCAGGTGGGCGGCCCGCTTGGTGGTGTAAATTCGACAAGCTTGTTGTATTTGACGGGATAGATCTGGGCGACGATGGCGAGTTGAAGATGCGCACCCGAACAAGTAAAGGCTTGAGCATTGCGCGACGGCGTGGCGACTCGGAGATTGTTGTCATTCCAATGGACTGTGCACATTGTCAGGAGATGCTCAATCGTCATGAATGGAAATACGATATACAAGTTTGTAAGAGAAGTGTGTGTTGGGACTGCAAGGAAAGGTGCAAGTGGGAAGTAGAGCAAGAGAAGCAAATGCATGAGATAAACGAAGTAATAGTAGCATCAAGGGCAGAGACAAGCAGAGACCGCGCAGATAGCGTCCTGCAGGACGAACAGATTCGGGATGAAGACTTGATGCGAAAAGTGGGCATCGAGCAAGGGCGACCAAAAAGTCCCATGGAAGCAGTTGGTGGTATTGAAGAACGGCTGGAGAGTGGAGATCCATAGTTGCACGGTCTGAAGACGGTACACCAAGAAGCAAGGGGGAGAGCGCCGTTACTTACATCGAAATTATTTGTATATATGAGCATCCAGTGTCTCCTGGAGAGATGCATCCGAATACAAGGTCTTTCGCACATCGAACATATACAATAAATCTCACGTGCAGTCGAGGCGGAGCCAAGGACCTTAGTCTAAATCCATAGCATCGTCCATGTATTCGAACGGAGCGTCGTCTGATTCCATAGCACTAAGCCCATATGTTTGGGGTTCAAAATCTCGGCTCGTGAGCCCATCTCCGTTTGGTGTAGGAGAATGCCTTTGTACAACACTATGGGCTTCCTCGCATCCGGCAATGAGAGTTCTCAGCATCAGCTCCAGCTGGAAGTCATGTAGTTTGATGTTTGTGCGAGGATCACCGTCCTTAGATGTCCATCTCGTCATACTGTCCTTCTCACCAGCGTCTTTCCAAGCGTTTCGGTAGTCCTTGGCCAATCCAAGCTGGATACGAACAAGTTGTGCCCCAAGCGACTCATGCAACGGGCACTTTTCATCATCCAATGCCTCTAAAAGATTAGCATGGAACGCGTGCGAAGCTAAAGGCCGTAATTTATGTAGATCCGGATTCGTAATGTATCGAAGCGCGTTGAAATTGCTTTGAGGGGCTGCGGCAGACACACTAAAACCAAGCATGCTCAAACAATCAGTAATGAAACGTTCGAGAAGGGTGTAGAATTCAAAGAAATCAATCTTGAACATAGACTCCGCCTGCTTGCTTTGTGTTCCAATCTCAATCTCCCGCTGTTCCTGACCGTGACCTTCATGCCGCATCTCGGTTTGCAAGATCTCGAGTGCCTTGAAATAAGAAACCATAAGTAACTCGGCTTTCCAGCGTAGACGACCCAGCAACCGCGTAGTCTTCTCTTTATCCTGCTTCAACTTGTCGGCTCGCGACTGGGCGAGGTTTTCGGCGGGCGTTTTCGGGGCATACTTGGAGGTTTTCATCATAAGAGCTTGAGATTCGTCTCTCCTTTTGAATGCGGCAAGAGGGCGACCTAGATGAGAAAGGAGGGGAGTAAACTATGGCTAAGGGAATGACGGAAAAGGTGTTATTGTGGCCATGGATTATTCCACTGGAGCGGTCACCGCGCGAGAGTGAAGTGGCACGGTTGTTTGTGGTTGAGGTGAGAGCTGGGATCATACGTTTCGTCGTGCCGCATGCGAAAGCTGAGTCAGCCATTCCACCATGTGCAACAGCCTCCTCTAAGCATATGTGCACAAAGTTAGAGTCGCGAGACGCAGATATCTGCTATAAAGAAATATCAGGCATCTATGGCAAATGCGGCATAGTCATGCAACACAATGTCGCGTTGACTCGTGACTTCGTGTTCCTGCCTAGACGCGATGCCTCACTGGGACTAGCCCTTCGTTGCTGCCTTTCTGGTCTACCCTAGAACGTCATTCATCAGAGTCCAAGTGCACATAAATATCCTGCAGTGCCCCAAGGAGACTTTGGATAGCTGTGACCCAATTCATTTGCACACTTTCCACCATGACGCTCGCCGGTCGAAAACGCAAGTTTGGCAGCATCTCTACTTGTAGGGAGGGCGAAACCGAGCCAGAGAAGCAACAGCAACCCCAGCCAAAGAAGCAACAACAGCCTAAACCTCGCATTGCCAAGAAAAGAGCTACCAAGAAAACTACACTGAGAGAGGTCTTGAACGATCATCCTGCTGCTACTTTCAAAACCCCAAGTAATCCACAGGCAACACTTGAAGGACTACCTGCTGAACTCCGGCTCCTGATCTATGACTACCTCTGCGACTCAGCAATCATCCACGTGCATCGTCACTGCGGCTTTGGAAGCAAAGGCACTCGCTTCACATGGACACCATGTCGCTCACAAAATTCTACGTATCCTCTCCTCTGTGCAAATCCAAAGTGGTCAGGCATGTGCGATGAAGAGGAGAGGTGCACATACAAGATCTACGCTCCCCCCGAGCCCCGTGGTTTCTGGGCTCTCGGCGCCTCCAATAAATGGATTCGCAGTGAGGCTCAAGAGTTCTTCCTACGAAGGACTGTAATCTCAATTCACCCACACGAGCTTCGCTACTGGCTCGATCACCTCGACAAGCACAACCCAGACCAACCTGCACAAATCCGTAATATCACACTCGCAGGCCCAAATCACTATTCGGCTTTCTCGAGAGACGTTGTGCAGCTTCTGCAGGAACGCCTTCCCAACCTCGAGGGCATTGGTATTCAGTGCCAAGACAGCCTCTGGCGTTGGGTGTCTTCTAGCGCTCGCGGCGATCCTGTGGTCAATCGAGAGGCTTGGAAAACATGGTTCGTTTCCGATTGGGTACGTTTGTTTGACTCTTCTATCACGGTCACCATAGAGTCTATGGTATGGTGTAAGCCACGGCTGAGATGGGGTCCGGACATTAACGAACAGCAAATCGCTATCAGAGTCTTGCGGGAGGGTAAGAAGGGAGAAGAAGGCGAGTCAGACGGTGGCAGTGTGCAGCCAGTGTATACGGATGCAGATGTGAAGGTCGACATTGACCAGCCTGGGAGGCTGGCTTCGGCGAAGAGAACGGCCAAGTGGAGGCAATGGTGGCGTGGTAAAGATGTAAAGCGATTTGCGTGAGGAACTTTATGCATGTGGACTTGAACATTTTTTTTTGCTCGAAACTCAACTACCACTCTAGGACTCCATGCACTCCCCCAAATATCTTACAGATAAAGTATACATATAACAGAACAATACGCTTCGACATCTCCAAGCCTGAATTTCCTGCTTCGCTCAAATATTCGTCTCATGTTCCAGCTCGTAGCCCGAAGGTCTCAAATCGCGCTCTCTCTTCACTCGTTTCTTCGGCGCACAACGCGTTCATCCTGCACTAGTACCACCATCCATTCCCTACTAACTAGCATCTCCTCCTCCTTCCAAACCCCCCCATCATTCCACCACCCCCCATGCGGCCACCGCCCATACGGCCACCTCCCATGTGACCACCGCCCATACGACCGCCTCCCATTCGAATACCTCCTGTGCGGCCGCCACCCATACCTCCATGATGATGGGTCGTGTGCACAACCTGGGGGCCTGCACCGTGGCCACCATAGCCGCGACGAGACATTCGAGATGGTCCGCAGCCCATATTGAGAGATCTATCGATATGTAGTATAGTAAGAAGGATGAGGTCGTGCGCTAGTTGACCTTCGTGAGGAAGATTTGGACGATCGTGAGTGTGATCGTTTGCTCGGTTTCGATTTTGGTCTCGACTTGAACGAAGAGAAACGTGAGGGTCGGCAGCAAGCAAGTGTTGCTGCGATGAGGCTTGTGAGACAAATGGTGAAGTTGGTGTGGTGTTGTGGCTGTGGTGCGTTTTCTAGCTGGACTTAAAGCGTTGGTGTTGGTGTTGGTATTTAATTGGTGATTCTTCAAGATCTTGTGCAAGAAGATTGAATCTTGGGAGCGGAGAGTAGTAGTTATGATTTAATAGTGATACAGTTTTAAAGACAGCAACTTCCCTTATATGCCCTTCACAGTCATGAGCATCAATATGTCTGCCAAGACCGACGTCAGTGTACGCAAACAAAACATGACATAGGCCAAACGTTCGTCCTAGGGTTTCTGGGCCTTGACATCTGTCGTCCAACTATTCCAGACCCTTTGCCAATGGTCCCTGCATGGTAGCCTCTCAATTAGCGTGAGATTTGGCCCTGGATATAGCGGAGCGGAGAAACGGGCCTAGCGTGATTGGTCGGGACGGGTCGAGCGGAACCCACAAAGTGTGGCGTCCACAGACGATGACGCTCGCCGCGTGTTGAGGCGTTCTGTTCGGAAGTGGATCCGTTGAATTAGGGCAAGTGAGATGACAAGTGACGACGCTGGGTCTTGGGCAACGTATGCAAGCTAGTTTCCGTCATTGAGTCCACAAGCGGAACAAAGCAAGGAAGTTCAACATCGCATTGATGGCGGACTTGAAACATGCAGGTGTTGTGAAGGTACAGCACTTCCTGCGCTCGATGCACAGCTTGCAAACATATTCTGGCCATTTGAACTCATGGTGATAATGATGGCTACAGATGAGTGAGAATAGTATCCGTTTCCATACTGTATGTTGACGCTCTCGCATCTTCATGCATCGTTGCTGTGAGGCAAGACAGAAGTAAGAAGCGAAAGAGTACTTTGATCTCCGCAATCCGAGTGGGAACCTCATTCGTAATTCCCGAACGAGAGCCCAAAGAAGACGGCGTGTTATGTCATACTCTCACAAACTTGGTGTGAGATCCAGTCGCGACGATAGGACCAGGCTTGTCATCGACCACTTTCCAGATGGTGGCTGTTGTGAAGGCCAGTGTTCCTCCAACCTTGCCTGCCCTTCCCTCGACCTCGATAAAATCGCCATCTTTTGCTGAGCTTTGATAGGAAATGTGAATATCAGTGGAAACCCCAGTCTTCGTACGCTTGTCCCACGCAGCGATGGCTACGCCGCCAACCCAGTCAATTAGTGTTGCAGAGACAGAACCGTGGATGCCCCCATGAGCATTCGTATGGTTTTTTGTCAACAGCAATCGTGCTCGCACGACGCCTTTTGAGGCATGTGTCAATTTGATGTCTTCGAGCAAAAACTGGTAGATTGGGCTATGCGGCTTCCGCCCTTCCCAAAACTTCTCGACATGTGCGAGGATCTCAGGATCGTTAGCCACTTCGGACGCCATGCTGGGTGCAAATTATGTTCAATGGGGAAGTTTATACGCGTGACGTGCGTTGGTGACAAGGTTGAAGATGTTGGGACAAGAGGGTTGAAATTCGTTTGAATTTCCCCAGACGGCGTCCGGCGGTATTATTCGCCGATAGTGCTTCATTGTCAATGGCGGCAGCTGTGAAACGGCCAGTCCGCCAGCGTCAGCTGGAGAAAGACGCCACATCTACCTCTCGTGTTAGGGCAAAGTCTCTCGATTCCCCAGAACATTGCTCAATTCCACGAACCTCGATGTTTGCGCACACGCAGCCACCATGAGCGATCCCGTTCCAGCAACCCCGAGCCTGCGCGATTCAGTGGTCGTCAAACCCCACGATTCGGCGATCAAGGATGTCGCGGACACGCCGGAGTCTCAGAAAGGAGCAGACAGTGTGTCCACTCTGGACGTCAAAGCCCTCACAGACCGCGCACTGCACTTCTTGGCGACGGCAAGCAACGAGACGCTTGGAGCATGTCTTGTAGGATTAGGCGCAGGGACATATCTTGTCCTCGGCCGGGTCGGGCTAGTCCTCATAGGCGTTGTGGGCGGAGTGGTGCTGCACGCTACATGGGATGGGCAAAGGCAGGGAGACAAGAGCAGTGAGAGTCATGGAAAGAGTGCCGATGTCAGGAGACGGGAGCTCGGCGTGGACATTGCGCATAGAGTGCTCGACTGGCGCGACACGAGGACGCAAGAGAAGAGCACTGGCGCCGACGATTCAGACTTGAGTCTCAAGCTGTATTCGGGAAAGAAGCTCGACTATTCAGAGTTCAAGCCAGAGACAGCGGCAGCGCTCACAGAGCTGACAGATGCCGTCATTCGAGACTATGTCAAGTATGTCCTCGATACAACGTCTAGGTACCAGTCTAATGTAATACAGATGGTGGTACTCGCCCGTCCTACCAACCGAAGAAACCTTCCCCAATGTGTCGCGCCAAACGTTTACTGCTTTCATACTCTCCATATCTGCACATCTCTCTCGGAAGCGGCCGGCGGATAACTTTGTCGACTTCGTTACACGCTCGTCGTCCTTCATGATCATAATCTTGCAGGAGATTGCTGGCGCTATACAAGCATCGCCAGGCGACGCGCCAACAGAAGCTGTCGACATATACCTCAAGATGAAGCGGGATAGCACATTGGCAAACATACTCGATCCAGACTACCAGATGAAACAGTTTAGCGTGGCTGCTGAGGACATTTTACAGAACTACCTCGAGCCAAAGACATACAATTGCCTACCAGCACGAGTTTTCTTGCACCAAATCCTGGCGAAAGTCATACTTGAGATGATCGTTGTGAGTTGCTCCAAACCAGAATGGATTAATGGCTGGATTGTGTACTTGTTGGAGGACGGTGAACCCGAGCTATTGAATGCCATCGACGCGGGCGTGGAAGGCACTTCCGAACAGCTACAGAATGTTAAAAATTCGACCGAACGGGCAATAGGAGCATCAGGAGAAGTAGCTTCACCTGAGAGGAGAGAGCACAAACGAGTCGTCAGCAAAGCACAAGAAGCTATGGATGATGCGATGCAAGAAGCACAGCGTCTGAGCCAACTAATCGCCGAAGAGGACGCAAAACGCCTCCGAGAGCAACACAAACACCCATCCACTTCAACTCTCAACGATGATCAATCAGAGAGTACAACACAGGGTATCGTCACCCCAACATCTTCACAAAGCGAAACAGCTGCCGAAAGTGAATTCACGGATCTTGGCATCTCCGGCCTTTCAGCGCAGACATTATCGCAGGTTGCTCCGGCATCACCACTAAAGGTCGCAGAGGATTCCCCAAAGCAGGAGGTCAAGAGATCCTTCACAAGCTTCGATCAACTCCTGCCAAACAATCCCCCTACAGCGCTTCTAGATAATCCGCCACTGGTAGAAAGGCCACCTCCATTGACACTTCACAATAGCACCATGTCTATATTTGACGACAGCATGCCAGGAGAGAAAGGGACAATAAAGAACAAACCAACTGCAGAGTATCTCATACAAATTGAACCCAAATCTCATCACCATTCAGGATGGATGACAGCACGAAAATACGCGGAATTTGAGACTTTGCATGAAGTCATACGTCGTATAGCTGCCATCACTGGCACCACTGGTTTTACAGAAGCACACACTGTGCTGCCAACGTGGAAGGGGCATACCAAAGCCTCATTGCGTGGAGAGCTCGAACGTTATCTAAATGATGCCGTGAAGTACAAGCCTCTTGCTGAGAGTGAAGGTATGAAGCGCTTCTTGGATAAGGAACTGGGTTCTGGCAAAACTCCCAGCAGCGGCTTTCCTGGGATTGGATGGGCGGGCCAGACCTTTGACACGATGGGCAAGGGTATGATGGACGTGCTCACGAAGGCACCGAAAGAAGTTGCTGGAGGTGGCAAGGCGCTCTTCGGTGGTGTGACGGGCGTATTAGGCAGCGTTGCAGCACCATTAGGAGGTGCAAAGAAGCATCGCGACTCTGTCTCCAACCCTTCAAACGCTGCCAACGCCAGCACATCAAGCCCTGGAACAGCGAGTCCCACCCTTAGCCGTACATCGACTTCTACTGCACCCATACAAACACGACACAGCAGAGCAGAATCGACCGTCTCCGAGCTTCCTACTCACATTCGCTCCGAAAGCACAATGTCGCTAGCGACCAAGCGCACATCTATGGAGTCCACTCGCACCGCCAACTCTCCCGTTATTGACCAGCAACCCCAGCGGGAGGCGCCAATGGAGCGAAGACCATCATACAACCCAGACGGTGACGGCAAACGCTCGGGTAGGTCGTCAAGATACGCATCTAGGAGCAACAGCCGCGCACCAAGCATGAGGGAGAGCATGGATGAACTCAGCCCAGTCTTGGGTGGTGATCAAATCCTAAATCTCCCACCTATGCCGAGCGAGATCTCTGACGATTACGGCGCGGCGCGCAACATAGCCGATCCCTTCCATAACCGTAACCCTTCGCGCGCATCAACAAACTCCTTCCCACTAAAGGACGAACCAGCAATACCACCCCTCCCACGACTGCCTTCTGCAACATCGCTGCTACAACACTCAAATTCGAATGTAACGTCAAAGACCCCTCTAAAACCGAAGAACGTAGTAAATCACACGCCACTTTCTGAACCCGAAACCACTGTCTTAATTGAGCTCTTCTTCGCCGTCATCAATGAACTCTACACCCTCAGCTCTGCCTGGACACTTCGCCGCACCCTTCTCAATGCCGCAAAAACGTTTCTCCTACGCCCTGGCAACCCTCAACTGTCCTCCATCACTTCCCTCTTGCAGACAACCGTATTGAACGACAACACATCTGACGCTGGCCTTGCATATCACCTCCGCAAGCTCCGGGAAAATTCGCTGCCAACAGAGGAAGAACTAAAAGCATGGCCACCCGAAATGAGCCCAGAGGCAAAGGAAAAGCTAAGACTTAAAGCACGCAAACTACTCGTCGAGCGCGGCATGCCACAGGCGCTGACAAGTGTCATGGGTCAAGCTGCCAGTGGTGAGGCCCTGGGCAAAGTCTTCGACTGTCTACAGGAGCCACGCGTTGCTCGCGGCTTCATGTTCGGTCTAGTTCTACAAGGCCTGAGAGCTATTACTCAGTAATTGGGTTTGAAATAGGATGGAATGGCGTTGGATACGGGATCCAAGCTGCATGGTACTAAGAAGAGTTGGCACAATGCGGGCCGAGTAAATATATGCTGGGCTTAATGAAAGGACTATTGGAATACATGTATAACTAAGAACACGGCATTGAAATCTGGCGTTAAACAAAGCATATGGATAATAAATATACCCTGGAGGTTTCTAATCCATCTGCATTATACATATGAAAATGCAGAATACGTTTCGTGTGCTCATTGTCTGGCGATTTACGAAACATGGAATGTGATATAAACGATAGCATATCACTGGCAGGTAAGACTGCAAACCTCGGGCTACTCATAGCAGATTGAAGCACTCATTGTTGAAGGATTTTAATTACAATAGTCAGGACGACCGTGATTGAGATATTGAAAACAAGAGCCCGATACTCCAGTAAAGTATTCAGTAGACACCCGGAACACCAAAGGTAGGAAATACATCCAAGTAGAACTCCAACGCCTCGAACGCTTCAAGAGTAAAACGCCTGCGCTATACCAATAATACACGACTCCATATCTTCGAGGCACTCCCCCTTTCCTCAAGAGTCTTGATGGTGTACAGCACCTGCAATCCACGTACTAACCACCAGCTGAGTAAAAGCCCCTGACTTCTTGCATGCTATTACATGCTGCAGCGATGCCAACTGCAAACCAAAATGGGCGAGTCAAAGCTTCAAGCCGCCGCTTACAAAACATAGAAGATGTACACGAACCAAATTTCAGACTGAGTAGTCCGGTGTCAGGATTGCAGGCCCTTAGCCAACAACGCTCTCCTCTTCGGCTGCACGACGGAAGTAGTCCGCATCAACTTCCGACTCGTTCCCAAAAGCCGCAGTCGGCAGATCTGTACCAACACCGGAATCACTTGGCTGAGCAAAATTACCCTTCATCTCTGCCTTGACGGCCTCAACTGCGCGATCAATTTCCGAGTGTGTTGGCAATAGGACATCACTAGTCGCAGTGGCAGTGGAGACTTCTGAAGGATTGAGTGTCGCAGTAGGCTCATTATCCTCAACCTCAGAGTGTTCAGAGTCTTCGTCGATAGCTTCTTCGCCATGAACAACGGAACGGGCAGACCTGGAACCATAAGAGGTACGCCTGTCGTGATCGATATCGCTGCCCGTCATGTAGGAAGAACCTGAAGCGTAGGTGTATTCACTGCCAGTACCGCCAAAGCTGGAGCGGCCATCAAACCCAGGCGTCTCGCCCTCAGCATAGCTTTCAGCGTAAGACCGACTTCCAATGCTATAGCGACGTTCGGTGCCAGCCTCACTTTGTGCGTCTTCTTCGATGATGGAGTGGGCGATAGACGCTGAGTCCTTATGCTCTGCGTCAATCTCATCCTCTTCATTCAGTGGACCGTTCTCCTTATTCGCAATTGCGACACTGGGTCGCCCACCCCAGGAGCCTTTCCGTGCATAATTCGTAGTTTTGACGGAGTGGCTTCGCTTTAGCCCACCACTGGTGCTCATAGTAGTATTGGGAGTCGGGTAAGGCTGAGCTGAGGCAGGTGCATTGCCACTAATTTGGCTGAGAGAAAGAATACGTCGCTGTGCCGGATTGGCAGGAGCACCGTTGCGGCGGATAGCAGGGCGAGGCTTGAGTGCAAGAGAAAGACCATTTGCTGCTGTGCTTGGAGGCGGCATGAGCTTGGTGTCATCGTTGGTGACATCAGCACTCATTCGCTTCTTGAGTTTTGTAGGGCTCTTAGAGCCGCCTTTAGCAATCATGAGAGCACGGGAATGGTCCATGATACCGTTCAAGATGCGGCGCTCCAGTGCATCAGCTTTCGCGTCCATAAAGTGTAACTCTTCCCGTCGAATGTCGAGTGCAGTGTGAAGGGAAGACACCTCGCCCGTGAGGCGAACTTTTTGGTTGGCTAAATTCTCACGCTCCACTTGCAGCGTTGCCACAATGGCCAAAAGTGAGTCCTTCTCTTCCTTCAGCTCAATCATAGTACGCTCTTTCTCCTCCTTGAGCTCAGCCATGACGCGATCCTTCTCTTCCTTAAGCTCTTGCATAACGCGCTCTTTCTCTTCTTTCAAGTTCTGAACGTCTTGGTGAAGCAGTTCTTTCTGAGTCGCCTTTTCGGCTCGCAGAGCTTCCAGATCGATCTCAAGCTGTTCCTTCTGCGTCGTCCTACGCTCAACGAGCAAGGCAAGCTCCTCGGCTTCGCGTTCTTTAGACTCATTGCCATCGGTGATGAATTGAGTTTGCTTAGCGACGAATTCGCTCACTTCGGCAGCGGTGACCTTGACCTGCGCATGAATCTCTTCAAGTTTCCCAAGGTGGTTTGCTGATTTGCTAGCCTCGTCTGCATGGTTCAACAATTGGTCCAGCTTCTCCTGGACGGCAGCATCGTTATATGTAGAAGATGGCTCGATTGCAAGAAGCTTATCAAGCTTTTCCCGTACTGGCGCATCATCGTATTTCTCCACTGGTTCGACGGTAGGTGCAGGAGCCGGCAGAAGTTTTGGAAGGTTTGCAAAGTGAGTTTGCATCTCAATTGATCGAGTTTTTGCCTCCTCGTTCCAGGCTCGGGCGTGCTCGTCATGTTCTTCTTTGGTCTTTTGCGCATGTTCGTAGTGTGCTTTGACCAATGCCTCAATCTCGCGCAGCGCTACCATGAATTTGGGGTGATACTCCGTAATATTGTCTTGGAGATTATTGAAGATGTTCTCAACGTTCTTGATTTCGTCGCGAGTGTGAGAGTGCTCAGTCTTGTCCTCCAGCTTCTGCTCCTCCAGCTTCGCAACGGTCTCGTCAATCTTACCAAAGACAGCGGTGGAATCGGTCGACCACTTTGCTGTAGCCTCCTCAAATCGGTCGTTCATTCCGGTGATTGATGAGCCCAGTGTGTCAATGCTCAGGCGAAGTTCATCAGCCATAGTCTTTGTGGTCTCCAGAATCTTCTCCTGCTCCTCGCCCTTCTCTTTCATAACCCTGGCCTGCTCGTCAGCCAGTAGCTGTGCGTCATCATATTTGGCCATGAGAACATTGAACTTATCATCCAGCTTCTCACTGAAACCAGTGATAATGGCGTCCTTGACCTCGTCGTGTTTTTCGAGATGAAGCGCTGACTTTTCCGCATGATCATTCTGTAAGCCTTCAATTGACCCGTGGGCACGTTCAAACTCTCTTGAAACAGTCTCCATGAGTTCTTTCACGTCGGCCGTGACATTGTTCGATCCGATGGTCTCCTCGAGCGTGGTAAAAGATACCCTCAAACTCTCCAAAGGTCCGCCCTCGGTCAAACTTATCTTTATCTCCTCCCTCATTTCATCCAAGGCGAGCTTGACTCCAGCGATGTTGTCAATCATAGCCTCAGCCTCTTGTCTGCGATCGTCAAAGTTCTTTGCTGTCTTCATAATATCTTCTTCATAAGTATCCCTCATCTTGTCGTGGCTATCACGAAAGTCGTGGATCAAGCCCGTGAGTTGCTCTACTTCAGCTTTCGAGGGCAGCTCTTCGGGATCCGGAATCCTCATCTCGTCCAGCTTGACTTTGAGGTCGTCAACCAAGAGAGTTACAGCATCAATGTCCGCCTTTGTAGCATTTGGGTCTGCTTCATCTTCAGGTTTGGCTGCTTTCATCTCGTCAAGAGCCTGCTTGATGTCATCGGCAATCACTTGTACAACAGTAACGTCGGCCTTTGTCGCGCCTTCGTCCTCGATCTTCTTCGCGAGAGCTTCCAAAGCTTCTGAAGTAGTTCGCACAACAAGTTCAACATCATCCAAGTTTTCTTTCGTTATGGCGTTGGCTGGATCTGGCAGTACAATCTCCTCTATCTTGGCTTTTGTGTTTGCGAGGAGCGTCTCGATAGCGTCTGTGTCCTCCTTTCTGGCGAAACCCTCAAGGACGGGTGGTGGTGTGTCGCGATCTTGCAGAACAAGAACTGCAGCCTGAACGTCCCTCAGCAACTCTTCGATTGCGCCAAGGTCCTCCTTCATTGCCGAGCCAGTGGCTGTTGTAGGTTCAGAATGCACGGGAGGACTCTGTATATTGGCATCCATAGCCTCCACTTTGCCCTGAATTTGAGCCAAAATTAGCTCCATACGCTCGAAGTCATGTGACCGTGAGGTTTCTTCCACAATTTCACGATTAGTTGCTGGTGTGTGCTCCAGATCCTCAGCGAGAACAACTTCATGCCCGGTTGGAATAACCTCTTCGTTAGATTCGGAGACGCCTCTTCGAGATTTGAGTTGGTCTAGGTCTTCGCGCAAACCTGCCAGGCCTTGCTTCAATGTGTCGAGTATCTCATAAGACACGGTCATATCCACTGGCTTGTCGGCAAATTTAGTGACATCTGCACGCAACCCTTCTATGCCGTCATTTACGGCATCGATGATTTCGCCAGTAGCAGACATGGTATGGGTGGGGGTGTCGAGCCTCTTTTCTAGATGGGAGCGCAGATCATCCAAACCCAGTCGAACTGCTTCCAAGACCTCCTCGGTATCGGCACGAGCATGTTGCCTTGTCATTCCGTCTGACTGGCGCAGCTGCTCGAGTTCCCCACGGAAGGCTTCTAGAAGTTCATCGTTAACGCCGGCTGTCTTCAAGTTGGCCTTGATCTCCTCGAGGCTGAGTCTGACGGCTACTAGCAGCTCGGACTTGTCGTCGCCGCCAGTCGGAACAAGTGCGGATCCAAGAGATTCTTTGAGAGATTCTAGTTCAACTTGAATAAAGGCAACGTTTTCTTTCGAAGTGGCATCTTGCGACGATCGCAATCCGTCAATGAGCTCCCGGACTGCATTAATGATATCATCATGCTCCGCAGCGCCTCCGGATCTGACTAGCGAGCCGCCAAGTGTTTCTCGCAAATGTTCAAATTCCTCCTTCATGGCAGTGAGCACCTCATCGTTAGATGAGGTTGAGCTTTCCTTCTCGCCAATCAGAACATGAAGCCCGTCGAACCCGGCTTGAAGTTTCTCGAAGACGTCATTCTTATTGGAGGTAGCATCGCCGAGAAGAACCTCCTTTAGCTGGTCGAACTCATGTTTTAAGGCTTCGTTGATATCATCGCTGGACTCCGGGCCGTCACCTCGAAGTGCGACTTGTGATTTCATCTCTTCGAATCCTGAATTGAGTGCGGCGAGGAGTTCTTCCTTATCCTTGGTGGCCGGAAGGAATTGTGAGCTCAACTCTTCGTGAAGGTGCTCAAATTCGGACTTGATATAGGACACCATGTCGCCGCGGCTCCAAGCCTGATCTCCTCGTGGACCTTCCGCCACATAACCTTGAACATCTTCGCGCAGCTTCTCGAGCTCCGCTCTCACACTGTCCACGACATCGTCATTTTGGGGAAGGTCTCGAGCCTGAACGGCCGATCCTTGGAGCTCAGCGCGGAGGCTATCTAATCCATCCCGCAAGGCATCGAGAACTTGTTCGGTATCACGACCGCTGGCTGACGAATAGGCCTTGAACTCAGAATGCATATCATCAACCAAGGACTGTAAGCGTTGCATGACGGCGTCATTCTGGGCATCAATTTGTGGCTTCGACGCATCCAATGCGTTCTTCACAGCCTCGAAGATTGCCTCTGGAGGGATTTCTACCTCTAGCTGCTCAGGTTGGCGCTCAGAAAGAGCCTCTTTGACTATTTCTAGAAGGATCTCCCTGGACGCGATGTCGGTTCCGGAATGTTGTGTATTCATAGCGGGCTTTAGCTCTTCTAAGCATTCGCGAACCGCCATCAAAATCTCTTCGCGTATCTCGTGCGCCTCGTTGATCGGTGGTGGAAGTCGCATCTGTTGCAGTGAGTCGTGTACGATTTGCTCAATGTCTTCCTTCGACACTGCGCCAGAGCCTTTAAAGTCTGCAAGTCCTTCACGTAAGCACTGTAGAATCTCTGTGCGTTCGAGGCCAAACTGCTGAATCTCAACATTAGGCTTCATCTCGACGCTATCGTATGCCTCGCGAACAGCGCTGATGATAGCTTCCTTGTCCAGAGGTGCCCCTTGAGCAGAAAACTGATCCAACCCGCGCTCCGTCACGGCGTGCTTGACAACGTCATACACCTCGTTGGTGTCGACAGTGTTGCGAGTAACAGTGGATGATATGGACTGTCGCCGCCTGTCTCGCATGGCCTTGTCCATGTGTTCTTTGAGGTTGGCTAGCCCTTCTTGAACAATAGCATTGATGTCTGGATGGGCCTGAGTCGAGCTGGGCCCTGGTTCAATGGACCTTGCCTGCTCAGCTTGCTCAACCTTTCGAGCGAGCTCCCTACCCATTCCAAGGACCTCACCCCGGAGATCCTGAACAAGTGACTTCGTGGCCATAGTGACGCATCCCGATTCGGCAACACTGTCCTTAATCTTGCGCAAGAATTTCAGCATCTCATCGCTGACAAAATCAGCGGCTTTGGGGCTAGCATACGGCTTTCCGTTGTCCGCAACTTTTTGGAATGGAAATGCTTCTGACATAGTCCGTGTAAGTGGGCCAGATCCTGGAGATGGTTGGAATGATGCGGATCCTGGTGCGCCCGCAGGTACGACCAAGGCGCTGGCCGTGGAACCCTGTTTGACAAACTCAACCAGCTCAGTCACCTTCTTTGCTGTGTCTCCGGTCGCTTTGTCGACAAGTTTCTGGAGACTGGCGATTAGGCGCTCCTGGCCATCCTTGGTTACCATCTCGCGGATGATCTTCTCGAGCATTGCGACACTAGCTGCGCCTTCGACCGAGTAAGGATTGGGGCTACCCACACGCTCATCAGCCCAGCCACTGGGTGATGGGATGCGTGGGAAAGTAAATTGCTTGGTTGGTGTCATGTGCGGATCCTGAAGATTGAGACTGCTGGACCGAGATGTATCTGGAGCAGGTGCCGCCGAAGCCTGCTGTTTTTGTGACATGGTGGTCAAAAGATCCTTGAGTGATTTGCGGATGTCCTCGTCTCGTGTAGTTGTAGCATCCTTGAGACTGATCAGATCAGTAGCGTTGTCTTTGCTGCGGCGACTGAGCTGTGACATATCCTTTTGCAAGTTCGACACGATATTGTTGATGCTGAGGAGCTGACTCGAAATCGAATCGAATGACTGCGCTGGTGGTGGCGGAGATCGCGTAGACGAGTTTGTGATGTTAGAGAGTGGCGGGTCGAGAATATGGGGAGGAATTGTCATGGTCTGTAACGCCATCATGGTCGCCGAGGGTGGAGTGTTCTCTCCGAGGATTGCCCTGTGACTAGGACGCAGGGCGGGAACGTCCTTGATGTCGAAGCGAGTTGTTGGTGTTGGCGTACCCAGCCGTGTAGGGCTCGAGTCGGCTTCTCTGCCAAAGTAGTCTCTCTCTAGATCGCGCGCAGGTGTTCCCCCTCGTGTTGTCGGCCGCTCTGGTGATCGTTCTGGCGACCGCTCTGGTGATCGCTCCGGCGACCGATGTGTATCCAGATAGCTGCGCAGATCGCGAACGTTGCCGGGCTGCAGCGATTGCATGCGCTTGTGCTGTGTGCCCTTAATCAGAGACCGCTCTGGCGACTTGTGCGGCATAGGGTTGGTGGTATATGAGCTTGCCGGTAAGCTCTCCCTCGCCTTCTCCTCGAGGGCTTTGGCGGCCTGCATGATGGCCGCAGAGGTGTTTGGACGTGTTGACATATTTGGCGAACCTGGATTCAAGGGCAGTGGCGGAGGTGCGCGATCTGGGTCAGAGCTATCCCACCTGGGCGCCGTGTTAGTGTCATTCTGTTGCTGTGTTTACACTACAGAGACTTGGGATAAGGAGCGTACATGGGTATCATCCTCGAGTCTGACGAGAATGAATGTGAGTGCCTGACAAGCTCCCTGTCACGAGAGTCTTCTCTGTCTGTGGAAGGCATCTTGTGCAGTATGGTGTGTGTTTACCCCAAAGTGGTAGCCCTGGAATGAAGCGCGGGTTCGAGTGAACAGTGGGCGCGCAGGTCTCCAATTGCGTAGTACAATTGAGAGTATAGGTGAGCAGCGTGGATAGATTTGAGCGGTCCAGCGCGCAGGGGTATATAATAGATCGTGATATCGTGAGGGTGGAGGGAGTAGGGACTCGAGAGCTGGAGTGCAGGCCCGCTGTTGATAGCTTAGCCCAATGTTTGTTGTGCCTGCGCACCGGCCAATGACGTGGGAGGTGGCTGCCAGCTCAGCCGTCACCCCGGCAGCAGAAGAGCGACGGCGCCAAAAGACGCACTTGGCGACAATAATGCCCGAACTGTGCAGTCTACTGAGCCATGATTAATGGGGACAATAAATGAGGCGATCGTCGACAGCATCCCGCTCCATATCGCATGCTGCCGTGGCCAAAAGCAATAGCGCTACAAGTGCCGCCGATCTGCTTGGGGTGTTTGAGTAAACAAAACATCGGCACAATGACCGCATCTACATTACAGCTTCCTATATGTTTGTAGAGTTGAAATATGTCCATGCTGATATGATGGGCCTAATTACTGCTGAGTTCTGCAGTTTTGTAGGTAGTAATTTCATCTCTTGAGGCTGCAAACACAAGGTCTTGATAGCAATGCATTTGATGCCATACTCGGCAATGCAGGCCCATCTTAGCGACAACGAGTAGCACGTCGACATCACAGTCTGACAGTTCGACAGGCCACAGTGAATAGATTAATTCATCTCTACGTATGGAGATGAAATTTTTATCGGGTGTAGCAATCATAGAATGATACACGTGGCAGCGTCCAGGTATGAGGCTCGTGAGAACTGGTGATTGGGGAATATTGAGCTCTATATTCCATCAATTCCCTCCTTCTAGTACCACTTTGGAGCTCTTGTATTCTTCCCCGGGCAGACGAACGGACAACTTCAACATTTGACAGCATATGCCAAGGATTATGTAAGCCACCGCTGTCGCGCGTCTCGAAGTGAGCTTGGAGCTTTCGCATCACCAAATACAGCTTGAATACCGCCACCTCACCGCCTACACCCCACCTTGGAACCCCCATACACATCTCACATCCCTCGCCCAAGACCATCCCCATCTACCAAGCCCACCATGGCAGTCGCTGACACCAGTAAGCGGATAGTGGAGGCGCAGAAGCTGGCCAAATCGGATCCCACGCAAGCCGAACAGATCTACAAGGAGGTGCTGTCGACAGACCCAGGCTCGAATGAGACAGCTATCAAGAACTACGAGAGCGCATTAGTCGGACTCGGCGAGCTCTTCCGGGATCAAAAGAGAGTTGATGCCCTCGCGGAGCTTGTCAGGCAGGCGCGATCAGTTCTATCATCCTTCGCAAAGGCAAAGACGGCAAAGTTGGGTGAGAGGCCCGAAAATAGACCCATGGCGGCCGGACAAAATGACTGACTGTGCGTAGTCCGACAGCTTCTCGACCTCTTCACCACTATTCCGAACACCACCGACACTCAGATCAACGTCACAAAATCATGCATAGAGTGGGCAGTGTCCGAGCGGAGAGGCTTCCTGCGGCAAAATCTCGAGACGCGACTCGTCTCCCTCTACATGGCAAAACAGTCCTACTATGAAGCCCTGGCCCTCATCAACAGCCTGCTCAAGGAATTGAAGCGCTTGGATGATAAGTTGGTCCTGGTCGAGGTGCAGCTTCTTGAGTCAAGGGTCTACCATGCGTTAGGCAACATCCCCAAGGGACGCGCCGCCCTCACTTCCGCACGAACATCGGCCGCGTCAGTCTACACCCCACCCTTGCTGCAGGCAGGATTGGACATGCAGAGTGGCATGTTACATGCCGAGGATGGGGACTTCAACACAGCCTTCTCGTACTTCATTGAGGCTATGGAGGGCTATCATTCGCAGGATGAAGAGCAGAAGGCGACGTCAGCGCTCCAGTACATGCTGCTCTGCAAGATCATGCTCAATCTTGGTGACGACGTGTCATCACTCATGGCCTCGAAGCACGCAATCAAGTATGCAGGGAAGCGGTTAGAGGCCATGAAGGCGGTAGCACGGGCACACACAAACCGCAGTCTGGAGGAATACGAAACAGCCTTGACTGAGTACCGTCAGCAGCTTGGAAGCGATCGCTTCATCACAAGTCATCTCCGGCGCTTGTACGACAACATGTTGGAGCAGAATCTGATCAAGGTTATCGAGCCCTTTAGCAGGGTAGAGATCGATCACGTCGCGAAAATGGTTGGACTCGACACTGTGCAAGTCGAGCGCAAGCTCTCGCAGATGATCCTGGACAAGGTCATCATCGGAGTTTTGGATCAGGGTGCCGGATGTCTCATCGTCTTTGACGAGTCCGAGCGTGACCAGGGCTATGATGCAGCCTTGGGCACGATTGAGAAGCTCAGCAATGTCGTTGATGTGCTGTATCAAAACCAAGCATCACTCTTGGAGTGAGTTATACAACAGCAGGCGAAGACGGATAAAGCGCGCAGGCTTGGCACTTGCAAAGGAGCCATGTAATATATAAGCACATAGACGGTCCATCACCCTGTGGCCAGCTTAACGAAGACACATGATAATGTGGTGAGCCATGACAAGGTTCAACTGATGCCCACAACATTCTTATCTTTGCGTTTCAACTGAAGGTGTGTGTGATGTTCGTGGAAACGCATGCTGATCATGCAGCTGCAAGCCTTGGGTCTTTTCCAGTGCTCTCGACTATGATTGGTGAATTCTTCTGTTTATTCGCAGAAAGATTTTATCCGTTGTCAGCCTCATGCCCACAACAATAATTTAAGCATTCAAATGTCAACTAAAAGTGTCTAATTCTGGAATGCGGAGGGTTAACAAGCCAAGTTCACTCAACGCATCGGCCACCTTCGCCCCGCATGCCTTCACGACATTTCTCCCCTAAGCGTCTCGTTATTAACCCTCTATGCACTGACGCCCCATGCCGTACTTGCTTTGTCGACCAGATCTCAGGCTCATATGCAGGCCAAGCTGTGTGCTATGAGGCCTTAAAAGAGGCAACGTCCAACATCACACCTCACCTGTCAGCATTCCCGCATTCCGCATCCCCCATCCCAGAGCCACCTACTCAACCGCCAGTCAAAGTCGTCAGCTGCATATAACGGTTTTCGGCCCCCGAACACCAAGCGATATGCAGCAGGTGCATACCACTTCTCTGTTTCTGGCAGTCTACAGCTCGACGCCGATATCTTATGCTCAAGACGAAACTTCGGACTCCTAGGCCGTTACTTTCCATATAGATCCGCGGCATCCTATTGTGCGCCAAAAGTATTCTATAGATTCTAGACAACAGACTAATAAATGACTTGAAGTAGCTTTGATCCTATGCCGGTTCTAACTCCAGATCGGGCGCATACCGCCGCCCAGGAATTCAGGCGCACCTTCGGCCAGGGACTTCGACTTGGAGATCGCTCCCTTTGTGTATTAACGAGAAGTTCAGACTCTCCGGACGCCATAAGCCGTCGGAGCCGATGAGCAACGAATCGGCGCAAATTATGGTGCTACTGTGCAGTTCATGTCAACTTCCTCCATTCGGGAAGACCAGCCAGGTTGCGAGGAAACCCCCAGCTGGTGATCTGCCGCATATGGTGCCAATATGCCTGCAACCCATGTGGCTCTCGGACACAAAATTAACTCACGCGTAGTTCCTACGTTGCACAGCAGCGTAGAGACTTCCAGAACTTTCTACCCAGCGGTAAACCCTTCTCTACGTTCATCAGATAACCTTTCTTCATGTGTTTGTTGCCAAGATGAGATGCGGGCAGAGGCTTAAGCCACATTGCAGACTCGAACACAAGCTCGCTCCAGCAATTGAATCTTAAAAAATTGCTCATAAAGCCATCGAACAGCCCTATGTCTGTACCTACACTGTCTTGTTCTGTTGGGCCCTTTTGCCTGCTGGAATTGAGCAGCAAGTAAGATTGTCGATACCTACGATGGCGGCTAGTCACTTGTCATCCTGGCCTGCGCGTTTCTGGCCCGTTGGTGTCCGGTCTCATCCTCTCATGCCATTGGCAAGCCACTGCCGTCTACGCGTCAGGACCAAGTATGACAGCGTAACAGCAGAGGGCCTGCTTTCACAACCTAAGCTTGGGCCTGTGCTCACGCCTAAGGAACAAGCTGCTGACTGAAGCTGCCCCCCAAGGCTGTATGGGTAGCCACTCTAAGAGCTTAGTATCATGTTTTTGTCCCTGCGCTGGAAACGTGACCTTCACCTAGCCACTCGACCCCTCTTCTAGGCCAGAAGCCTTATACTGCCGACTGACATCTCTCAGGACTCGATTTGACATCGGCAGCCGCATCTTTGAAAAATGCCCCGGACGAGGATTCTCCTAACTAACGCAGACAGCCTCACAGGGTCGCATATTCTGAACATATTACTATCGGAGAATAACATGGCAATCCGGGCCGTGGTAGGATCGAGGGTGAAGGCCTACGCAATACAACAGCATTATCACCAAGGTACCCCCTCAACACTAGACCTTACAGTCGTGTCTGAACAAGATCTTCCCGTCAAAGGCACTTTCAATGACGCATTGAGCGACTATGCCAGCCCTTTTCATACGGTAGTCCATACTCTTTCTACTGGTTCATCAGAGGCTGCAGATTGTCTTGCAAAATTCATTAGCCTTGAATCAGAAACCATTATCAACTTCTTGCGATCGATACAGCAGATTGCAAAGTTCGTCAGAAGAGTCGTCATCATTACTTCACTCACGCCTTTCGCTCGATGGCAACAGGTCGAGGGCAGTTCTGGAGGAGGTTTCCTTGGAGGACAGCCTAGCCCCGCCACCAACGATCCACAGTACAACCTTGCGACCAGTCAAGCCGGAGATAACATCGTTTACGACGCAGTATCGAAGTGGACCAGGGATTCCGGCGCTCAATTTGATATCGTGTACATCACTGCACCTAGTTGCTACGGTCCTGCGGTTCGGCCTCTTGAAACTTCGTCCGATGTTTCCGAGGCAAATAGGCGAATCTGGAACATATGTAGTAACGAACATGGAGAAAGACTGGGGACACCACCTTTTGGTATTACGCATTTCTTAGATGTACGAGTGAGTTAGCCTCGGAGTCCATTTGGACGACTTCGCACTAATACCCAGCTCAGGATCTCGCCCTCGCCGGTGTTCGCGCAATCTTTGCAAGTAATGCGGGGAACAAACGATTTCTCATCTCAGCAGGAACCATGCCATCAGGTTCTGAGATTGCCGAATTTCTCGTCGCTTGCTTTCCTGAAATGAAAGGCCGGATAAGGACGGATGGCTCTCCTCCGCGCAGAAACCATCCGGAGAATCTATCTCTTGATTTGGTCAACACGCATATGGCCGCTACAATTCTAGGTCTTTCAGAGTACCGCTCCGCTGAAGCAACCCTCGTCGATACTGCTGGGCAAATCCTTGACCTCCAGCGACGGAAAGAATGGAAGAGGATAATACAGAGCTGAGTGCAGCTTCTAGAGCTGTATTTCAGTCACTATCTGAAGGTTTCTCCGATAGGATACTATTGCCACCGATCTTTGATAACTGCTTCCACCTTGGTACTAGGACGACCTGGGTCAGAATTTGGCGAATCGGCTTAGTATTTTGGATGTCTTTCGAGCGTGGAAGTTCTTCACGCTTTGCGTTGCGTATGTTACAAACTTTCGACTTTTACATACTCGAAAATCGCCTTGGGTTTGTACGATGAGAATTGGTGCAAGGAAAAGACGAATTGTTTTACGCCTGCAAGAAAACGCAGGTTTATCGTGAGATATCTCTACTTACAGCAGCAAATCAATATGTTTACTAGTACGAATATGTCTCAAACTGTATTCAACTCTCGGGGATTTGACTTGATCAAGCAGGCGCGAATTCCAGATCTTCCAATGGTTTGGCAGAACCATTGATCACTCACTGCGTACAGCATGTCACCACAAAGGATGTCGATATCGTCGGATCAAGGGTCCATCAATCAAATCTGTCACATTCTCTGCCATTTCCAGCTAACCCTTGCCAGCAATTGCAACGTCAGCTTGTACTGCCTTGCCAGGGAATTGCAACGCCAGAGTTTCTCTATGATTGCGTCTTTAATCAGGCAAATACTCCTTTTTTATGACATTAACATACAACAGCCTTTCAACCAAAATCTCTTCGAGCATATTGTCAGATTGTACCTGCTGAAGCTAAGAAGTACTTCAACGCTGATTCTTCCATCAATAATGCGTCAAATATACACCAGCCGCTTAGTATATGTACTAGAACGTCACTCCTATAACATACTATCCATGTTATCACGACGCCGCACCTCACTTCGCATTAAGGGTATGAATACGCAAACTTTACGTGAAGATAGACTTCAACGTTCACAGCCATGTGTTGGTCACCGAGACTTCGGACTTTGTCATTATCAACCAACCGTCCGAGCTCTTGGGCGGACTTCTCCACACGGGTCCTTCGAATTAGCACTTCCCTGTTCAGTTCATATTACAAATCGATTCTATGCAAGATGTTCGTTGATTCGCGATTCTCTGATAGCCGCGTTACTCGCTTGTCAGCACCTTCTATACATCCCCTGCTGATTCCTCGCTCTGCGCTGCGGCTGTTTCACCAACGGACAGTTTCTCTTGCAGATTCGGTCAGCGAGGCTAAAAGTCACCAGTGTGTTACTCTAAAGCAGCGCAATGCATGGCATATACTACCTTCTCGATACGCCCGCAGCCAGAGCTGTAAAGAATATTGTATTCAGCACAACACGGTCATCAGCATACTGCTGCTGCAACTAGAAGCTGTCACTTAGATCGACCATTCCACATCTATACTAACGCTTGTAGAAAAGCTTTGGCCCAAACTCGTACAACCTGCCAAATGAAGGTCCGGACTTCAGACTCGGCCAGGGAAAAGATCAAAACTCCGACATCTCCGCTCCAAGTCAGCTATACCGCCGAGAAATCTTTGCTTTTGCAGTATGCTGCGGCACGACGATATTGGACCACTATTTCGGGTTTCCATCACACACACACACACACACACGCACAAACCAGTATTGGGGACATGATTTAAAGCCAACATTGTACAAAACATTGGTACATTGCCGTACAGCCGCCTTGACAACGACGGCCCCACACGGCTTCCCCCACCCCTAAAAGCCAGCCATTGGTCTTTGGAGAAGCCGTTTCACCAGCCTGTTAAGCTGACTGCGTCGAGAGGGTTGCCGCCATGAACGAGCACCACTGGCCCTAGTCCGGCCAATCAAAACAAGGCTCGTATCTATCTAGCATGGCAGGCGCATTGCTTCCGTGTATGCAAGCTCGCGTGGACAACCCTGCCACGTGCCCTGTTTCCTATCGATGCTGACCACCGCTCAGCAGACCTCATCAGTTGGCTAGAATAGATTGCTCAATCCATGGTTCGTGCCACAGCTTTGCTCGTGTTTGTGCGAACGTGCAGGTTTTGGCCCTTGATGTGGGGGAAGAAATTTAGGGATACTCTACCATGGCTGTCAGGGCTACGCGAAGTGGATTCCTCGACGCTTGACGGTTGTTAAACAACACTCTTTCACAGAAGGTGATTACAGATCCAAGTTGGATATTGGACTTGTTCCATCACAGCAGTCTGGGTGTCGTTGCTGTCCAGGTCGACTTGCTTCTTCCTGATTTGCTCCAAGGACTGAACGGCGCAAAGCCTCAGGCGGCTGAACGCTGACACCCTGCTCAAAAGCAAAGGACATCGACGCTTCTCGTTTTCCTCAGATGATTCAAAGGCCCGAATATGTCCAGAGCCTGCGCGGTCAAGAGCTGAAGGACCCTCGACAGTTGCGGCGAATCAGCGCGGCACGTTCTTCAGCTGCCCTACACTAGATGGTGGAAAAAACGAGTACCTCCAGTGGCTAACTACCCGTTTCGGCAACGACTGAGGCATCCTCGTGGGCTGAACGAGTCACAAGTGACACCCTACACTATCTGTTGAGCATGGAAGGGTAAACTTTTGGCCCTTGGATGAGTCTAGTAGAGCGAAATGGTGTGGCTGTTGCCGTCATGGCACAAACTCGAGAACATTTATAGCTATTAATACTTCAACTGTTCGTATAGAATCCATTTCGTCAGTGCATCAAGAATGGCCGATCCTGAGAATGAACCGATTTTATCAGCGCTAGAAGGAGTTCCGCAATATGTTCTAGATCATGGTACGTGAAAACACATGGAAGATACTGAAGGCTCTTGAGGGGTTTGCGACAATGGCAACTTTGCATGTAGCCCACATTCTCTGAAACAGCAAAAGAATATTTTTTACATGCAGACTTGAATCTGTCACAAACATACAACTACCCGCACTTCCTACCATTTTTAACCTCTAGTGTGCGTTGCTGATATTCCCTGAAAGCACCACTCCTCCACCTCTTCTCCAAAGATCGCCATCGCCCTTCATCAATCGCCGCACAGGTCCCCAACACACATCCCGCAATCGACTTCAAGACTGTCCCCGTGCCGTCTCCACCACTTACTCTCGATAACCTCGACCAGCTGAACTCTGTGGGTGCGAACGGGGGCAGAGACTGCTATCTCACCAGCAACGATGACGTTACTAAGAGCCCGAAATGGCTGGAAGGCGTGCAAGTAGATGCTAATGGAGGAACAGGAGAATCAAAGACTGGTGTCGTTATCGTTGTGGATAAAGGTGGGGGAGTGGTTGATGCGTTTTACTTTTACTTTTACGCGAACAATTGGGGTGGTGTTGTGTTGGCGAAAGAACTTGGTAAGTTTTCATTCTCCCTTTTCTTCCACTATTTAGTGAAATACTAATTAGATTCTACAGGTGATCATGTCGGCGACTGGTAAACCACCCCCCCCCCCCATTCCTCTCACAACATCTTCAAAAAAAAAAAGTCCATCTGCTAAATACAATCGACAGGGAACACAACATGATCCGCTTCAACAACGGCGTCCCCCAGTCCGTCTGGCTCTCCCAGCACGCCAACGGCGCCGCATATACATTCTCCAGCCTGAACAAAGACAAATCCGGCAAACGCCCTGTTCTCTACTCAGCAAACGGATCTCACGCCGTGTACCCCACGGCGGGGAAACACGACCATACAATCCCCAACCTCCCGCTTCCATTTCCCTTCATCCTCGTCGACGAGACAGATGCAGGTCCGCTCTATGACCCCATCCTCTCAAGCTACTATTACACCTACACTCCCCCCACAACCTCAACCGACCCTTTTACTGGTACATTCACCCCCATCTCGCCTTCCCCGCCAGACACGCCGACGAGATTCCTCCACTTCACGGGTCGCTGGGGGGACGCAGAGTATCCAGAGTCTGACCCGCGACAGAAGGGCAAGGGGTTGTTTGGGTTTAAGAAATTTGTCGGCGGGCCGACGGGGCCTGCGGATAAGCAGCTCGTGAGGGCGCAGGTGTGGCCGCAGAATCAGTGGAGTGCTGGGCAGCGCATCAGGACGGGTCTAGACGGGCGGAGTTGGTTGAGAGATGGGTTGGGGAAGTTGGCGTGTTGCGGGGGGCTGGGGAGGAGTAAGGCGGAGAGGGAGAGGAATAAGGCGATGAAGGGGGTCAAGAGGATTAATGTTAATGGGGAGGTTGTGGGGTAGATGGTAATTGGTATGAAGAAAGTTGAGTTTAGGCGAGTTTTGGGAGACTGGTGAGTGAGATGGGAAGGATGGAAATTGGGGGACTGACTGATAAGACTAAGAGAGATTGCAATCTTGGGTATAATCAACATGATGGAATTTATTCTCAATGCGCTACAAAGGCGTGAACGTAGCTGCGCTAAAAGAAAGTGACTGCCCAACACCGCGCTATTGCATCCTAAAGAGCAAATCTCTCAACGTCTCATCCAAGCATACATACACATGCCAAACCTACAACATTTCCCCCTCGTCTTCCAGCCCTCCCTCATCCTCTTCGTCCCACTCAACGTCAGCCGCTGCCTCGTCAGCTCTACGCTGAACCTCCTTGAGTCCACTCATCTCCTCCACCCAACCCCTCTCGTTAAGCGCTCTCTGCACAAAGTCCCAAGAATCCTGTTCGTAGTATGCAATCACCTTGTCGCTGCACGCGGAGCAGCAATCATAGGGCTTGCCTTCGACCTGCAAGTTTGAAAACGTGGAAAGGTAACCCCGGATAGTGTGAGGAATGGTGCCGAGGGGGTGTTGGAAGGGCGCCGGTAGCGACGGGTGGGATGATTGTATCTGGCTTTGAGACAAAGATTTAGGCGGCGTGATACCAGTTGGTGCTCGGGCTTTAGACGGGTGTTGTAGGATGCTGACAAGAAGTTCGACAAGAAGACTTGAGGCGAGGGGGGCAACGCCGGGGCGTGTTACTGTGCATTGTTGATCGAGAGTCGCGTTGCTTAGAGACTGTCGTATCACGTTAGCTGTGGAAATTCGTTTTAGTACACGAGAAGACTTACGTCGGCGGGTGCAACTACATCGTTGCAAAAGTAACAGCCCAGCTCCACTTCACCCTCTTGCGTAGTCTTCAGGCCATGCCGCATAACGACAAAAGTATCAAAGCCTAGTGCAGCGTTGAGAACGATCTTCCCCGCGGCCTTGCCCATCACCGTTGGCAACCACCGGCTTTCCCTCGTGTCCATAAGCAAGAAGATAGCGTCATGTTCATCAATGAGTTTCTTCAACTTATCGAACTCGGCTTTTGTCTTTACGCTATCCGTCATTGGGTGACCGAGCATTGGGACTTCCATGACATGGCCCGTAGCATCAACACCAGGGTATATCTCCTCGAGCGCCTCAGCAGCCCTTTCTGCCTTCTTTGCACCGCCTTGCAGACAGTCTTTGAAATCGAACAAAGGCTGCCGCACAGGGTTGGAAAAGCTGACGGTTGCATTGTCGATAAAGGTGATCTTGCGGACACCCCACCCCATCAGTGTTCGTGAGACATATGTGCCCAGTGTGCCTGCTCCAAGGAGCAGACACTTGGTGTTCTTGATTACGTCTAGATCAATGTTGGGCGCTATACGCCATTTTATGAGCTTGAGGTTGAGGTCTACCGCCTGATCCGCTAGTTTACGCTCGTCCATGTACTCTGAGAGGTCGACGTTTCGAGACGTGAGCTTCCCGGCCTCTGTCCTTTCCCAGCCGGTGACCTTGGGCAGCTTTGGCGTCCTTGGGCGAGCGGCTGATTCGTCTGAACCCGGTGCTGTGTCAGGAATTGGTTCTGACTGTAGCTGTAGTATCAGTGAGTTGGGCTGGTCCCGCCGTATGTGGGTATCGCGGTAGCACATTATCTGGGCTTCATTCAGATGCCATCGGTGCCGTATGAGTATGAGCAGATTCCTGAGCGGCCATCCGGGGTTCTCGTCATACGTCGAAGGGTCTGCGAAGCAGATGAAGCGATCCTCCTTGCCCGTACCGTTGAAGAATCCCTTTTCAAAAGCTTCAAGACGTCCAACCGTCCAGGTATATCCAAACTCTTCCAAGGGGGTAACAGGCGTCTTTGGCCTTTCCTCAGGGTCGCCTCCGCCGCGAACGCGCTTGGCGAGAAAGAAGCCTCGTTGGCGAACGTCGGAGCTGTATCTCCACGTCTGCACGGCGTCGACGAGGTATGTTGTCTCTCTAGCTTGTAGTCTGGTCGCTGGGCCTGTCTGTTTCCACTGGGGTTCTGACTGTATTGCGGGGAAGCCGAAATGATACGTGAACTTGTACTTTTTGAGGTTTGCGAAGATGATGGCAGTGAAGGAGGAGAGGAGCGAGGGGCACTCGTAAATGGAGCCGTCGTGGATCGCTTCCCATATCTACAACGATTAGCCAGGATTTGGTACTGTAGTTTGCTGGACCATACCGTTTGCGCGCATCGGTCGAGTATTGCGGCGCGGTCGAGGTTCTTGTAGTCTTCTATGGTGTTGCAGTTCTTGATGATGCCTTCAGCGCGGCAGTATGTTGGTGGTGTACTTGAGATGAAGCCTGTCAGCTTTCCCATGCATCTCTGTACAGTGCAAGTACCTACTCGTCCGATGTAAGCGCGTTTGGGTGGATCTGGATGCGCATCGACCTCGACGAATGGTCGCCTGAGCGCACCTCGTACAGGCCGAGCACCTTGCGCGCCGAGTCGTCGAGCTTGTCGTGGTTGATCTTGATGTGCGCCAGCGCTGCATAGAACTGCACGTCGACGTCGCTCTGCCAGGGCGCAAACTTGAGGGTCGCCATGGTGGAGACTGGGATTTCAGCAACGGAGCGGGGTTCTTGGAGGATGCTGGGATGGATGTCGAGCCGTGGGGAGCTGTCACTGGCAGCAGGAGCAGGCGGCAGCTTGGGGAGTCATAGGAACGGATGGCAAAAGCACGTGTCGGTGGCCAGGCACGCGTGAGGGTGAATGTCTCAATGCTTAGGCAGCGCATGCTTTCACCCCCGCCGATGTCATCCCCCCTCGGGCCCCGTCCATCAGGTGGGGCGGCGCTAGGACGCGTTCCTGCAGCCGCAGATCGCAGATGACGCTAGCAACCGCTCCCGTCCGCTGTTTGCTGTTTGGGGCTCTTGTTGTTAGACTACACGTCCATTCACGGGGTCTGGTTCAGCTGCAGAGTCGTCCCACGGCAGTCTTCTGGTCGTCATGCTTATTGGACTGTGCGGAGGCAAGAGGATCCCCCCAACCACGGCTGGCAGCTGCTGACTCGATGCAGGAATCTGCGCCGGCAAGTCTTCGATAGCCTCGTATCTGGTCGAGGCGCACGACTTCAAGCGCATCCGCCTCGCACGAACAGCTGAAACACCTGCGGTGGAGAAGTCGGCGTCAGACGTCCATGTCCCCTCTGCTGAGCCGGCCTCGTTGGACGAGCAACACAGCTTCCCAGACGTAGACGCTCTGCTTGAGTTTGTGACCCTGCGGTGGAGAGAGCGATGGGTCACCACAGACATATGGGATGACAAGGTTGTGGATGCGCTCTTAAGAAGACCGTTTTTCCTTCTTGTGAGCGTAGACGCGCCTGTCAGCGTTCGATGGCAGAGGTTCAAGGACCGCTGCGCAGCCAGCCAGCTCACCCCACCCACTCTCGAAGACTTTGTGCTCAGAAACGATGCGCATCTCTTCACGCCGGGTACTGGCCTCAGCGCTTTGTTTCAGCGAGCTCAGCTCAAGTTGCTGAATTCCACCACCTCGATCGCTTCATTGCGCGATGCTATACAATCCCTCAATCTCACAAACGAGGCGCGTCTGCGTCCAAGCTGGGACCAATATTTCATGCAACTGGCAGATCTAGCAGCACACAGAAGCAATTGTATGAAACGGCGGGTGGGGTGTTGCATCGTGCGTGAGAAGCGCGTGATAAGCACTGGGTACAATGGCACGCCCCGAGGCATGACCAACTGTAACGAGGGTGGATGTAGGTTGCAACACTGTGCTTTCAAAACTTCATGCTGAATAGATGTAGGCCCCCGTTGCAACAACGCCGCAAAAGGTGGTGTTGACCTCTCCACATGCCTTTGCCTCCACGCCGAAGAAAATGCCCTCCTTGAAGCTGGCCGTGACCGCATCGGCGAGAACGCTACTCTCTACTGTAACACGTGTCCCTGTCTGACCTGTAGTGTCAAAATAACCCAGGTTGGAATCAGCGAAGTCGTATACAACCAAGGCTACATGGTTGATACCAAGACTGCTGAGATCTTTGCTGAAAGCGGTGTTCGCTTACGACAATTCTCACCACCAACTGGAGGTTTGGTGGATTTGAGTGTGGGTGTGAGCGTAGAGCCTGTTGCTGCCGCTGGTGTGACTGCAGAGAGGAAGGTTGAGGATATCAGGGATGTGCTTGATGATGACAACTTTGTGCGACCGGTGACATGACTGCAGACAGAATGTACAAAGTAACTTGTCAAAAGGAGTATCCTTGCTCGTTCCTGTCCCCACATGATTCTCTCCCAGTTGCCTTGTGGCATCCTAGTTCAGCGCAGCTTCCTTCCATCTAGGCAGCATCTTCCCGCTAACATCACCGTTCACGAATAGATTTGTCTAAATTCATGTCAGATAAGAGCATCCACGATTTACAACGCATTTCCAGATAGCCTAGCGGGCTTAGCTGCGAGGATCGTTGTGGGGTCCAGAAATGTAAAATCTCAGCCTGATGCAAGCTGCATCAATCACAAGCACATAAGACGAAGGTCCAGCCTATCATCACGATTAACAACACCACCTTCTCCATTTCTGTGCTGAGATGACTGCGTGTCAGCGGGAGCCCCGACTCCGCCCCCATTACCCAAATTCATGACTAGGCTTAGATCCCGTCTTTCTGTTTCCACTTTGGTCTTTAAGACTTTCTTCTTCATCGAACTTTTGCACAAACATGGCAACCGCAACTTCCAGACCGAGACATAGAGCCTACAAAGTCATTGCTGAGACAGAGATAGACCAAGAGGAAGGGACTCTGTCAGAGATTTCTATTAAAAATGCATCAGACATTTTAGAACCCACAGTAGCTACTTTCGAAGCGCAAGAAGCTGTCCAGGTTGGGTCATTGTCAAGAAGTGAGCACCATTCTTGGTACTTCTCAGGCCATGGTGCCGTGGATGCAATCCTGACTCTTGGGCCACTCCTTTTCTTAGGTGACTTGCTTCAGTTGCACAAACATCTAGTAGCCGTCACTGATGCATCCGATAGTCGTTGGTGGCCTCTGCCTAGGTTTGAATAACAAACCTGTTTCTGAGTATGGCGAGAAAATAAAGGCCATCACGCTCCTATCACCTACCCTCTTCCCTATCATATATGCTGCCATTCTCGGCAAAATGCTTCGTCGCTTGGGATTGTTCAAAGCCGAACGTGGAACCACGATTGGGGTTAGTGACTTAGGTCTATCTATATATTTTTGAAGTCAAAAGTTTACTCAGAGTAGGACCTAGAGCGACTCATAGGATGCCAGTCCATCTTCTCAACCTTAGAACGACAAGTTGGTTTACGTGGATTTGACTTTCTCGGTGTCGCTATTTTGTTCGCGTGGCTCCTCTCCCCACTCGGCGGCCAGGCTTCCCTTAGGCTTCTATCCACCAAACCTTCGATCACTAGTTATAACACCACTGTGACATATTATCCTGTTGAGGAGTATCCCAAAGGAACATATATCCGATCGGCTCAAATTGCCCAAAAGAACTGGAATCTGTTTGCTCCTTTGTACGTGACAGCAGTACAAACATCACGCCAAAGCCTCTCACTTCCCATGGATCTGTTTGGAAACGTCAAAGTACCAGATATGGACTACCTCAACAAGGAACTTGTCTCTGGCGCAGCTCCAGATTACGATTGGCACTACATCACCAACACTACGAAGGTCAACTACACTTCTATCTTTGGCGTTCCAGTGCTAGGTATACCCGACTCTGGAAACTGCTCGTTCAACCTCATGACTCACTACTGGGCAGTAAGTTGTACCAACAGAACGCGGCTTCCAGAACGCGTGCTATGGCGACCAACGCATCCGTCAGACAATACCAACCTTACCGATAGCAGGGCCTCAAGCCCTACTTTTCAGATACGCGTTGATGAGAAGAATAGTACAGACGCAAAAATCAAATTCGACTACTTATCGAGACGAAACGAAGATGTCGATTCAGCTATAGTAACATCCACGACCTGCTTGACATCATCTCTTGTCGTCGAAAGTCGCGTCGATTGCTGCGATAAATCTTGTCGTGTCCACGCCATACGAAGGCTCGACAGAGAACCTGCCGACATCTGGAAGAAAGAGCACTCGCCCTTATTGGCTTTTCGAAATATCAGTCAATGGATGCCTGGTGCCGATCTGGGTTTCACGCAGGGTATCATCAGCACAAGCGAGCTCATCGAGCACTGGATGCTAAACACCGATCTCGATACGCTTCGGCCAGGGTATTTTGTCGACTTTGAAATATACCTTTCCAATGAACTATTCAGCAGCCGCTTGCAGACGGCAATCAACACTTTCTGGGACGCGACGATAGGGAGTAGTGCGCGCCGAAATGCATGGCAGCCGGATACTGCCGTTGTCCCTTGGAATCGTGTACCGGTGCAGGCTACCAAGTATACAGGTCAGCTATATGTTTGCAACCCGGCTCTTGCGGTGTTGACCATTGCCATCTCTCTGGTGCTCTTCGTGGCGGCAAATATATCGATGCTCTTGGGTCTGCTCACACGTACGCCAGACATCTTGGGCTTCGTCTCAGTGTCTGCCCGCGATAATCCCTACTTCAAAAGACATGTCACGTCGTATCTTAGTGGATTGGAAACTGCGAGAGCTCTGCGCAATGTTCGTGTAAGAGTTGGGGATGTGAAAAGCCAGAAGGATGTAGGACATATTGCATTTGCTACAATGGATGCTGATGGTCCGCAGAAGCTGTCGTGGACTAGACTGTACGATTGAGAAGATCAATTATTAGACACTATAGACTTGAAGCCTGTACATCACGAACCCAGCATCAATTTTAGGGGGTTCATTCCCAACCTACATGTCCCAATTTGTGCTTATATTGCTTCTTTCAAAAGCTTTCCACTCGTTCTTATCCTTGATCACATACAATAACCCCAAAAAGCTGTTGAACACTCTTTCAACTACCAAACCCAAACCTCAGCGTTCCTCAAACCTAACCCACAGCTCTTCAGGCTTTCTCACATGCAACAGCAACGGCTCCGCACACGAGTCCTTCAACACACTCAGCACCTTCTCCCTCGCCTCTTGCTCATCCGCCCCCTCACCAGCCAAGCCTACGCGCACTCTCTTCAGCACAGAAGCCAGCACCGCAGTATACTCCACCTGGCTGAACTTCATACCAGGACAAATGCGCGGGCCGGCGCCCCAGGCGTAGAACCCAGAGTCAAATGTTGGATGGAGCAGCTTTTCCTCTGCCAGCGAGGCGCCGGGCGCGATCCAGCGTTTGGGATCCCAGGTCTTGGGTTTGGGGAAGTGCTGTGCTGATGTGTGGGAGGCCCAGGAGTTGAGCATGATTTGGGTGTTTGGCGGGAGGGTGAAAGTAGACGTTGAGTTTGTGTGGTCAGCGGTTGCATTGTTTTTGCTGGTTTTGTTGGGGCTTGTGATGGGGATCTCGAGGTTGGGAGATTTTGGTGCGCGGGGGATGGGTGGGGAGGGTCCGTAGAGGCGGAGCGTTTCGTACTGTGTGCTGGAGTTAGTGGAAAGTATGAATCCAAAGGAGTTTACTATATTATAGATGACGTCGCGCTGATTTTTTCCAAAGAGAATGGAGACAGCTAGTTGACAGTATTATAAAAAAAAGAATTCACAGAGGGTAATTCTGCACTTGGGTCTTGCTCCCGATTACAATCGAAGATAGGATGTTAAAATAAAAATCAATATTTAGCAGTGGTACGAAATTTACTCACCATGATAGCCATAACCCTCTTCAACTTGGGAAACACTCTTGTATACTCCACATCCTCAGCACCAAACGCCTGCGTCAACTCCTCACACACCCAATTCTGGATATCAGGATTGACAGCGAGTTGCGCCAACGTATACGATAGAGTAATAGCCGTCGACTCAAGGCCGCCAATCGTAAAGACGAAAATATTGCCTCTGAGCTCACTGTCCGATAAGCGGGCTTTGGACTGGACGTCTTCAGACTTTGCTGCATCATTGGCTCTAATCAGAGTACTGATCAGATTCGGGATTTTGGTGTCCTCGCTGCTGGTCGTTTTCTTGCGCTCTCTGATGACGGTTTCGTCCATGTACTGGCGGAATTCACGCATGGCGAGTTGAACATTCTCGACTTGCGCAGGGAGTAGGAATTGTAGCCCAGACCATTTCAGCCAGGGCATTATGCCCTCCAGCGCTGGTGATATTGAAGTGCTCATCACCGTTACAAGCGAGTCGCGGAGAGACAGCGTGTGTCCAGCGGCTGGCTTGTTTACCTCGTGATTCTCAAAAGCGACGGATGAGATGACGTTCAAGGCCAGTGTGCTGGTATCTTTGATCATACTCGAGGTTCTGCCGGTGGGCGATGCGAGCCATTTTGCAAGCAGGGCTTCTGATTGCTGAAGAGCCTCGCCCCATACGACTGTCGACGCACGCTCGCTGAAGCAAGGGGCTGTGAGTTTGCGGTGTCGAATCCAATCATCGCCGTTGGACTTTGGCTGTCAGTATGAATCAATGGGGTAAAGGAAAAGCTACAGGAAAGACGGTAGCGTATCAAGTAGAGTAAGAAGACATCACTTACAGTATCAACGTTCTGACCAAAAGTACTCAAAATCTCTACGCTCAGAATTCAGCATCCAAACCACAATCAAAAATACATACTTAAACCCCTACCATTAACATTATCCGGCTTCACAAAATCTCTCCACTTCTTCAACACATAATCCGTCGTTTTGGCATCACTCGTACACAGCACATTATACCCCGGCGAGACTACCACAAAGCACAGCCCCAACTCGCGATGCAGTGCATCATCGTCATGCCACGCACACGTCCAGTCGATCGCCCTGAACCAGCGGAATCTCGCAAGCAGAGGACCAAACAGCACACTGGCGACTTGCCAATGCCATGTGTACGGTGTCAGCGGGCTGATGAGACAGCGCAGGCCGCTCTTGCGCGCGTATTTGTAATTCCGGTATAGTGCTGTGAAGTAGTTGAGGACTGCTAGGAGCGCGATGAGGCATGTTGCTAGGATGAGCACACCCATGGCAGGGAAATTTGGAGTCTGGTGTGTGTTTTATTTAACGCATGTAAGGATGGTTATGTTGCTTAATTGAATATCACGCAGCGAAACAGGGAGGGGGGGTGGATACAAGGATTGTCCTACTAGTTATATGAACGAAGGCCCCCGGGGTAACTGATGGTGATACAAAGTAGAGTTCGATTGCAAGCGGTGAAATCAAATACGTGGAGAGGAGAGCTGAAGGCCTGCAGCCTGGTCTGCGGGGTCTGCATTTCTGAATGTGGAAAGCAAGCATTCAGGATTTTGCGGGATTGACAAAACTGAACAAACGTGAAAGTGACGAAAGGGAGATTTGAGAATGTTCAAGGACATTACAAGGCTGACCCCTAGGAGGGAGCTCAGATGCTACCATTAATTTGTCATAATTCGTGCCTTTGATGGTGAGCAAATTGTTCAAACTTGAGAAACATATTGCAAGAGCGAAAGGTGACAGAATACCCAACGAAAAGGGGCGAAGGAAAGGGGACATATGCCGTTCTTGAGTGTACTGCTTGGTTGTATGCGTAAAAAACATGCACAATAGACCATTGTTTGGTTCACCTGTCGCCGCTTCACGTGATGCGCGACTCGTTTTGGTCATTCACTGCATCTCCCACGAGGAGTAATCAAAGAGCGCCTTGCTTCATGGCGCAACGCAAAAGCAAGATTTGAGATTCGGTTCGGGGGGTGGGCAGCGCATGCACGCCTCATGCTCTGCAGCAGCATTCCCTCACCACCACCCCAGAATGCAGGGCTACGCACAGATGTGTCGAAACGTGCAGAGGCGATCACTCCGCGAAATGCATGTACCTTACTCGGCAGGGGGGCATACGTCGCGACACAGACAGTTCGTGGAGTTGAGACATTGAGTGTTTGATCAGCAATGTGTTCGCAGGAGGTTGCAGCTGTTGATCCGACCATACATGGTGTTTTCTTTATTCACGCGTGTTTCAGGGTTTAGCCTTGCGATGCAGTGGCTTTGCGATTCGGAGTGGGGAGGAGGGACAATAGCCGGTCGCGAGGTTGGAGCTTTGCGACAGTGACATTTGACTGAGTTTGCGGCCCCCCCATCAGTTCCTGATTGTGGAGAGACATGGCGCCCTCTCGAACAAAGCGCAATTGATGTCGCGACATGTGCTCAAAGTCAATTCATTGTTTGCTCGGCCGAATATTGCCTTATTCCCCACCTGCGAACCACGGTTCGAAGCGCCGAGGTATGCCTAATGCATACCCGTTGAGGCACGTCAATAGCTAGTGAGCGATCTATTCAAAGATTCAGACTTCCATCATTCCAGATCCAGGCGATAGGACTCGTGGGTGCGGGGTCAAGATTGCAAGAGTTCATGGTGTGATGTCTAGATGCGAGGCCCGACATACGTCCCGAGGTGCCAGGGCATGACAAACCGTAGCTCGCCGCGCTCGTGAAAACCATCCATTCAACGCTGAAGACATCTCCAACCTCAAGATGACTAACGGTAGGCTACATGAACTATCCATCTCCGCGACCAGCATAACCCCGGCTGCGGCTTTTCTCGGCCCGCGTACGTGCAGAGATTTTCCTACCTTCCTAACCTATCCTCCCAACCACCCCCATTCGGCTCAAGGATGGCTGGTCGCGCACGTTCTCTTCGGTATACTCGGATAGAGTTGAGTGGAGAAAGTGGAGGTTTGAGAACGAGCCATGGTTGACGCGTACCTAAACGTTAGTAAGACTTTTGGCTTCGTAGTGCGGAGATAGGCGTCATTTGTGTGCTTTATTTTGGGCATAGCCTTGCTCGCATAACCACGGGTCTAAAAGTGCCAAAGGAAACCTGGCATGGGCTTGTCTTACCCACTGTTGGGTCGTAGTCTACACTAGTGCGTATTATGTGTAGAATAGTGGGTGTCTGGTGTATTACGCGGGAGTCGAGACGCGGATGTAGGGACGTGTTCGGAAGTTCAACAATTGACTTTCCATATTGAAGGATCCGGGCGATATTGCCAGGAAACATCTCTAGAGAAGTCATTGCGATTTATCCAGCCGCCCGCTACCAATGTATCGGAATGTAGTTTTTACTACCTTTAGCGACTACGATATTGCGGGACGCAAAATCTAGCAATGGGAGTTCATTAGCTGTATAGTGCAAGAACGCTTGGGAGAAGAAATCTCTCATCGCCCGTTGTCCGAAGAAAGTGCCATTCTGGATAAAGAAATAGTCAGTTCCTTTGTTGCCATGGCTCTCTGCCAATATCGAGCTTTCCAGCTATGCGAGGCCGCATAAGCCGCTTTCCGCAGTTGCATACCGGGTCGATGTGATCCAGACAGCTGGTTTTGACGTTCGATACAGTCCAGGCTGAATGCGCGGCAGGCTGAATGTGCACATGGGTACATTGGTGCCAACCTGCAATCGACATGTATACTTGCGCTGAGACCTTTCTTAGAACGCATGTTCGTGGGAAAAGCACCTGCCTAATGTAAAGGCTGGAGCATCATGTCACCTTTCAACAGACGTAATCCTGGCGCTTCTGGCAAAAGCACTGTTGGTAGTGGGCTGCCGACGTAATGTCACTTCACGCCATCTGGCAGACTGCAGTGTACCCTGAAGTAACAACGGCTGGAACACGCAACTGATGCACGTAGGTATGTCGTGCGTACCCTGCGGAGGCGGAAGCGAATGCGCTGTGATGGCAAGCGGCTCTGCTGCTCGCCGCTCGATGGCGGCCTGGTTGCGGCCGCCAAAACATGCTGCATAGCGGCGGACATCGAACATGCGGCGTGGATAGCTTTTATTTTTATTTTATTTTAGAACACATTGATGATGCTGACAAGTTACTGCCGGTACTTCGAGCTTCTCACAGTGCAACGGAACCTGTAAGGGTGCGGCGTAGCGGAACAGAATAGCCGTCCTACCCTAGTTCATCATTGAGCCTTCATATTGCTCTATCCCTACCATTTTAACAAAACATTGACAGCTGCGATGAAGCAAGAATAGAAGAGCGGTGAACAAAAGGCTTCAACGACTGGGGATTTCTGTTGACGGGAAAAACGGATACACGTTTCAACCGAACAATAACCCCCTCACTTTGATTGTTTGTTGGCGAACTCTGTTGGGGTCATCGAAAGCATCTGGAGTCCACTCGAAAGGACGCTAGAGAATGCTGCAGCAAAGCGCGAAGAGCATGAGGTGAGATGACAAGCAAAGTGGGGCGGAAGTCCGTGGAGCAAGACCGGTGAGGGCCAGCCATCTCAAAGCACATGCCCAATCACGGGTCGGTTTTGCACCCCACGACCTCGTTCGGGATGTAAGGAGCGGCCGTGGCTTGCAATGCCCCCAGCAAGACCCCGATAACGGCTCTGCTGGCTCCTGACGTGGCCAGCGTTGATTGGCAGAGGGATGCCTATCTGATCTCTTCGACGAGGATGCGATGCTGATCAATATGGCCTCAATGCTCCAGAAGCGCATCTCTGGAAAGAAGGGCGAGCCAAAAGGGCGCTGAACAGGTACCATGCTTTACGATTGTGTTCTCTAGAGGGGCAGGAAGGGGCGTGTGTGCGACTGCATGCAAAAGCGACCGTCTCGCAGCAGTTCGCTCTGCTCATGTTTGATCCTGGACAAGATGGGGAGGAGGGGCACGGGCTTGGCTGAGACCAAGCAGGGATACCCTAAATCACATGCATATGCACGGCGGGTAGGTGCAGCTAGAACATGTCCAATTGAAACGCAAGCAACGTCCAAGCGTGGCCGCACCGCGGGATTGCCTCACGCTGCAGGAACGCTTGTACACAGGTTGCAGATGATCGAGGCTTTCTGTGGCCGATATGATTGAGCTTCTGGAAATGGTCCTCATCTCAGGAAGCTCCATACGGAATGGAGATGTCAGATGTGCCATTAGACGGATCAAGGGCAACATCCTAATCTGGAGATGAACAGCCGAATCCGCGTACGGGTTCCGATTCTAGATTGGTATTCCCTGCCGGTTGGACAAGAATGCTCACAGGCCCCACTGCGTGGCCACTTCACGAGAATTTGTGCTCGAGGAGCGATGGCTGATACAACAGGAGTCGCCCTTTGATGAATCCCTGTTGCCGATAATCTGAGAATAGGAAGCCCGTCATGTGCTGAAAGGCCGTAATGACCTGAGTCTTACTCGTACTCGTCTCGATCGGTCAAATAGTCGTATTCGTTCCGACAATGTTGATATTGCGATTTCTTACCTGGCCAGTGGTGGTGGTCAGCAAGAGACGGGCGCGGCCCTTTCTCCACGATCCGCTCCCACATCGCGCCGGCTGCACTGCACGTTTATTTCCACCTGTGCATATCTGCTAGACACCTCAGCCCACGCGGCAAAGGTATGACTGGGCCTTGGTGAGGAGGTGCAATGCACAAAAGTTTGGTTGGCCTTGACGAGCTTGCACATGGTAGTAGTACGCGGGTCGCGTAAGGCTTGTGAGCGTACATGGACCATTGGTGTAATTCGCGTGCCTGCAATGGTACCACCATGCTGTAATGAACTTGGTGGCCTTGGGGTCTCGAATCCCCTCTCCGGGCCCCATTAGGTCCGACTGATGATGCGATCGTCGTGGAGGTGTCCCCATATGACGCCGTCAGTGGTCGCACAGGTGTGAGAGATTTGTGAGGGGGGAATGAGAATGGGGCCTTTGGCGGCTAGCAGGGGTCGAATGGGATGCGAACAGTTGGTTTGGCGCCTGAAGCGACAAGCTGATCTGGGATAGGTGCCATCTGGCCCAGTGGCTCTCCCAGAGTTTGAGGCTGTCACCGTTCGCATGGTCCGCGCATGGAAGCAGCCGGACTCTCCCGTGCGCCGTGCGGATCTCGTGATTCACAGCAAGACGACGTGCACCGGCAAAAACGCGGGAGCGAGAAAGGAGCAGCACAGGCTGTATGGCAGCGTATGTTTCAGCTGGCTGGACAGGAAGGCCTTGTGTCTCTGCACCACGCCCCATCCAAGGTACTGGGTCCATTGGATTCCGGCGGCGAGACACGACAACTGAACATGGCGACGCAGGTGTGTGTGTGTGTGTGTGTGTGTGTGTTGCGAGCGCGGGTGGCTGTTGAGGGTGAAGCAGCAAAAAGCGTGACTGAGCTGGCCTTGGGCCGCATCGGGCTAGACTCGCCAGCGCATCTCCTCACCGCAACTAGCGGTCGTCCTATCAAGCTCAACGGCGTCCACATCCAACACCAAGCCCGTGGTACCGTGGGCACGTTTGTCGAGGGAATTCACTCTGGATGGCATTCAGCAACGAGTGCGAGTGGAGACGGGCGACGCCTCGGCGCACCCAACATGGAGGTGTGGCTCGTCTAGTCGTCGTCTGGTCGTCTGGCTTGTCCACACCCGCTGACATGACATGGCCGTCGTACACTGTCGAGTCTCCACGTTGCACATGCTGCCCCCCCTCCCCGTCTCGCTTCGTGTCTTGGAACGTCTTGCAAGTGATTGTTGTTGAATTGACGGCCTCGCGTGGACGTGATGGACGCTGGTCTCATGCCTGCTCGTTGACGACACAGACACGTCCAGGCCGTGGGGAGTCGAGCAGAGTATCCATCCAACCACGCCCGGGTCTGAGCACCGCCCAGAACACGAGCTGGCTGGCACGGCCTACCGTCCGTCTCTCCCGTTCGCCTTGGGGCCCATCCCTGCCCGAGTTGGAGGGCAGCGGCCATTTAGCCTGAGCAGGAATTGGCTCAGTTGTTGTCCCTCAGACACGCCCCGGCCGCTGTGTGCTCGAGTTCGCAGCTTGTCCTGCCTGAAGCATCGAGGCCCGTTTTCAAAGCGGAAAGGATGACGAGCGTCATCAGCAGATGGGCATGCCGCGGCAGTTGGCCTCTTCGTTTCAGAACGAGCGTGGCTGACCGGCAGTGTGCACCCTGTGCTGCCTGTGCTGCCTGCTTTTGTTCGTCTCCGTCTGGAGAGCAAAAGCTTGCCGTTGCTCCTCTGACTCGCAGCAGTTGGTGCAAATCATCGCGCCTGCCGGGCCACTCAGCACTGGTGAACCGACTGCCCGTGAATTGGAGCGAGGCGTTTCAACAGGGTCTGCTTTCCGATCGCTCGCTGGGATGGCGGCTTGTCCAGCCCACGCTTGTGCTCGTCGGCGTCCGCACCGTCAATGTCCGGCCAGGCTTATCAAGGCCGGGGTGGAGGGGGGAGTGGATGGGAGACGACATGGACAATGATGGTTCCCTATCAATTCACTAAGTTTGGCCGCGCTGCGCGTCAAATATCTCCGGCTGCTGTGAGTGGCCCCCATGCATTCAGCCGTCTCATCCCTATCGGGATTCCACCCGATGCCTCAGGAAGCGGCACACTGAGGTGTAAAAAAAAAGAGTAGGCGCCCGCTAACTTTGGAAGCGCACGCACCCCTGCCACTGAAGGTTGAGAGGAGGGCGAGCGACCAGACAGCGAGAGACCCAGGCCGCCACAGCAGCACAGATGAGGCAGATGGTAGCGGGCGGATAATTTGCGAGGCGGTCCTCGCTGCCAGGCACGCCAGCCGTCGAGACGCGTGAGGTGCCGTGGCCGTCGCACGCTGGGCCGTGTGGCCGTCTGGGACTCTGTCGCTGCTGTCGTGCCTAGGCTGGCTTCTGTCGTCAGGTGGCTGGTTAGGTGGAGGCGTGGGCTTTCTCGCTTGGGGTGCATGGTCGTGGACGCTGTACAGGCAGTGCAAGGGCAGCCCCTGCGCGCCCGTCTCCATCCAGCGCCCTTGTCTTGCCGCAGCGTCGGCGGATCAGCCCAGTCAGCATGCTCCATGGTGGCGTCTGTGCTGGTCGCGCGCGAAACGGCCTGCTCCACGGGAGTCGTGCTGTCGGTCCAGGCTGGGTGCGCACGCCGGCCCACCCCCATGCCGCCATGCCCTGGTGCCCTCGCACTCTGCCCACCAAGCCCGAAGTGAATTTAGATTGTGTGCTCGCGGCGGCTCGTGGGTGTGCGTTGGTGAAGCGTCCCCCAGAAGATCTCCACCACCCGTCTCTAGGCACTGTACAGAACCTGCGTCTTCCACGCACCCGTTTCTGGCCCTCTTGCGCTGCTGCTGCGGCCTCATCGTGACTGCATCGCCAGTCCTTGCGCCGTTTCTGCGAGCTCGCGCCGGCCCGTCGACGCATAGCAAACATCCTGCCTCTGCCGACCAGCTGTAGCGCACCGACAGCCCCAGCCCAGCAAACCCAGCAGCCCAGCAGCCTCCAGTAGAGAGGCATTGGACACGCCGGCTCTGCGAGAAAAAGCGACTATTGGGACAGACTGCGCTGCGGGGCGTGCACTGCTCGCCTGTCTCGGTCAGCCCTCTTAGCTGCGGCCTGCCTGCTTGTCGAGCGACTGCAGGATTCTCTGCAGCTCTGCAGCATCGCCGACGAGAACTACTACCACTATCCTTCTCCACACCTTCCTCTCCCCCCCAAGACGAACTACCATCGCAGCGTCGCCCTCAGTCCTTTCTTGCGTTCCGTCTCGTCGTGCATTGGGTCAGTATGGTCTACTTCTACTCCTCTCCACCCTGCCCCCAAGCCCGCTTCTCCTCCCCCCCCCAGTCCCAGCGCTGGCCGTCCGGACTCGCCGCCAGCGTTTCCCGTGCACTCGCCTATGCTACGGCCGGTCTGGTTGGTCCAGCGGCAACTAGCATCAAAGTCACATCCCAACCACCCTCCGCCTCTAAACCTCCGCCTCCCCACCGCAGTCTCTTTGCGCAAAAAGCCCGTCTGTCGGCTTTCTTGTTGTTCTCCCATAGACTGGCGGAGGTTGGTGCCCGTCAATGCCATTGTCTGCTGCTTGTACCACGACCATCCTGCTGACGCGTGAGTCGCGCATAGTGTTTTCCTAAGCAGGCGCTGCAGCTATCAGTATCGATACAGCTCGGCCCGCTCCACCTAACGAAGCGCAACGACGTTACGACCGCTTTACGACGACGAACCCACGCCTCGCCGCCTCTGCAGCACATGTTCCGGCCCGTCGCACCCTCCACCACCACCTATTCTTCCAGGCCGGCATTCGTCTCTTCGTCTCTTTGCGTGTTTTGAATCGAGCGCCAAAAAGCATTGCCAAACTACCAGCTCTCTTCTTGCTTCACGACCGCAACGACCTCACGACGTGCTTTTCGAGTCTTCCAGCATTGTTTGTAGCGTTTGACTTCACTCTGCCCGCTTCAACCCGCCCATTGACCCATTTGTCGGTCCCGTCCGCTTGGGAAACCACTCTCGGTCAGTTCTTCCACATCCAGCTTCCTCACCACTGCATCTTGCACACCATTTTCGCGCTTTATTTCTTTGTTGCCGCATTTTTCTTTTTGCATGCCTACAGCATACATGTGTCCCAGCTGGGCCTGTTTGCACACGTGTCTGCCCGCGTCTTGTTGGATGCTACGGTCCTTAGCCGACCTCGAACCTTATTGAAGCAAACAACTGACTTGCAGTCAAGGTTATTCGTCCCTAACCATTGGCCACAAACTATAACATCAACGAGCTATCGTCTTGCCGGCTACGTGCACAGATCCTGCCATCAGCTGTTGTGAGCATCGTACGCTTACCCACCCCACCCACACAACAACACGTTCGGCTATCTGGTGAATTGACTCGAGAATCTCCGCGAGGAAACTCTCGACTTTGGGCGCAATCAATTTACAAGCCAAACCGTGACAATACCGTAAAGCTGGAGCTCCCATCGATCTCGTCGGTCCACGCCCGCGGCCCAGTCGACACTTGGTACAACTCCCACTACGCGCCTAAGCCTGCAGTGTCGAGCGAGCGACTACCGGCACTTTCCCACATTCAACCGCACCCCAGCGGCTCGTCCACTTCCTCCTCACCCCGAGGTGATTCCATCAGCTCTGGTTCAGTCGGCAGTGGAAGCGCAGGTTCCAACACTTCGTACGCTGCGTCGGTCAACGGCCAAACAGCCGGCTTCAAGACACCTTCCCCGGAGCACACTCCGCCATCTCTCAGTCGTGACGGTCAGCCCTTGAATGCGCAGTCGCAGCAGAGCCCTCCGTACGGAAACCAGGACGGCTACGGCTTCGCCCCAGTCGGCTATAACAGCATGAACCAGATGCAATCGTATGCTGACGTGCATTCATCCCACATGTCTGCTGCTACTCAACACGCCCCGGCTTCGGGGCCTCCCTCGAACCTCTCTCATTATGCGTATCCCCCGCAACCCTCAATGATGCAGCCTCAACACCAGTATGGGCCTGCACCGCCTGGATATCCCCCCTACGGTTACGCAAACGGCGTTCCATCACAAATACCTGCTTCGTCGTCCATGAACAATGCCATGGTACCTTCGACCCTACAGCTTCCAGGTGAGTAAACTCCACTTTATTGCCTTTACATGACTTTTTTTTACTTACACTTAGCAGCCATGTCCTCTGGAGCACCAGCGTCTTCACTACCGGGCTCCCAGAGCTATCAGTCACACCAGTTTGACCACACTGGACAAGTAGCTCCACCTGGAATGAAGCCTCGCGTAACTGCTACGCTCTGGGAAGATGAAGGCAGCCTTTGCTTCCAAGTCGAGGCAAAAGGCGTATGCGTCGCTCGCCGCGAAGGTAAGCAATATTACAGTTTGGTTAAAGAAAAGTTATGAGTTTGACTGCTAACTTTCCTGGTAGACAATCACATGATCAACGGCACGAAACTTCTAAATGTGGCAGGAATGACTCGAGGCCGCAGAGACGGTATCTTGAAGAGCGAAAAGACACGACACGTTGTCAAGATCGGGCCAATGCATCTCAAGGGTGTCTGGTAAGCAACAACTGTCGGTCCCGTTTGAATGGTTGTACTAATTTCAAAATAGGATCCCCTTTGAGCGAGCGCTAGAGTTCGCCAACAAGGAGAAGATCACCGAGCAACTCTATCCTTTGTTCGTCCACGACATTGGAGCTTTGCTTTATCACCCCTCGAATCAGACGAGGGCAAGTGTAGGAGGCGCTGCCATGGCTGCTGTAGACCGCAACCGAAGACCTGACCCTATGCAGACTCAGCGATACATTTCTGGGCCGACGACATCGCAACCACCGTCTCTGCATCATCACCACTCGATGAGCAACCCAATCGGGGCTGCCATGTCCCAGCCCCCGCATGCCATTCAACCGAATCCCGCATCAGGCCGCCCAGGTATCGATCGCGCCCACACTTTCCCTACACCTCCCACAAGCGCCTCAAGTATCATGGGCATGGGTAATCAAGGCAGTTCCTACGAGTGGAACGGTGCCAACGTTCAGCACACACCTGGTAACCAGCCTCTTTCCATTGATACAGGCCTGAGCAACGCACGCTCTGTTCCTACCACCCCCGCAAGCACGCCACCAGGCGCCGTGCAGCAAGGTATTACTTACGCCTCAGCTCAGAGCTTCGATGGCTCGAGGCCCATGTATTCTGCGCCTCCGTCCCAGCCGGGCCAGTATGCCCAGGGGCAGCCAATGATGGCGTACCGTCCAGATGGACCTTACCCCAAGACCGAAATGGCACCACCCTCTCGCATCGGCGATGTCACAGATGAGGGTGAAGTTAAGCCAGCTGATGGCATGATGCCACAGAGCAATGATCAGGTGCCTGCTCCCACCGGTGGCGAGGGTGACCATGAGCAAGACCAAGAGTACACGCACTCTAGTGCTCCATACAATGGAAACCGGGGGCCGTATGGCTACAATCCCAGTGGTGGACCAGGCCCGATACACCCTGAACATGCCCACTTGTCTCCAGAAATGACTGGGTCTCCTCACCAGAATGGCTCTGGACGTGCGACACCACGCACAACAGCAACAGGCCAAACCCAGTGGAACTCGGGATATCCTACCCCTCAACGTCAAGCGCCACCATCTAGCAATCTTTACAATGTGATGAGTGACCCTCGTGGTGCTCCAAATGGTAATGCAGCTCATGATGCTTATCCTGGGCCAGGCGCTGTACCACAGTATGCCAACCAGGGATATCCTTCGACTAATGGAGTGAACTCCAGCGGCAAGCGTGGCCGTGACGACGAAGATCAGGACCCATATCGCCCTGACAGCGTTCAAGGAGACGACATGGGTGGTCTGAAGAGACGCAAAACCATGGAAGGTGGTGCTGTTGGTCCAACGTACGGCCAAGATCCTTCTCCTGGCATTCAGCGTGCACACACCATGACAGCCCAGCGCGCCAGGAGGTAACGGGACCCTTTTCTTCCATATCTTGCTCGGGTGGTTAGTTGCCGGTTCACTGTTCGCACTAGACGGCGGTTTAGCTTCCACCTGTAATGGTTCTGCAGCATCGAACAAGCAATGTTGCAAGGAACGCATACACCATACTTCCCCCACATTCTGGACCAAGACAATAGCAATATCATCCATCCTCGAATCGAAACGAAACGACATCAAACGAACAACAAACGCCACTCTTCCTCTGATGTGGACATTTCCTTGTGTTTATTCTTTCCTTCCACTTCCTGTGTTCTCTCTCTCTACATTCTGCACCTCCGGGCATTCACGACTTTAACGACCATTTGCTTCTCGGAACTCGAGTTCCAGTTGACCATGTCTTGGACTTTCATTTTCACGATATACGACTCCTGCATGCGGGGCATAAGCATCTGCAAGTCTCTGTTGGCGCATTTGCTTCATGTCTCGGTTGCTGGTTCTGTACTTTCTACAACACTCATCTTCTTTGTGACGGCCCTGAAGGGCATGGGAAGCTCACGATTGCTCGCCACACTGCCACGTCAATCCTCTCGCTCGACATACGCCAAACCAACCACCGTTAATACCGGACATATATTGTGGCAGCGTGTGCGAGAGCGTGAGCAACACAACAGGCCATGACTACTCTCATTTCGAAACCGACGGCACGCCATGTTTGACGAAATAAAGGCGCAAACGAATGCGAAGGATGTTCAGGTCCTGATGATGTTTGCTTATTCGGCGAGCACCATGCTCCAAGAAAGTTGTTCATCTTAGTGTTTCTGGTCAGATGGACCGTGCTGGCTGAAAAGTCGCCTGGTCCATGTGGAGTATCTTTTTTAGCGGACATGTGAATGGGTTTAGTGTTTATTTTGTGGACCTACTTGACGAGCCGGCGATCTGGACCTTATGATGATAATGAGGGAATCAAAAGCTCTTTTCAAAATATATACTGTGTGCAACCAGACCAATGCGTGATGTCTTGTGTGTCCTATTTTGTGCGTCTTGCATCCAAAATCTCACAGCTGATGGTAAATTTAGTCCACCCCTCGCTGATCCTCATATAGCGAGCGCTTCGACAGCATAAGGAACATCCAGTGTGTATACCGCATGGTGATGCGGGGTACTGCTCGATCCCACGGGGTAGTTCACGTTTTGTGTGCGACTTCCAGAAGTGGAAGCGAAGAGCGCATCTGTCTTCGCCCATTACTTCTGAGTTGCAACAGCCTTTCTCAGCAGGATATTCTCTATCCCAGAACCGATTGCTAACAAGTGATAAAGCTGAGAACCAGGCTGAAGGAATGTCACTAGGAAGCAAGATGTGGATGGCTGGATGCCGAATCGTGCAGAGGTTTCTCGGAGGAAATACTATGCTTCAGATAACGGTGGGAAAGAGCTTCAAATCCAGAAGTCACGTTTACTAGAGCACATGTCAGGTGTGAGTTAGTCCGGGAGACTTTCGCTGTCAATTTTTGAAGGTGGCACTCGAGGTGGCAAAGCGAGACACCGCTTCGAGGAACAGGGGATCCATGGATGGCGTCGGGCATTAAAGCTGTGGGTACAAATATTTGGCGGGCGTTTGGTAGCTTGAGTCTCTACAATTTTGTGTGAATAGGAAACAGTACATGTCCCAGTATTACACTCTCTTGGCTGGGAGGAATGGCCGGACTGTAAGAATAGTAGCACTATGCAGATGCCTGGAGTGAGTTGCGTACGTAAGCCGGGAGCGTCCTGCGATTGCCCCTCGACAGACGGCCTTGGCATTCGCCCCACGTCGTCATCGGGTAAGCAAAACAAGAGAAACAAACCAAAGTACGCGCAACACAAGACGAGGCTGAGCCAGGCAGAGACGTTGGGCTCCGCTATATTCTTCCTTTCCCCTTGCCTTCTCATCTCCAATTTCCCCCCAGACCCCCGCCAAAATGAACATTATCAAACTGCAAAAGTACGTCGTATCGCCGTGTTCCGCTCTTTCTTCTATGCACATCCGCCGACTTCCACAGATGCTTACAGCGCATTGCGAACAGAAAGTACCCTCAATTCCAACAGGGCGAGATCTTTGGCTTGCAAGATGCTTTCCGCAAGCTTGACGTCGATGACAAGGGCTACCTCGACGAGGCGACGGTAATTAAGGCGACGCAGCAGACCGAGCACCAGCCGTACGATGTCGTGCGACAAGCCCTGAAGGAGGTCGAGTTGGACAGCTCGCGGAGAGTAGAACTAGACGACTATGTGGATGTACGCGGATTGTAGAATTCTGTACCCCAGAAATGAGAAACTAACGGCAACAGCTCATTTCCAAACTGCGCGAGTCCTCGCCCGCCCAGCAGCGCATGCACACTGGCCCAACCCGCCCACGAGCTGGAACCGGAGGCACCGGCAGTGTGCCTTCAACACCAGGACACGCTTCCAAGGGCAGTACCGGCGGCGGCAGTGGCGGTGGCCGGATCCAGGTCCAAGGCTCCTCCGCAAACGTTACCCATACTATCAACGAAGACGAGCGTACCGAGTTCACTCGCCACATCAATGCCGTGCTCGCGGGTGACCCAGATATTGGCGACCGCCTACCCTTCGCGACCGACACTTTCGAGATGTTCGATGCTTGCAAGGACGGCTTGGTGCTTTCCAAGCTCATCAATGATAGCGTACCAGACACCATTGACGAGCGTGTGTTGAACAAGCCCGGGAAGAAGATCAAATCGCTGAACAACTTCCATTTCACTGAGAACAACAATATTGTCATTGAGTCGGCCAAGGGTATTGGATGCTCGGTTGTAAACATTGGCAGTGGAGACATCATCGAAGTGCGCGAACATCTGATCCTAGGTTTGATTTGGCAGATTATCCGGAGAGGTCTATTGGGCAAAATTGATATCAAGCTGCACCCGGAGCTTTACAGACTGCTGGAAGATGGCGAGACTCTGGAACAGTTCCTGCGCCTTCCCCCGGAGCAGATTCTGCTGAGGTGGTTCAACTATCACCTAAAGAATGCGAAGTGGCACAGAACGTAAGTGGGCACAAAGTGTGACTTTAGGATCCGGATCATTAACTTCTGCAGCGTCACAAACTTCTCAACCGACGTTAAGGATGGAGAGAACTACACTGTACTTCTTAACCAGCTGGCACCCGAAACCTGCTCTCGCTCCCCACTGCAACAGAATGACCTCCTTCAGCGTGCCGAGTTGGTCCTACGGAATGCCGATGCTCTCGATTGCCGCAAGTTTTTGACACCAACTTCTCTCGTTGCCGGAAATCCTAAGCTCAACCTTGCTTTCGTTGCCAATCTATTCAACACACATCCTTGCCTCGACCCTATCACTGAAGAAGAAAAGGCTGAAATCGAGGACTTTGATGCGGAAGGAGAGCGCGAAGCTCGAGTCTTCACTCTTTGGCTGAACTCTCTAGACGTTAAGCCTGTTGTGCAGTCATTCTTCGAGGATTTGAAGGACGGCACCGTTCTTCTACAAGCGTACGACAAGGTTATTCCAGGTAGCGTAAACTGGCGCCATGTTAACAAGCCTCGGGAAGGACAAGAATTGATGCGCTTCAAGGCCCTTGAGAACACCAACTATGCAGTTGAACTGGGAAAACAAGTACAGTTTTCTCTGCCTGGTATTCAAGGTGCCGATATTACCGATGGTCAACGCACACTAACCCTGGGTCTCGTCTGGCAATTGATGCGCAAAGACATCGTTTCCACTCTCAACGGTCTTGCACAACGACTCGGCAAGCGCGAAATCTCCGACGCGGACATGATCAAGTGGGCCAACGACATGGCGCGCAAAGGCGGTAAGGGCAGCCAGATCCGATCATTCAAGGACTCAGGGCTCAGCAATGCGATCTTCTTGCTCGACGTTCTGGCTGGCATGAAGCCTGCGTATGTCGACTATGACCTCGTTAATGCAGGACGCAATGATGAGGAGAAATACCAGAACGCCAAGTTGGCTATCAGTATTGCCAGGAAGATGGGTGCCACAATTTGGCTTGTGCCTGAGGATATCGTGGCCGTGCAAAGCAGGCTGATTACGACCTTTATCGGCAGTCTGATGAGCACGAGTGAGAAGATGGGTGGATTGTGAAGCGCGAGAAGTATAGAGGGAGGTTGGAAGCATCTTGAGGAGAAAACGCATGATTGAGCGCGAGAAGCAGGAGAAACCGCGCGATTTTGAGCGAATGGGGTTACGAAAAACTTTGTTTCTTCCTTTTCTCTTTTTACTTACTTTTGTGATGAAATGAATTAGATTCCAACTACGGTGTGTTTTTTCCAAGTCTATGTTGACATGATATGTAAGCTGGTCTTGCTGGTCTCCGAGCGACCCTGAGTTGCGTTGTGAATGCTTATGCATTGGAGTGTGCCAGCTTATGAGACTTTACGAATCATATGTTAATGTGAGACACATTGTTACTGGAAGTATGGGCCTTTAAACTCGAGAAGCGTAAGAGAACGAGGATACGCGAGCACGTTATAGCAGAAGACTCAACAAATATGCAGCAAGAGAGGAGAGACTATTCTCTGATTGTGACATATTTGATAACTTTCCTAATAGCGGGTGCTCAGTGCACATCTGCATTGAAGAGCCCAAAAGGAGGGACGAAGGCAAAAAAGATCGTGAGCCTCAGATCTGGAACCGAAGCTGCCGCAACCCCATTGGCGAACCAGTCTCAGCTTAGCCCCGCACTAGCTCCTGGGCTGGGCTTCTCCCCCGAGCGAAACGGTGAAGAACATCTCGACAGAATCCTCAATCGTTAACAACTAGAAGCAAACACCCCGAATATCCTATCCTTTTTTACCCACTTTCTTAGCTTGGGTCGGTTTTTTATATATTACCTCGCCCGCTTTGGAACCCAGGATCCCCCCTCTCCCATCTTCTTTCCAGCCATGCCAGCGCCCGCAGATCTCCTCTCTGACCCAGACATCAGCAAAGCGTACGAAGACGTGCGCTCCGATAAATCCGAGACCACGTGGCTTATCCTCAAGGTACGCCTTCTCCCCCCCTCCAAGACTGTTCAAGTCTGTGCGACGATATGTATATTCTGGATTCCTAATAGCTTTGTGTTATGTGTGTGTACAGTATGCCACGGCGACGTCTGACAATTTGACGCTGGCGAGCACCGGCACCGGCGATATCGCTGAGATGACGGAGAGTCTGGGCGACGAGGCGGCGTATGCATATGTGCGCATGAAACTGGGGAATGACGAGTACTCTGAGCGTGTCAAGTTTGCTTTTGTGATTTGGCAAGGTATGTTTCTTTCTTTTTTGACACCCCGCCCCCGTCCCTCACAATCTATCAAGGCGCGCCAGCAAACGTGTACTTCGTTATGCCCGGATGTGATGGTTGGAGGGGCACATTGCACAATGGAAGGCTTGTGTATGAGGGATAGAAGAGAAATACTGATACCATGTGACCTCAATAGGACCAAACACTAAAGTCATGCGCAAGGCGAAAATGAGCTTCCAGAGTGGGCAGGTCAAGCAGGTTATTAGGACGTATGCGGTTGAGATCCAGACGAGTGATAAGAAAGAGTTGGATGCTGATGCTGTGACGTTGAAGCTGAGGAAAGCCATGGGTGCGAATTGTAAGTCTGATTGCTGTAAGGGATGATGAAGTGGTACTGACTGGGGATTTACTAGATGACCGGCAAGGATCGAGCTACTAGACTGCAGTGTGAATGTCAATGAAAGCCAGTGACATGCTTGATGTTTTAAAGTGATGTGAGGGTTGTTTCTTCAACAAGATATGTTCTGATATTACGAGTATCCGCAAGACAACCCGCACTATGCTTCTAGGACGGTAGCTGTGGACTCAAGTGGAGCAGGATTAACAGCATCAGCAAAAACAAGCAAGATTGGCACTGTGATCTTGATGACTAGTCCTCGTCCTCGAAAAGTACCTCGCACTCAATCCCCTGCCATTTACACACCCTCTCCAACTCCTCTCTCGGGCGTGGGTGATTCCAATATGCAAAAGTGAGGTGGCCCCTGGTTCTCAAATCATACACGAATTTCTTCAGCCCTGGCGTTGCCCCTTTCCACCCCGGCTCATGAGATACCGTCCAAATGATATTCGAATACCCCAGCCCCCCATTCCAATTGTCTCCGCCATGTTGGTAGCCCGATGCACCTCTCCAGCGGTAGCCAGCCGTTTCGCCGGTCAAATATGTCCTGAGGATACTCATCGCATCTACGTCCTCAAAGTATTGCTGGAAGTCGTTGTACATCCACATATCGTCTGTGATTGTCAGGCATTGTAGCCCTGGAGGTAGAAAGTCTGCCAGCTTTGGGGTTTGGCCGTGTCGAACGTCGTCAGATCCAAAGAGTACCCCTAGAGATGCCGAAAGTGTAGTCAAGGCAGGGAAGTCTCGTAGCGGACCTATACTTCCAAAGGTAACGCCAATCACGTCTTGGGGAGGGTAATTCTCGTCTTCTTGATGCATATCGTACCGGATGGAGAGATGGGCTAGAGAATCGCATACATGTAGCAACGCGTCTCTGATTGCTGAAAGGTCGAGCGGAACGCTGAATCCATTGAAGGTATCGTATTCGAATGTAGTTAGATTCGGCGTCTGTTGCAGCATGAGGCTGATAACTGCCGGACTGATCGATGATCTTACGAGACGAAGCGTTGTCAATTTTTCAGCGTTAGGAGCTTGCATCAACGGCCATTCCGGAGGCATAATAGATTCCCATTCTGCACCTACATCTTCAACTGGTTGGACAAAGGTGGTCAACTCGAGCGTCTCCAAGTTAGGGAGATAGAACAGGAGCATGAATAATTTCTTCAAGTTAAAAAATGGGTCGGTCCAGATGTCTCCTTTTGCGTCACCTGTCATGCGTACGTGTGACAGTTTGCTACACCATGATGTAGGATCCATGGCCAATGGAGTGGTCGCGAGCGCTTGTTTTAATGCCATTTCCATACAACCAGTCTCCATCTCGAATTCAACTGAAACCGATAAGGATTCGAGATGCGTACATAGCTGCACGACCAACATCTGTAAGTATGCAGGCCTGGTTTTTTGCCTGATGTAAGATTTCCAGCATGCCGACTCCGGTATTTGCAGTTTATCCACCAATTCTTCAAATAATACAATCGTCGCGTCTACTTCTTCCATCTTCCAATCTCCTAACGGTATGCATAATAGTGGAGAGCCATCGTCCTGGTAATACCACACATTAGTTGCACGAAACTCCAGACTCTTGATGAGCTTGACATAGTCCGGGTTCTTGATTAAAGTACGCAGTAAACTATGGATATGAGGGGCTTTTGGTGCAGTCGCCCCTCTTCGTATTGCGTTTCTCCATTCTAGGCTGATGGAGTGATAAACAGCAGGTGTGGCCACAGCGCGAAGGCGTTTGCAAGTCAAGGAGACGTTCCTTGCATCGCGAGAGTCAATATTAGCAAAAATATTGTCCAGCAATTCATTAGGTAGTGATTGGAGCGAAGCCATGTCCATGAATGAGACCAGGGCGTCATGGAAGGAGGAAGGAGGAAAGAGTGAGGGTCAACGCCTTATGAAGAAGAGTCCGAGCGCAGCCTCCCTGCCAAACCAATGGGGTACATCTCTCGACATTCCAACTTCATCATTTCTCGTTCTAGCACGTGCCAATTGCAAATGTAGTGAATCTTGATGCAGCATGCCTGCATCCAGCCTTCAATTCACACGCTATTTCCACAACCAGGCTACTTTATTTCTCCAGGTAATGTTATAACCAAAGCATCTCGCTTTTACATAGTCATGAACAGCAACAGTCATTCATCATGATCTCATGACCAAAAATACACCAGTATAATGGGCTCCAACCTGAAAAGGAACCTTTGATCAGAAACAACGCTCAAATCACAGCGATGGCTTTTTCAAGAACGGAAACACGTGATCCAAGCCACTCCCAGGATCTTTCGTCTTCCCGGTCCTTGCTACAGGGGCCAGCTTTTTCGACTCCGGGTCCTCTGTTGGTTGCAAATTTGAGCCATTCTGCTCCTTCAACTCCTCGCCCTGTCGCCTTGCAATCTTAGTGTCAAGGTGATTCTCCAACCATTCATGCTGTGCTTTTCCTAATCGTAAGCTCTCGTCAATTTCCTTGGTAAGTTTGTCAACTTCCTCTTGAAGCATCTCATCTCTGCTCTTCTTTGCCACCTCTTTCGGTGAGGCTGGCTTATCATCTGGTGCTGTCTTTGCCCATAATGTCTCGAGTTCTTCCAGCCATCCACACGCCTCAGCTAGCTTTCTTACCCCGCTGTCACAATCCTCTAGCATTAATACATCATCTGTCCTTCCACCAAGATCGCCGACTTTCTCAGAGTTGATAAGTAGTCTTGGAGTATTCTCCTCGCAGAACTGTGGGAGCGAAGCGAATGGATGGACAGATAGCGAAGTGCCCATAATTATAGCAAGATCGGCTTGTGAGGGCAAGCTACGGTTATCAAAGAATGCAGCAGGGAGTTGTTCGCCGAAGAAGACGATTTCAGGCTTGACAAGGCCGTTGCAGGCAAGATTGAGGCAGCGAGGCACCCATTTCTTCGAGATGGCTTCGCGCATTCGGTCCTCGGGGTACGGCTTTTTGCATTCAATGCAACTTTGCCTGAAGGCATGTCAGTATTCTACAACCCACATCATCATGGGTATGGTGAAACCTACTTGGCGAAACTGCCATGTGCCTCCACAATCTTATCTGCGGGCACGCCAGCCTCGCGCTCCAAGCAATCAATATTCTGAGTGAAGAGCTTCAAAAGTAGACCCTTTTGATGCAACAGATTTATGAATGAGTGTGTTATTGTTGGTCTATATTTTCCAGGGTAGAGCTCTTGCGCGAGAGTGTAGAAGGGTTCTGGATTGTTGCGGAAGTACGAGATGTCGAAGACTGCTTCGGCGTAGGGAAGGTTCAGACGAGCGAGGTTGGCGTACAGTCCTGTTTCAGGCGACCGGAAGTCTGGTATACCCGCAGAGGTACTTATTCCTGCGCCTACCTTACTATGGTCAGCATGCGCTCACAGCCTGGTTTAGCATACTCCCTTACCATAACCACAATTTTTTGCGCTCGCCCATCTTGGATGTATTGTGCGAGGGCTTCCAACGATCGCGCACTCAGAGTTTGTGGCGGAGTATTTGGGTCCACAATCGTAGACTCTTCGTTGCCCATTCTGCCTCTCTTTCCTTTACCACGACCCTTTTCGGATTTGCGCCAGGGTTTGTTCTGTTGCGCCTGCTGGCGATGCGCTTTATGTTTGCGTCCTATCTTGAAGACGGAGGTTTTTATGGGTGGAAGGGAGGTACAGACTAGGAGGCTGACGTGGTGGAAGCTCTTTCAAATGTTTGCGCGAATGTTAGGCAACTTTGAACTCAACCCCTCGGAAGGTCTCAAAATCTCGGGAGTCCGACGGAGGTAGTGCGTCATGCCAAGACTGTCTAAGTCAGCCAATCGAAGGGCTTTGGTTGGCAAGCTCCATCACTCAGGCATCCTTTTAGCTAAAATCCCCCAGTTCACTCTTATATTGACACTTTGGTCTGCAGCCGATACCGTGTTGACTTCATCGCTTTTAGATGAGTCTGCCGAGGGGTTGTGGAAGGCTCACTAGTTCTAATCCACGGAAAGAGAACAGTATGAATCTCGTAGGTAAGAAATATAGCTAGGCTGTAGTATCTGGCAAAAGCCTTTTTGTTCTTTTTCAAATTACTCAACTCCTCCATGACCACATGCAACCGAAAACTGGGCGACTGCGAAACGCTTCCTCCCACAGCCAACCCACCACTATTTCCACTTATTCCATTCACCGCAAACAATACAACGTGTTACATAATATCTACACAACTTCATCGATGACGAACTGCACCGCGAACAGGTGACTTCCTCCACAACATCCAGAAATGTAGGTAGAGTCGCCAAGGAAGGGACCGTGCCCATCGTCTGGAGAAACATATCACGCCCAAAGTCTGGTATGCTCTCTGCAATTTTCACAATTTCTGATACAAGTACACCGGGTTTTCTCATACTCAAGGGCCTCGTGGCAGGATGGCCCATAACTACACGCAGAACAGCCTTGCGTAATGGTTCCTCCATATTCCGGTGCCCTGTGTGCTCGTACACCTTATCAAGAATACCGCGTAGATCAATCACTTGGATGAGAGCAGAGGACGCCGAAAGATCTTTGACCGTGTTAAAAGCAAGTGTCAGCAATTTGGTGACGCGATCAGCAGCGTACTCCCTGATTTTTGGAGCGTCGTACTTGTCTGCGACAACATACATCGAAATGTGGAAGAAGATGAACTTGTTCTTGTGTTTGGGCTCTGTGGTATCATCAAGTGACCTAGACGGCGTCAAATTGTACTTATTATCAGGCTGATAACAGGCTTGCAACATCGCACCGAGTGCGTCCTCATCATCGTCTTCAAGGGTGAGTTCTTTGGAGTTTGACTCCTGAGTGCAGGTCAACTGGGGCGTTCTCTACTTCGCATTGATAAATTCACTCACAATAAATGCTGGATTTGTGAACACGGTTTGGAACCACAGTGACGAGCTGGCCAACATGATCTTGTGGCCATAGAACATTTGTCGCCCATTCTCACCATATCGGATGACTACGTCGGAAAGCTTCTTATTATTGGGCCATCTGTCTCAAGTTAGTGATCAAAAGCCCGACAGTGTGCAAGAATGGCTTACTGCAGAGTGCCCAATTTACGGATCGACGGCTCGAAGCATATTGGAGGGTTGGTGGTTTGCTGCTCCTCATCAGCGGGTTTTGACGACAGACCTGGAAAAGGGGAGAGCTGCTGGTTATCTCCTTGTTCCGGGGTTGCGTCTTCAGAGTTAGGGTTTACTGGAAATAAAGCAGTGGTATCTGAAGACATGATGCGTGTGAAGTAACAAAGTTGAGTTGCGGGCAGGGTTGGGCTGGTGGCTGGTGCGATTCTTGCAGAAAAGTGAATATATATGGAGAGGTGGAGGAAGTATGAACTATATACTGCTGGGGCAATGGCAATCACATGAGCTAGAGGAAATGTGTGAATTAACGTCGCCCAATCGCTTCAGCGATGAGTTCGAGTGAACTATGGATTGGTCTCACAGATAACGGAGGGATGCGTGAAAGTAACTCTTACGGAATGTGCCCTGATCAGTAAAAAAAAAAATTCTTGGATTACTAAATGTCAAAGACGCTTATCTCTTCTATAAATCGTTATCGGATATCCATAAACAGCTTCTGGAAAAGCGTTTGTGACGTCTCCTACATTCTGAAGTGTTTTGCAAACATAGTGGACGGTGTCACAACGGCGCTTGGATCACGTAAATCACTGTGGTAAAGAGTACTATACGGCACACAATCTCGATTTGATTATTATTTCTTTCAAATAGTACTTCTTAGTTCCGATTTTCGATTTCTCAAGATTGTGTTTTCAATTTCCAATTTTCAGTACTGGGATACATTTCCAAGTTCACAGTTTCCAGTCTTCAGTTCTAGGATATATTTCTTAGTTTTTAGCTTTCTGCTCTTGAATTTCAGTTTTTGGATACATCACTCAGTTTTTAATTCTGGGATAAAATTCTTCGATTTCAGTTCTCAGTTTTTGTTCTCACCACCCTGTCTTGTTAGTAAGTTAGTGCTCTATGTGATATGTTATTTATCCAACTTCCCCAATTTAAGATTTCAATCACCGAGCCTACAGAACGAAACGGCCTTGGACATTATCTATATTCTTACCGTCTGGTGACTGCAGTTAGATAAGGGTGAATAGCCTAGGCTGACAGGTACGAGAAGTGATAAGTATTCAAGTGACATTGAACGGTCATGCATAATCTATATATTGGAGGAAGATAACTTCTTTGTGAGCTACGGCAGTACAGCTTGTCACATTTGGAGCCATAGTAAGGTTAGAAGAGAAGTACTGTTTAACTGGTGGGATATAAATATTAGACTAGAACTGAGAAGAGTTTGGCTCATATGTAAGATTATCAAATGCAAACAAGAGATTAGTTGATGATCACCCTTCGTCAGCTTGGTTGGAGTTCCCCTGGGCACTACCTTTCCTCCCGGCCTCCTACTTCTCGGCCTCCAGCTTCTTTTTCATCTCCTCCGCTTTCTGATTAGCCACGACCTTACCCAACGCCAAGGTTAGATCCAGTACAATCGTCGCGATATCCTCCTGATCATGTTCACCACAGTTCGTCTTCCATGGTACGTCTACGTTACCATGGCTCTCGCAATGTTTCCCAGTGTATGCAAATCGATGGCAGACACCAAACCTGGACGTCGACCTATCGCAGTCGTCGTGCTTGAAAATGAACTTGGTGCACATAGTGGGATTTCAAAGTTATTGGCGCTTTTGGCGACTGGTGCTGAGAGGCTCTTGGTCCTGGCTGGATTGTGGATATTGACGTATTGTCTTTTGTGCAGAAGATTTCTGGATATCGTATGTTTGCAGACGCTGGGAGCGAAAAGGGCGGGGACTTTTATACCCTATGTCAAGGACTCATACAGCACTGTCTTAACATAAGTGTGTCAGAACACACAGATAGCGTGCGAACTGCCCACTATGCGTCAAGTACAGTATCAAGTTATTCATGCTGTAGTCAAAGTCTTGACTAGACACTGGAAGTCAATGATGATTACATAGCTTTCACCACACTATATGTACATGTATGCTTCAGGGACGTATGTAGCCCACTGTTACTTGTTCAGAACTTCCTGCCCAGTTTCACACTAGAACCTTTGTTGGGCGACATTTGCATCGCCACCTTACTTGTGAACACTGGATATTGCTAGCAAAAGTGGGCACAGTTACGATTTTGTCCTCATCGTATCATCATTTTGAATCATCTCCTTCGTCTTGGTTCAAAACTCAGTAGCAGCCCTCCAAGCTCTAGCTCTAGCCAAGCGCTGAAGGAGAACCACACCCTGGACGGCTATGATTTTGTAATCAATTCTACACTTGTGAGAGGAGTATGGTATCATTGTGATTTTGGTCACTGTCTGTCATCATCTCTGAGGGTAGATAATCGGAACACACAAGACTAGGTCAGCTGCCATGAATACGACTTGCTGCATCTGATAGTCTGTATGCACATTTCTGGATATGTATACTTAAAATAGGGCAATGGAAATGTTTCCAACAACCTGAAAGAGACCACCTAAAAACTTGATGTTACAACGAGAATGCCGTCAATCGCTCTAGACAAGACTGATATCATGTGATATGGTAGCCGAGGATAATTAGGGGTTGATCACAAATATTGCCTCAGTCTGCAAACGTCTAGATCGAGCGATCTAGTATAACGAATTAGTGACTTTTTTCGGACGGGGCAATATTAAAGATCCTGAAAATGGAAGGAACATATTAACACAGCTGCATGAAGTACCCTGCAACCTATCCTGTAACTCCAAGCCACGGCCGGGCAGTCCGCAGTTGCCAAAACCATGCATGACCCAGGCTCCAAAATGATCACTCTCTACCCTACTATCACGTCCTCTAATACCCAGTCGCGCCAGGGGCCTTCTCATCTTTCTTCAAGCTCAGAAGAAGATCCCTGAAGCGCGCTTTCTCGCTCCCAGAAGCTCCACCCTTGGTGCCCTTTCCGCTCAGATCCACGAGTTTGGCAATTCGCTCCCAGCTCGTTCCGCCCGCAGTTGTATCGTCTCGGTTCGCCAAGAATTCCTCAGCTTCTTTCCGTGTCTTTGCAATTTCCTTGTCCTTCTTGTTGTTGTAGTTCTCGTAGAAGTCGTCAATGTTTTGTTGTGCCTCCTTGATCGTTCGGTCCTTGCGGTCGGCGGAAACTTCGTCACGGTGCTGGATCTGGAGGTCACGGCGCTCGCGCCATTCCCGGATAACATCGGGCTCTGGTGAGTCTGATCGTTGGGGTGTGAACGAGGGTGTAGGTTGGCCAGGCAAAAAGGGGAGTGATGAGCCAGTAATTGTGCCGCCAGGGGCCATGTGCTGCTTGCATTAGTACGCAGTGCTGCAGATTATGATTTTCGGCGCTGCCCAAGACCAAGCCTCGCGACCCGCACAAGGTGAGCTTTGGCAATTATGGTGCCAAACCGCATCCTCGTCTAGGCTGGGCAGGCAGACGTGAAAGAGGTGGCGCATTGCTTACATTGTTGGTAGTATCGATGGCGGGGAAGGAGCTCTCGAACCCGCTTATCTCCTGGCTGCCGACGTTGGCCTGGCTGAACTCTCCCCCGAGCAAGTCATCATCCCCATCTTCAACTGTGGCTGCTCGGTCATTCTCCGAAGCGAACTGGTCCGCATCGTCGCCAAGAAGCGCGCGTTCGCGTGAAAGAAAGTCCTCGGTGCCGTTGGAGTCGCCTCCAAGGTCAAAGTTGGTTGCCTCACCGCGCGCTTCGGTATGACCTGGAATATATCAGTTCCCCATGCGGAGCTGGTTCGGGGGTTCAGCAGCGGAGCTTACCAGCGTCAATCTCGTCTAATGAAGGAAATCGGTCTGCCATTGCAAATGTGAGGTTTGTGAGGATGCTGCGGCGAGAGGAAAGGCGAAAGAGGCGGCAATTGATTGTTTACAGCTTGCGTGTTGTTGCGTTGGGATAGTTACGGTCGGCGGCCCCCAAAGGAGATGGCACTTGGCAGTCGCGGAGACACGTTTCACCGAAGAGCTGTTAGCGTCGCAAGCTCACCTTAACATCTTTCCTCCATCAACTCCGCTCCATCACACGTCATCGCAGGAGTCACCTAGCAATCACAAACGTACATTGCAAGCTGGAAGGGCGTAACTAGATATCTCATTACTGCGCGACTCTGTTGGTGGACTGGACTGTTCTGGTCGTGTGAGAGCCTGCCTTGATAGCATTCTCCACCAATTCGTGATATTTCAACATGGCTTTCACCGAAGACAGCCTGAAGGCGAAGCTTTCTTCGCTGAATGAGACTCAAGAGGCAATCTCCACCGTCGGCCAGTGGATCCTCTTTCACAGGTAAAGCACCCCAAGTACTCAGTGTTGTCTGTGTTTGCGCAATCAGATGGAAGCAAGCCTTTGTAATATAAAGGCACTGGCAACGTGGATTTATCCAACTTGAGCTGAGACGAGATGCTGACATGACCATTACATAGGCGACATGCCGAGCGCATCGCTCAGGTCTGGCTCCAGCGAATGCGCGAGTCAACACCTAACAAAAAGCTCGTGTTGATATATCTTGCCAATGGTGAGTTGCAAACCGAAACCATATTGTTGTCTCACAACTAACAAGCATGTTAGAAATCACTCAGACATCGAAGATGCGGAAGAAGGAAGAGTTCCTGCGAGCATACGAGCCTCTCATCGCTGAAGCCACGTCAATTGCCTACAAAGGCTCACCACATGAGATACAAAACAAGATTCGGAGGGTTGTGGAAGTGTGGCGCCAACGGCAGATTTTCAGTGTCCCTATACAGCAGGATGTTGAAAGACAAATTGACGGTACGCACTGGAAAGGCTTATCTCCTGAGGGTTTACCAGCTAACATGAGCAGACGTTGATCGTACGAAATCGACGCGAAAACCCGCTCTTGGTGGCTCTCTTTTCTCTGGCTCTTCCATACCACCAGAGCTCAGCCCTGTCGCCCCGCTCGCAACCTCCCTCCAGAAGGCTGAGCTCAACGCGAAACCAGCTCTCGCCACTGCGAACCAAGACTATGCGAAGCTCACCAACCCGAATGCTGCGATCCCATCACCACCCATGCACGCAGCTGGTCTTGCTGCACTGGTTAAGAAACTCGCAGTAGCCGAAGGTGCGGTTGCAGAGAGTATCAAAGCTCGACAGGCGCTCGTAGCTGGCCTTGAGAAGCTCCTCGAGACGAACAAGGCAAAACTTGAGCAAGAAGAGGCACAAGTCCAAGACTTGAAGACTCGCAAAGACGCCATTGAGAGCCGCAAGCGCGAGGTTGAAGAGGCAATCCTTAAGGGCCTCTCAGCCGCAGATCAGAACAAAATATCTGCTGCGCCTCTTCCTGTTGCTACTACGCCGCCAGTTGGGCAAGAGCGTCCGCAAGTTGAAGAGCTCACGCCTCCGCCTATGGAGTCATTCACACCGGTCGGCTCTCCACAACAGGTCGCAGCAACTGCCTTCGAACCGGTACCTGATATTGGCGACGATGTGATGCCCGAGCCCGTATCACATCCCATTGAACCTGTATCTGCACCTGCACCCCTACATCACACCACGCAACCCGACTTTGCAACTGCTATTGGCGAGCCAAACCAATTTGTGCCAGAGGATCTTCTCAAGAGCTTGCAACACGCGCGGCCAGGCGCTGAAGGAGGGGTCTACGGACAGAACGCTTACCAAACTGCGTATAAGAAGAGAAAGATGAGCAGAAGCGCAGCGGAGGACGACTTTGCGGCTTTTGCGCGGGATGGGGAAATGGCAGGCATCGATGATAATCTGGGTGAGTTGATTTAAAGGGACCTGGTTGAAACGATTATGAAAAGAGGCATTGATTTCTGTTTATTCATGAAGAAGGGAAGTGGGTGAGGTTGATGCACGAACAAGTAGCGAGCGAACGTTACCACGCCAGAAACACTGGGATATTACGAGGAGGGTTGAAAGAGCAAATATTAGTGCGCGGACTCTGGGCACGAGCATGCAATAATTCGGACAAGAACAGTGTGGCACATACTTGAAGTTGAAACATGTATTTCATGATACCATTATCGAGGGTATTGTACAATTCCAGCATCATATCAATCCTTCTGTCCCTATATCTCCTGAACGCTTAGCCTTTTCATCACATCTTAGTGGTTTGCGACTGGCCGGGCATCTTTCTCGTCTTCTCAATTTCTTCCATGGCCTTTTGCCCCTCAGCAGTGGTCGCATCAATGACACCTTCTTCTAAGCTGAGCATACCGCCAGCGCCCAGCTTCTCGACAATCTCCTCGGCCTCCTCTACACTCATCTTCGCCAGCACCTTGTTTACCTCTTCCAGCTTGCTACTTTCTAGAGCTCTTTGCAAGCCCGGTGGGAAGCTATCAAAGATCTGCCGTGCCTGTTCTTCCGCTGCGCGCTCCTCAGGGTCTGTAGACGTGGGCTCCTTTGGCGGAACAGAGATGTTGATCTGGGTGCCTGGATCCACGGCGTGAAGTTGTATCTGCTCGACACCTTCGGACTGTGGGTTTTCGGCACGCTCTTTCAGGATCTCAGCCGCTCGAGTCTTGATCCGGCGGTATGTGCTGTCTACATCGTCGTTGAACATCTTCCCCGCCTGGTGGTCTTTCATCTGTATCCTCTTGAAAAACAGCTCCACTCCTTGTCGTCCACCAAGTTGCCTGCAATACTGTAGTAACAGACCTTGGTGAACACATTGTCGCGCGTGTTTGGGTTTGCCGTCGAGCTCCGAGTTGAATGCCTCAACTAGCAATCCGTCTGTCTCCTTTTCGGCCATGACTTCGGGGTGCTTCATCAGGAATTGTAAACATGCATACCAGTCGCCTGCTTTTATCTTCGCAAATGACTGTGCGAGGGGCGAGGCAGAGATATCATCGTCATTGTCATCGGCAGTCGTGTCTTCTTCAACATCGGCATCTGCCCCAGAATCTCCTGTGTCTGTTCGTGAGGCTTCGGGGCGTTTGGGGGCGTTAAGGAGTTCGACTGTGGTTGAGGATTCTGACTTCTTTGGTGCCGCTGATATTGATGCCGACGGGACTTCTTCGCCTTTGCGTACATTTGAGTAGCTGAATCCTTCCTTAAGGTCGTCGCTGGTGATGTGCTTTTTGTCTTCCTTCTCGAGCTCAGCCAGTTTTGCATAGAGTTGTTGCTGCAGGTCCTGTATCCTCGCCTTTTCTTTCTCAAGACCGGTTATGAATAACGTGTATCGCGGTTCCTCACTCTTCTGTTCATCAATGTCCTTCTTCACGGCATCGACTAGACTGGCCATCATCTGGGGGTATGTTGGCTTGTCCTTGATGTGCTCATGGACGCCCTCTGGCGGAGGCGGCGGTCTGTCACTCCCACCATCCTTGTCGATTTTCATGTCCATCATGCTCTCCATCATGGCTTGGAATACAAGCTGGTCGTCGTTGGCGCCATTGCCTTCCGCCTGCTTAGCCTTGTGTGATTTGAGGGCTGTGAGGAGGCGATCGACACGTTCAGTGAGACCATCGTTGATGATGCGTTCGTACTGTAGTGTCTTTATTTGGTGTCGCCTATGGTCGCGTTCTTGGTGAATTTGGGCTTGTTTGGCGCGGATAAATGATTTCTTGTCGACATTGGGGTGCACTTCAATGTCACTGTCGTCGGAGAGCTCGAGCGCGTCCTTTGGGAATTATAAGTATATTGTGAAGCTGGATAAGGAGCAGCCCCTACTTACCCACTTGCTATAGTTGATCACCATACTGTGCGAGTGCCGAGGATGCTTTTGCTAGCTTTGCTGTTGCTGTTGCTGCTCAAGGCTGGATATCTGTGAAAGGGCCGCGGGGCAGGTCAAAGGTGGGATGTTTTTGGGCCCAAGCTCCGTCATCGAGAATCTTCGAGTCCCTTCACCACAAACTCCCTCCCTCCCTACCTCCAGGTCAGACAAGTCACCCTCTGGATCGCTTCATTGAACATGTATCAAATATTCCACGGCCAGTTGGCAGTATCTTGTACCTAGTCACCTGACCTTGGAATCTCCCAGTGAATGGATCATCGCCCCAATCCGGGATGCGAAGTAGGCCCGAACGCCTTCGACGTCGTTGTCTCTGTATTCACACTACAAACTGACCACTCGAGTGCGGCTTTCTTTGCGGGAGTCCGCTGCTCAATGCTGTTAAAAGATGGAAGCTTATAGTCCACCCCACATTGTCCATGCGGGGTATCACATCTTCCGCGAATATAGGAGCGCCTCCCGCGATACTTCACCGACACCATCCTCTCACTGACCATCTCGATTCTTACTTGAGTACCCGCACACAATCTCCTCAATACATCATCATGAACGGCTCCTGCGCTTGCGGCACCGTAAAGTTCACCACACCCACCTCCAAACCCACGTTGCTCTTCCATTGCCACTGCATCGATTGTCGCAAACAGTCATCCAGTGCATTTGGTACCTCTGCCATCTTCCCTTTCTTTCGAGTCGATGATAACCCTTCGGTTTCCTTCTTTGTTCGGCAGTGTGACACTGGCAACAAGCAACGCTGCTATTTCTGTAAAGAGTGCGGTAGTCGCATCATGCACATGTACATCCTAGACGACGGCAACCCGGCAACTGTTGCCGTCAAAGGTGGGCTACTGGAAGGGCTAGACTGGAGTGGCGGCAAACATATCTTCTGCCGAAGCGCAGTTGTGCCGATCCCTGAGGGTGTAGAGCGGTGGGAGGCTGAGCCTGATTTTGCGGAGAAGAAGTAACCTGTTACTGAAAGGCTGTCCACATCCTGGCCACTAGTGGACTAGGTACTTCCTAGGATCTCATCTGCTGCTTCTAAACTTGCGTTAAGCAGAGCTCAACCGCCTCACTGGAATCAATCACCAAAGCCTTACCCATACGACTGTACATTTCTCCATCATACCAAGAACCGGGAACTTCACCTTTCGCTTCTAATGCCTCGCTACCAAAATCTTTCGTCTGTGTAAGTACCATTCTCAGAGCCAAGGGCTTGTCTGCTGCATCACAATTTAAGATTACCTGCAATCTCTTTGCAAACTTTGAGCCGCGGCTTACGATTCACAGTTATGGCGCTACACCACACGGCTTGCATGCATAATGGCTGACAAAGGCTTCCTTACTCTGACGACCACGCGCGTCGTTGCAACCGACAACCCGGCTCTCTATATCATCCTAATATAATTTCTCCGATGGAGGACACAGGATTTCCCGGTCTAGTAGACGAGATCACGTGGGATCTACCATCTGAGACGTCAACCATCAAGCATTTCGATGTGTCCACCAATGACACGGAGTCAGGCAGGAATCCACAGCCAGTCAGCACCATGTTTCACGACTCTACTTAGTCGTAACGAAAACTGTTCTGGCCTTGGCACCCTGTTGTCATATTCGGGTCTCGACAGAACCAAGCCATTTCTCTCGATACCTCGTACGGTCTTTGCTTTTCAAAAAAGCCACCGGGACTAGGCTGGCTTACATCTAATATCAATCTCGAGACTGCATCGACATGCTACTGATTTCCTTTTGTTCACAACAGGAAAGTAGCGGAGCTTCCAAGTGCCACACCATGTGCCACTAGCGTCCTTTGTTTAATCTACACACTCCCTTCATGATCACCTGGCAGCATCGCCACCATGGAAGTTTCAAACAGTGTACACAGGTGCCACCAGATGCCGTCCTGAATCCTGGGGCAATTACACTAAGATACTATAATACTACATCCTCGCGCAATCTATCTCGGCATTCAGGTCATTCAGCACCGGAGTATCGCGTTCTTTCGTCCTTCTTCTTCCAGCTTATATTCGTTCGTTTCTTCACACCACTTCAGCTTTCTACGCCGGATCGTACCTTCCACAATCATCATTCACAATGAAGTATCTTGCCTCTGCTCTTGCCTTCGCCACGGCTGTTTCAGCCCACGGCTACGTCAACAATGCGACCATCGGTGGAAAAGACTACACCTTCTACCAGCCTTACCAGGACCCATACATGAACCCCAAGCCCCAGCGAATCTCGCGTCCTATCCAGGGTAACGGGCCTGTTGAGAATGTCGCCATCTCCGACGTTCAATGTGGTGGCTATGCTGCTGGTGGTGTAGCCGGCTCTTCCCCTGCTGCTCTCCATGCTGAAGTGGCTGCTGGCTCTGATGTCAAGCTCTGGTGGACTCTGTGGCCTGAAAGCCACGTAGGTCCTTCAGTTACTTACATGGCCCAATGCCCCGACTCCGGTTGCAATAACTGGATGCCCGAATCTTCGTAAGTCTTGTCCTATCATACGCTACTTGTGCTAACATGAAATCATCAGAGCTGTTTGGTTCAAAGTTCAAGAGTTGGGCCGTGAGGGCACCTCCAACACCTGGGGTGCTACCCCTCTCATGAAGGCCGGCGGCACAGTCACCTACACCATTCCAAAGTGCATCCCATCCGGCTATTATCTTGTGCGCCACGAGCTCATCGCCCTGCACGCTGCCTACGCATATCCGGGTGCACAGTTCTATCCTGGATGCCATCAGCTCAAAGTCACCGGTGGTGGAAGCACTAAGCCTTCCGGTCTCGTTGGCTTTCCTGGTGCTTATAAGTCTACCGATGCTGGCATTACCTACGATGCCTACAAGGGTATGTCAACCACCGTCTTCCTGTTGCTGTCTCCGAAAAAGGTGACTAACTTCCAGCAGCTCAAACCTATATCGTTCCCGGCCCTAAGAAGTTCACCTGCTAGGTGTTCTGATCTCTCGAATGATGTAACGGTCGAGCCCGAGACACTTCATTGTACATATTCTCTTCGTATATAGCCTTTCTCCATGAGTGCGATGCGTGCATCTGCCAACAAAATTCAAACATCTCTATCAGTACTTTGTGTGTAGCACATTTTAAGCGTGATGAACCACCGTCAACCACAATTAAGAACCATATGAACTTTTGTTTCATAGAATTCTAACATCCGTTGGTGATATTAATACTACAACAGCTAAGCTCCAAGTTTTCCCTGTAATAGGATATTGTGGGCATACTTTCCTATCTTCAATCATCCATGACATTTGGCTTAGGTATTTTGTTGCCCGACTGCCATACAAAAACCATCACAACAGCTCAGTGACCTTGAGTGTATTATTACTATATCACTTATCATTGTGCACCTCCCTTCGGGTTCCTAGACGCAAATTTTCTAGTCCAGAGGTATCATTTTTTTTAAGAGGCGTTCTGCTCTACAAGTATTTTCAATATACGTTCACTTCAGAGCTAGCTAAATTCGCCTCGCCGCACGACCGGTTTCGAAGATTGCCATAGCTTCCAAGCCTTTGTGCCTATTCGGCGGCGATGCGTGCAACTGTAAATCGGGGTTCCAGGCTGTATCAGTATTTCCAAACCAACTATGCTGACTTGAGTGGCTACATAATGCACGCTATGTGCGATGATTAGAATGGAGAGAAGAAAACCAAATTACAAGCAGCCTTAGTCGGATGATGTGGAGTTTGGAATGTTTGAAGCGGAAAGCGTCTAGGCAAGAAGAGTGATCGTGATAGCGATAGCCCACACGATGACCGTGATAAGTATGCACCGCCAAGTTTCCGGGCCAAATATGCTTTTGGTCTACTGACTGGAAGCAAAATATCTCGTCTTGCTCTAGTAATTTCCAGATTGAGGGTCTGTATGCACAGGGAGAGCACTACTTGTGGGGGCGGATGGGGCTTAGACTACCGGTAGTTGGTTGATAATGGCTGCGCCACCATGAGGAGAGTGAAGATCATCTTGTCTTACGCTGCTATCCCAACACGTACGACAGCATTCTTTGAGTGTACGGATTCGGTCACTCTCGAGTAGTCGAGATAAGTCAGATAACGGAAGTGGCCACGTACTGTTGTTGCTCTCTGAAGCTCGCTAGAGGCAACGACTTCGGCCCTCAAGAAAGGCATCAATCAAGGTGTCTACCTTCGAACATCTATGGAATGCAATAAGTAGGAAGCTGCTTAAAATTTTGATACTTATCTTCGTGCCCCAAAAAATCAAGCGCAAGGTTTGAAGCAGTGGAAATTACAAACTGCTGGCGGTGGAGATATATCTAAATTTACTACTTCTTTGCTTACGCTGAGGTTTTGGGGCGGGGAAACTCCAAAAAATGCCAAGAAAAACTTCAATTATTGCATTCAATATATCTGGCATCCTGGTTAGGTTTATTGGTAGCTTCTCATGTCAGCCAATCATGGCTTGATTACTGTATGGCGCAGCAATAACATATCTTGCTGCATGTTGTACTTGTTTCTTCATTCCCTTCAACAATCCCTCCCTCCTCCACGTCTTTCTTGTCGGGTCGTCTTAAGCTACAGTTGCAATTTGTATCCCCAATTGGTGTATCGAATGCGGGAATGCTAGCCTACGCATTCGTTGACACTGGCACCATTAATGAAATCAAAGAAGACGACGTGAGAAAAACCCGATCTTGTGTATGCTCGTGGATCAGTGCTCCAGCCTCATGGAGATTTGGCATCGTTGCTGGAGCGGTCTGTTCTTCCGTTGTACTTCTTATCAACCTTTCAACAGCTATATGGGCAATCAGTGCACTTCCTGTTAAGAACGGCCAAGTCACTGCATTCGAAGGCAGTTGCTCCAAGTCAAAGCGATTAAATCTGGCCATTCATTTATTGATCAATGCGTTGGGTGCGATCCTTCTTGGGGCGAGTAATTACTGCATGTGAGTATGTGCCCTTTGACCTAGTAATCGAGAAGGCCAACAGTTCTCTAGGCAATGCCTATGTGCGCCGACCCGGACCGAAATCGACAAGGCGCATAGAAAAATGATCTGGCTAGATATTGGAGTCCTGAGTTTTCGCAATCTCACGCATATTAGTAGAAAACGCTGCGTCCTCTGGGTCTGCATTGCTTTAAGTTCTCTTCCTTTACATTTATTGTGTGCTGCCCCCAGATTCATACATACCCTTACGATGTCTGATTTCTACAGCTATAATTCCGCATTTTATCAATCAGCAGCCGCAAACCAATATAGCATTCATCTCATCTCCACAGATCTCATCTTCGCCGCCTTCCTTCCCTCAACACCGCAATCGGATACCAATCCGACCGAGGCACGCTTGGTGGATAGTGTGCGAGAAGGTCACTTCGAGAAGCTAGACCGGCTGAACTGCCTCGAAAACTATGGAAACACATTCCAAGCATCCTACGGCGACGTCTGGCTCGTTGTGAATGCAGGCGATTTAGAGAAAATGAGAAACACCACCGCTGTTCGCAACATCACCCACATCGTAATTGAGCCAGGATGTGACATGTCTGGTTGGATTTGTAACTCAACCTGTGACAGATGTGATCAGAAGACAGTGAACGAGTTGAAGATAGGAGGTGGACCTTGGATGGTCGATCATAATCCAGTCGAGTATTGCCTCAGCGAACGCACTGAAGAAAAGTGCAGAATTCGCTTCAGCATCCAAATAGCTGTCATTGTTATTATCATGAACATTGTCAAGGTGGTCATATTCACGTTTGTCGCTTTCAAGATGAGCGACCTTGACCCTCTGATGAATATTGGCGACGCGATTGCCTCTTTCATCAAGACGCCCGATATTACAACCGAGGGTATGTGCCTAGTCTCGAGGTCTGATTTCGAGAAGAGAAAAGTTGCATGGCCGAGAAACTCAAGAGCCAGTTTCTCGTTTGAGAAGCCGAAGAGGTGGTCAAACGCAGTATCCACCAAGCAATGGGTGCTGGTAATGTTACTGTAAGTCTCATCGCCCTTCGCCCATCTCTACCGAACGCCACGTTTCATCTGCCACTTCTGTTACCACATATCGGGAAGCTACACTGATTAATGTAACAAATTCTAATGTTTGCAGATTCGGAACTGTTCTCATCATATGCATAGCGTTCGCAATGACGACGACTAATTTGTCCACCAAATCGTTCAATACTAGCATTCCTAGTTTGCGTGCCCTCTCTAAAGGCACAGGCGGTCTTCTCGGCCAGACGCTCGCCGCCAACATCTGCCAATTGGTCTTATCGTTCATCTACGTCATCTACAACACAGTGCTTACCAAAATGCTCCTCGCGAAAGAATGGGACCAGTACGCGACCCAGCGGAAAGGCTTACGCGTTTCCTCGAAGCCAAAGGGAGCACAGCGCTCGACATATTTCTTACAGCTACCGTATCGATATGGTATACCGTTGCTTGTGATGTCAGGCATATTCCATTGGCTTATTTCGCAAACCATATTCATGGTCAGCGTGGAGACATTCAAGTCAAACGGGACTGTGTTGCCACATCGGGACAATAAAACATCGGTCAATACTTATGCGGTCGTTCCAGTCCCGGCCAACAACATCCTAACTACAGCGTACTCCACCAGCGGTCTATATGCTTTAATGCCGCTGATAGCAGTGACACTGCTCACTATAATGATAACAGGCCGCAGAATATTTATTAGCGGCATGCCTGTGGCAGGGAGCTGTAGTGCAGCAATATCTGCAGCGTGTCACACGTCAAGCGAAGAGCCAGACGATGCAACCGAAAGAGGAGTGATGTGGGGGGCTTTTGTTGAGCCGAATTTATGGGGTGGATCTGAGCATTGTGGTTTCTCAAGCTTGAAAGTAAGTCAACCAGAAAATGATCACATGTATGTTGGATTACGCAAAACTACATAGAAATACCCGCCTCTGCAAAAGTATACGATTAACCATTTTTATCTCACACTTCTTCCACACAACCCAACGGAGATGATCTCGATTATGAACGCAAGTGTGCGTCTATTCATCACGCGACAGCTACATCACAATGCTGTTCTTTCAATGTTTTGATTCCAATTTTCATTCATGCATAAATGCTCGGAATAGGATATTACACAGCTCAAATTGCAGGGTAGAATGAAAACGCCACTATGCCATGCCACTTCTAACGCCGACGTAACATACATGATAATCAAGATAGCCCCACTAACTACTCGCTGCTCCGCCTATGCTTCTTCGACTTCTTTCTGTTGGGCAATTCTTGTGTTGCGACAGCTTCTTCTTCGGCATCAGCAAGAACATCCTCTACGTCTTGGGCATCGTTCATAGTAAAATCGTCGTCTGCATCACGCTCTTTGCTCTCCTCAATAGCCTCCTGCACATCCTCAATGCTCTGCTTCAATGGGTCAACAACGGTGACTGGCGCCAGTACGTCGAACGCGCCAGTCCCGATAGCACCCAGTCTGCCGACCACAATCCGTGCACTAGGGTTCTTGAGTTCATCCCAATCTCGCTCAAGAACAGCATCCTTGAGGAAACCAACTGTTGTCTCGAAGCTCATCTTCATGAATGGACTGACATTGCCTTTCAGCCCGATACGGTTAAAAGGTGTGAAGCCTCCACCCTTGGTCATCGTATCAGCGATGAGGTTGAGATGGCGCTGGTCGACACTGATACCGTGACCAGCGAAAACGCCATGCATTTCGCGGACTATGGTTGCGCGACATGCTTCTACGCCGTAAAGATGTAGCATAGAAACGATATCATTGGTGAAAATGCGGTTCACGTCAATTATATGTCCGTACTCGCGCATGGCGATCATATTGGAACCGTCAGTGTTAATAACGGGTTCATCGACGTCAATAGATGCATAAGAGGCAGCGGTAATACCAGGAATGACGTGGATGGTCGCAAATTCTGCTGCGGCTTCTACATGATGCAGCATAAGAAGCTTGGGCGTGGCAGTGGGAAACTCAAAGGTAATTTCGCAGTAGGCGCCTTTTCGGTCGTCGAAGGTAAAGTCAAAGATGTCAGGGTTCTTGTTGCATATGCGATCGCGACGAATATCCGAAGCTTCATCGGTGGGCACAAGCATTTGTTCATCTTCGTCGTCGGAGTCTTGGTCTGGTGTTGTTGCGCGAGAAGCCTTCGGACTCCCGCCGTAGGTTTCATCATCTTCACTACCATCTTCTCGGTCGAGGTTGTCGTTGATGGCCTGTTCCTCCTCTTCTGGTTCTTCGTAACCCACGCTGTCTTCACGCCTTCCACGTGCTTTCGCGTGATCTGCGTCGCCCTCTCCTTCGCCATCATCGCTGTCCTCGTCCTCAGGGCCACCTTCGTTACCAACCGCTGGATCAGGTTCGCCGGTCATTTGCTGGTCAATTGAGCGTAGTCCTTCACCAATAGCAGGGAGTGATGAAGAGTTCGCTGTGGATAGCGATTTATTCTCCCCCTTCTTCTTGAGGTCGACTCGGATGGCTTTCTGCAGACGTGGGCAAAATTTCTGCTCAATCGACTCCGCAACATCTCGCACCTTGATTGCGTACTCTTGGGTGTACTCCTTGGCCGGATAAAAGTCTAACCGGACTTTGTAGCTCCTTGCTTGGCTGAACTGAGTGCCAGGGCCAGAAGTCTCAGTCACAGTAACCTTATCCAACACTGCAGAGAGTGGCAGACGAGTGATGCTCTTCGCAAACCTATCATTGTCCTCCTTTGAAAGCTCTGGGTGAGGGTATAGTTGCATGGCTGGCGTTGAGATTTTCGCACTAGCAGTCATGACAATTTCTCGCAGACGTGGAATACCAAGGGTGACGTTCTTTGCGGAGTGACCAGCCAAATGGAATGTGTTCAGCGTCATCTGTGTCGAAGGCTCACCAATAGACTGGCCGGCCACCACGCCGACGGCTTCACCAGGTTCAACCAACGAGCGAAGATACTTGAGATCGAGCATTTGTTCAAAACTCTTTTTAAGGATTTCACCCTCTGGATCCTTCTTCTTATTCTTGAGAAGCTTATCGGGGTTGCTCTCACAATACTGTTCACTATTAGCATTGGTTGGATGCCCAGGTGATACCGAGCTTACCTCTCTCTTCGCTTGCAGAAACAGTTCAGAGGTACTGCCACTGTGTCGCGACGGTGTGTAAACGGCCGTCGCAGGGTCCATTGCTGTGATGTCTCCCTTGCGAGCCTTCTTTGAAGCTCGCTTATTGTGATCAGAAGCCTCGGGACTATACACTTGTGCAAAAGCTTCTTGGGTCTGCAAAGCTTGAGCCAAGGACAGGAAATTCTGCGCCTGGAACTTGAAGTCGTTCAGGTACTTTTGTCTTGTGGTGTCAAGACCGTCTTCACCGTAAAGGAACTGAACCATGCTGCCGTCCGAGTCGCGGACGGACGTGTCGTACTCCACATGGAGGCCTTCCATCCCTTTCACAATACATCGTTGCAGGTACCCAGATCGTGATGTCTTGACCGCAGTATCAATGAGACCTTCTCGACCAGCCATCATATGGAAGTAGTACTCTTGTGGCCTGATCCCGGTCAAGAAGCGATTGACAATATAGCCACCTGCGCGAACGCTTGTCTCGAAAGGCTTGAAACACGGCAGAGTTTTACCACTGACCATGATAGGAACTCGCCGACCTTCCAAAACCTGCTGGCCAAGGTTACAAGAGATTTGGTTAGCATTAACCTGACTGCCCTTGGCTCCGGAGCCTGTCATTGCTTGCATTTGGTTCTTCGGGAAGAGTTTGATGAGCCTTTCTGGTAAGCAGGCGGCGGTCACTGCAGTCGAGATCTTGCCGTTCGCAGTGTTCGTTAGCAGATCCAATCCGTGCTGCTTGGTGTCATCTCGTAAGACGCTTTCCAAGCGGCGCTGTAATTCTGGATTGGTCGAGTCGATTTGCTTAGAGTCCATAGTAACATACTTTGAAGCCACTTCGAAGCCAACATTTTCTGCCTGCTTGAGCGCCTCCAAACGAGCCCTCTCTCCTTCTTCTGTTAAGATAAGGTCTTCGACACCGCAAGAAAACGCGCGCATATGGAGTAGCTTCGTCAATAGTCGTCCAATGATACTCAAAGCTCGCCCGGCGATGGTCTCCCCGTATGCCTCATATATGCCGTTGATCAATCCACCCGCTGCGGGACCAATCTGACTTTTGTCAATGATACCGCAAAGCAATTGGCCATCCTTAACGATAACTGTCTGTTCCTCGCTATTTGCTCCCCATAATTTCCCGGTGGTCGATGATTTGGATGTGAGCGTCAAATCTTGGTACTCGGCGGGCTTGATATTCTTCAAAACAGTGGTGATAATCTGTTTCCCAGTCCACAGGGGTTGGGGCTTCCAGACCGTAGGCGCAACAGTCTCGAGCCTGCCAGATGTGGTGTGGCCGTCCTCGGGCCTCAGACAGGAATACAAAAGCTGGTGGTACTCTTCTCTAGTAAAAAATGTATCTTTGTTGGTTAGCCAGACACCCATGGAAATATGATCCTGAATAAGACCACGCAAAGGTTTTCCTGCAGTTGCAGAGAGATACTGATGGTCTGTGTCTGCGACAGTCATGGCTTCGGCACGAGCGAGTTCATTCTGTGGGAAATGCATGTTCATCTCGTCTCCGTCGAAGTCGGCATTGTATGTGTTACAGTTGGCGTAGTGCATTCGAATTGTCTTTTCACCAGGAAGAACTCGAGCTCGATGTGCCATCATAGACGGCTTGTGCAGTGTCGGCTGTCGGTTCATAATCACGACGTCACCGTTGTTAAGATGACGATGCACTTTCTTGTTCTTCGAACCGTTGGCATATGAACTTGAAGGCGCCAGGAGCTGATTTGCTAAAGCCAGTCGCTCCTCGTAATTCTTCTTCCGAAGTGCAATCACTTGGCCAAACTCATTCTCGATAGCATGTGCTCCAGGCCATTTGTCTGGGCCGTTGAGTACAGCTTCTTTTAGGTCGTAAAAGTTGTGGTTCGTAACTGGTTCCGGATAGGTAAGTTTCATGGCGAAGACAGGAGGAACGCCAATCTCGTTAGTCTCAATATTCGGGTCGGGAGAGATAACACTGCGAGCGGCAAAGTTGACACGCTTTCCCATCATGTTCTTGCGGAAGAGACCCTCCTTCTTTTCGAGATGCTGTTTGATACCATCTGCGTTAGTGACCGCGCCGCGACCCTGCACCGGATTGGCATCTCTATCAATCAACGCATTCACAGCACCCTGAAGGTTCACCCATTGTGTCTGCAGATCATCAAAGTTGCGGCGACGATACCCAGCCTCATTCTCTTGACCCTTCATCTCGTTGCTAATCTGGCGCATGGAATCGCAGGCGTTGAGGATGCCCTTATAGAGCGTATTCTTTGGCGATTCAGCGATGGAATCTCCAGTCTTGTCCTCCATCCTGAATCTGTTGGGCGGTACGATCACTGCTTCCATAAAGAACATATCTGCGCTCACGTCCACAAGAGACTTGGTACCATAGGGGTTGTACAATAGCCGCACCATGTCGGATTCGTTCTCAAAGAGTAGCGTCATGGCGGCCTTCACTTCTGCTGCTGTAATGTACTCTTGCGAGCTGTCTGCTGCATCGACTGCCGTTCTCGATTTCCGTGCTGTTCCTGCTTCTGTGGCCACAAGCGAGCCGTCAGCCTCTTGTATGTCGTCCATGTCCATAACTTCGTCCTCCTCGGATTCTGGGTCCAGGTCCGCCACGCCCTCATCTGCGTGCACTGGCTGCTTCTTCGATTTCGCGTCCCGCCGCGCCAGAATGTCCAGAGGATTTTGCATGCGCTTCTCAGCCTGAGCCATTTGCGCCTTTTCTTTCGCACTCAAGTTTCTTCGGAAGACCTTGATGCCTCGATCCTTACGGAAAGTCGGGTTGACACCTTGGCAGTTCTTGCACTTCTTTCCTGCTACCAGTTGGGTATAGAAGTCCTTGAGAACTAATCGGCGAGCTTCCGCGATCGTATCATTCTTCTCCTTGATTGACCGTGCGTCGTGCTTCGAGATGCCAGCCCGCTTCATGCATCGCTTCACGTAGTTGTTCCGCTGTCCGATGATGTCCTCGTTGTCATCGTCTGATTCCGAGTCCTCCACGCTCCGCTTTCCAGTTTTGCCCTTGTTGATGTCGATGTGCTCATGCATTTCATTCGCTTCTTGCACTAAGCCACACCGTATCAATCTCAATCTTGACACAAATTCGTTGATTTGTACGCGAGCAAGCTTGAATTGATGGCAGTAGACGCACTTGCCGCGAAGGAGTCGCAGCAGCTGATCCAGGAATGTGAGGTGATATACAGGAACGGGGAGCTCGATATGGCCGCAGTGGCCAGGACAGCCACCCATTGTTGTTAGACCGCATGTTGAGCATCTTCACAACATGGTCAGTAGGTAATTCTCAATCTTGAAATTGTGTTGTTTATAGCGTCAAGCTTACGGGTTGTCTAAGAAGGCACCTAGAGCGGAATCATGTAGACCACCTGATACAGGGTGCAGTAATGTATCGAAGGTTGTCGGGTTCGTTATGCGCTTCACCGAGAGCTCTCGAATGTCGCTGGCAGCGAGATAGCCAAACTCGACGCCTTGGATTGCGGAAGACGTCGGCTGATGGGTATTCATGTTGGCGACACTACTCCCAGAGTGCTAAGCCTGCCTTTTCAATAATTGGCGTGTAAAGACATTCAGCAATGGCAAGAAGCTCAAAAGCTGCGGGGAGTTTTTTTGGGACCAGAAAAAGTTCGCCCAGGGTTTAGCCGGCGCACCAGAACACGTGACTACCCGGGCGCCTTGGATTTCGCGTCACCCATCTCCTTGGACAGCAAGAGTCGCGCACTCATCACCACCAACAACATCTTCGAGCCCGACCGCATCCCCGAAAGTCGCAACGGACCTCCGAAATTGCTTACATGCAGTGAAGTCGCCCTCACCACCTCTCTGCAGGAGCGATACGCACCTGGGCAGACCTTTCAACGACACCCCCGCGACCTCCGCAGCCTTCCAAGGACGAGCCGCATAATCTCGCCCACCACCTCGTCACATCATCCACACCTCAATGACGATGGTGGAGAAACGCCCACATCCCGAGGGCCAAGGCCCAACTGGCGATGTGAAGCGTACCAAAGCATCCGATGCAATCGCTGCTGCGCGAGCAAAGGCTGCAGAAATCGCGGCCAGGGTCGCTGCGCAAAGGGCAAATACCAATGGCGCATCAGCACCTCCTCCCGCAGCTGCACCGGCCAGTGACGCCCAATCTAGGCTTGAGGCCATGAAAGCGAGGATGGCGGCATTGAAGGGCGAGAAAGTTGAGGCCAAATCGCCGGCACCTGAATCCACTGGTCCGCGCTTCGCAACAACGCTGGGGAACCGCCGTGCAGAGACACCAAAGGTCGAAGCAAAGCCAAAAAGTGCACCAAAGCCAACGCAACAGGATGAAGAGCTAGAGAACCCCTACTTCGACCCCAAGGCGGCGGGTTTGGCCAAAGGGAGGGGTCCTCGAGTATTGGTTTTCAATGAGCGTGGGAAATACCTCGACCAGGCCTCCAAACTGCGTGCCCAGAGCCGGCTGGAACAGATTAAGAAGATGCTGGCAATAAAAGCCCGCCGCGCCGGCCTAGATGAGAACAGTGAGCGTGGCTTCCTCGTACAGGCTCCCCCAGACATTGAGTGGTGGGACGAGGGCATTGTGCCAGACAAGAACTACGACTGCATCGACGAGCCTGATAAGGTCAAAATTGAGAGCGATGACTCCATCATCACCATTTACGTACAACACCCCCCACTGCTCAAAGCACCGCAAGACCAGCGTCTGGTCGAAGTGAAGCCTATGTACCTCACCACCAAGGAGCAAGCCAAGTTGCGGAGAATGCGTCGTGCAGCAGATCTGAAAGAGCACCAAGCCAAGATCCGTCTCGGTCTGGAGCCGCCTCCGCCACCCAAGGTCAAGCGTGGAAATATGATGCGTGTCATGGGAGAGCAAGCCATCGCGGACCCTACTGCTGTAGAAATGCTCGTCGAGTCACAAATCGCACAGCGCCACGACGACCATGTCACTGCAAATGAAGAGCGGAAGCTGACCAAAGAACAAGAGCACGCCAAGCTCGTTGCCAACCAGGAAAAGGACGCACAAAAAGGTCTGTACATGTGCGCATTCAAGATCAACACACTGGCATTCGGCAAGCATCGCTTCCAAATCGACAACAATGGCAAACAGCTTGCACTGACTGGTGTAACCCTCTTCAATCCAGAGTTCAATCTTGTCGTTGTTGAGGGAGGCCAATATGCAATCAACAAATTCAAGAAGCTCATGCTCCACCGCATCAACTGGCAAGATAATGCCCCACCGACCGAAACACAAGCAGAGAAACAAAGTTCAGATCCACATTGGCTGAAATCACTCGACGATCAAGGAAATACGAAGGATCATTCGGCCAACAAGTGCATTCTCATCTTTGAAGGTGAAGTCAAGCAACGATCATTCCGCAAATGGGGTTCAAGAGTGTGCGAGACCGCTGGCGAGGCTCGTGAGACGCTTGGCCGGGCCAAACTCGATAGCTTGTGGTGGCTTGCGAAGAGCTTGCAATGAGGGTTGGATGCGAAAACGAGCATGCGACGACTCGGTGCAAACACATTGATATTTTTCCAGATTTAGACCCAGGTTGTGGATCTTTGGCGCTATCACGGACAGCTGGACTTGGGAGTGACTTTCTCTTCATGCTAAATGTAAGTTTACTCAGACTCCATAGTATTGGAATATATGTATTAATGCACCCTTCTTCCGACCAGCTGCGCAGTTTGTGATCATTACATCTTCCATAGGACGTTGTCGTATGATGGCCCTTGGGGCTGCTAACCGGAACACACCAAAGACATGCCATCTGCAAACGGTAAGACTTGTACGCAACCCTATCCTGATTGATACCTGTAAGTCTTTAGTGGCCACTCCCTGTAGCCATTCAACGTAGTATACACGGCACTGTAGGTTTTCATTCCTTTCCTAGCCCTGGTTTGCCTTCAAAACAATCTCCGTCCGTCTTCCTGGTATCAAATCATGCAGTCATGGTTGCATATGAATCCCACATGTGAGAGGCCATGGCCCGCGTGAACTTTTTTTTCGTCCATGCCAATATTCCTTCTACTCCACACTTCATTTAACTGCTCTCCGCAAAAGTTGATTGTTGTGGCATGCAATTCCTCGGCTTCAAAAACACGCTGCTGTGGCTTTTGAGCTGTACACTATATTATGTCCGTTGAATAGACTTGCACATATGTGAAGCTACTCAGGCTCCACGGCATCGCTCGTATTCGCACCCGTGATTTCATGGTTGTGACTAACAAGGTGCTTGTCACCATGAAGCATGGCATATCGATTTGGTCAGTATTGCCTTTTGACGTAGGCGTACGCCGTCATTATTACCGGTCCCGCTCGTGGGAAATTTTATACGGGCTCTTGGAACTAAGTTGGAAATTATTCGAAGATGAGTATGCTGTCCGCAATCTCCGCGGAAATAGCCAGTAAACAAAACGCATCCGAGCTGCGAGTTATATTTACACTTCGAGTTCATTACAGTGTTACTCAGTGCATTCTTACATGATGACAATACAACCTTGCTCTTGACATTCTGATGCCCCATATACTTTTGTGATCTTGATAGAACCCGTATATTGCAGGAACTTGTTCTATGCTTCGTGGCACGCAGCCCGCGGGCCTGAGCATCATCCCGTGTAATTATTTGCTAGTTCAAACGTTCTTGCAAGCATATGTTGCCACATAGCCAGCATAGGAGTTCCGCGGTCTCAACAAAGAATCGATCCGATTTCGACGGGTAACAATACCCAAGCCGACAAACGGTTCGGCACTGTTCAGTAACATTGCACAAGGCATCTGTGCCAAGTGAAGTGGCTCAAATTCGAGTGAATACCCATGTCATAAGCATCGAGGATCGAGAATAGAACATACAAAGCTCACTAAACGTATCCAGCCGCCACTCGGCCTATTCGCCGATGCTAGTTTTCTCTAGTGAGTAGGACTTGTAATGAGGTTTGCGTCGGGTCTTACACCTGTGGTGTGATTTGAGACTAAAACTACCTTTACAAGCATTCAAACAGGTAACGCCGACCATGTAAGCACCGAACGCCGTCTAATGACGGATCAAGTTCAAGAAACAGAAGCGGTACGAGGACGCAATCAAGTCTCTTCACCCTGACCCATGGACTGCGCCTTCGTTTCGTCACGCCATTTGTCAGGTTAGAGTGACTCCATGCATGCGATAAAGTCGGCCAGCGGGCAGATACCCCCCTCATCCAACATCTGATCTGGGTCCTCGTTCCGTGGGGGCGCAGCGATAAACTTTCACCCAAAGGTCAGCAACAGCGATGACGATCCGTTCCTGCTTGCCACTCTGGCCGGGGCAACGGGAGCGCTTTGTTAAATGACGAAGGGAGCGAGCAAGATGTCCTCGGACTGGGGTCTGCTGCTAGATTACCACCCGACATGCAGAGGGGGAGCGGAGAAACGGGCTGGGGTCAGGGAAGAGCTGCGGAGACGTTGAAGTCAGGGAGGGGTCCAAGGGTCAAAGGTCAACCAGGTACTGAAGGAAGAGAGGGTTCGGAGTTGAATCTGCCATTCTACTCTCTTTGAAGTACTGGTGGAAGAGTCCTGTTCATAAAATGCCGTGGGCCGAAGTATCTAACTCAGTGTAGCATTCCGTTGGGAGCAGCATAGAGCTAGATTGAACCATTCATTCGATCTCTAGATGCATCGTCGGCAGTCCTCGGGAATGTCGTAACAGCAATTCATCGACGATACCCTACAGCCATGTAGTCTTGCACACGTGTTACGCTACACGAGGCAAGACAGCGACCGTCTCGCACCCGCTTTCAGTTCCATTCACGAAAACGCATGTAGTCCAACTAACCTCAACAACACGTCGATCACCAATGCGAATCACACTCGCTTAGCAAGGCTAATCAGCCACAGTTGCATAAGCACGTGAAAGCGCTGAGCTCGTGAAGGTGGCGTTACCTCACTTAAGGGATCCTTCCCGCAGATTCCGCCTTATCGTCGGAATGCTCAATTGACGAGGGCCAATGTTGTCGCCATGCCGCGGCACCAAAGTGGCTCGGTAGCTTCTGACTGTCAATAAATGCAGCTTGCATCCCTCGCCATGCCAGAAATTGTGAAATGATTCGGAGGGGACGACCTTTTGTGAGGTTCAGCCGCAGAGAAAAACTGGAATGCCTAATTTGGCAGGCGGGATGAATAAGCTCCATCAGCGCCTGCACGAATCACGAATCGCACACTCATCCCTGTGGCCAAACTTCGGCATTCGATCGATTTTCTGATAGAGCAAACAAGGGGTAGCGGGCTCCACTTTCACATGCCATATCGAAGCCTTCGTTTCTTAGAATGTTCTCAACAACGTTTGAATTGCTGCCGTTGACGCACGCTGTAACGCAACGCCCGGCTCTGCTTCGCTATACATTTGCGGCTCGTACCACAAGAGTGCATGACGGCGACCGATCAAACGAATTGCGCTGCGTCTGTAGGGTTCTATGGCCAATTGAAAAGCACCGTGAGAGGACTGCGGATACCTTGAAGGAAGCGCGCACGCAATGGCGCCTCAAGGAGCCAGTGTTTAACAGGCTTCGACTGTGATAGAACGGCTTCCGAAAGTATCCGAGGCTGAAGGATGTCACCCGTCACATTATCAATCTGGGTATTGTTGATGGTATGTGTATACAGGTACGACGTTATCGGAGAAGGTGTACACAGCGTCAACACCGAGAGTGTGGTATCGCCTCGAGTACGAACGAAGTTAATATCCCACCCGAACAGTTGCTTTACGAGGTAACCCGGATCTTCCGCTCCTCTACCGTCAACCTTACGCACCCATGCCCATTGACAAGACAAGGCTCCGCGTCCGCGGTAATCCCTCGCTTCCAGGGCAGTCGCACCGGTAGGAACGCTTTCGTGCGTCCGGAATGTAAGCTAATTGGCCCTCTATTTGATAGTTCGCCAACGGGATGCGAGCCGTGGGCATCAAATAGCGGACCTTATCGTGACGTCGGCGCCACCTGAGTGGCCAAAGCCAGCCTTTCACATGCCAGAGCACACGCCTTGCAGGCCTCCGCGTCAACGCCTCGCCCAATGTCGCAACTTTCTTGATATGCACTGTGTAGATTGATGCGCGGGGCACGCATGGAACAAACGAGAGCTGGGGGCTGAGGCTGCAGATTAATTGTGACATGTTTCTTTCATCTGGCGCGCTTCGGTGATTTTGCAATCTGAATCTGTGACATGGCACTACGCGGAGGAGAGTGACGTTCGCATGCAAATCAGACGTCGCTTAGGAATTTACTTTTCTTATCGATAAGACGACTTTCACATGCCATTCACCCACTCGAACCTGATCCGTTTTCAGCACAGGGCAAGCGCAAGCTCGACCAAACACAAGACATCATTGCGCAAGAACGGGGGCGCTTGCATATAATAAGGTGAGCTGTTGGGAACGAAGACTCTTTCCTTGCATTACTACTACTCCCTTTCCTGCCAAACCATCCCACTTACACCACCGTCGCATTCACACAACACTGCGATCCTCAACCACTGCGATTGCTCATGACACCGCACGCTGTACAAGACACGGAACCTCTGACGAACGGCGATATGAGCAACCACGAAGCTCCGTTGACCAACGGTGAGACGCCCAGCTCGAGGGTCTTATCGGTAAGTTCAATGCATTGTTTCTCTGCGTACCCACGACACACATTCCTCCCTCGACCCTTCAAACCTTCCGAGACAGTCACCCTGGGTCAAACCAAGAAGAGGCTTCCAAGTAGCTTGGTAGCCCCCAACTGCGGGGTTGCGATAGCCGTTGAAGTCCGCAATCAACCCTGACCAGTTACGGCTTGTCCAGATCCCACGATGCACGATTGCGGGACTCCAGCCCGTCCAATCAGCTCATGTCGTGCCAGATTAATCTAGACCATCCAACTAACAGTACTGATAGCATCTCCAATCCTACCCAGTGGTTCATGACTCTGTAGAAGGCTTCAAGTCGAATCCCAACGGCTCCAAGATCCTGGCTTTTGCCACCAACACCTACAACAGCGTCGTTGCACCATTCCACCCGTACCTTAGGACACCGTACTCTTACGTTGCACCCTACATCGACCATGCGGACAAGTTTGGCGACAACACCCTCTCCAAGATTGAGACACATCTGCCCATCGTCAAGGAGGAGACGCCTAAGCTGAAGGAGTACGCATTGTCACCGTTGACCTACCTCAAGGGCACATGGGACGACGAGTACAGCAAGACGCAACGACAGGACGGATTGGTAAAGAAGGGCATTGTGCTCGTCAGCACCGAGTTGAAGATTCTCCAGGACGGATGCACAGTCTTCCTGGGGTACTGGAACAAGGGCAAGGAGCAGGCGACAAAGAAGGTTGATGAGGTTAAGCAGTAGGTTTCGCGACCTAGTAAACAACCTGATTCGCCTCCAACTCCGTCAAACCAATTGGCAAAGCCGCCGACAATCGTTGTGGAGCATGTTGGTTGGCATTCATATCATGCGGATAAGCAGCCGCATAAAACTATTGTTGAGGATCCCAATGATTCTGATATCTCTAAAGACTCGATGGACGAGGCAATTGCTAGGGGACTTGGTGCTGCCCAGGATGGGTGATGTAACGATGGGCTTGATGTTTCTTTTCGTATGACTAGATACCTTTCATTTGTTTTTTTCTCCTTTTTTTTCTTCGGTGCCTCGGCTTGCTCGGCATGGGTTTTTTGTTCCTACACATGTCGAGGGATTTGTCCGGTAGTATAAGAATAGAACTGTCTAATGATCAAACGTCGTGCTTGACCAAAATTCGTTGAGCCAATCCATTTCTGTTAGCCGTTACTATTTTACCTTGGGATGCACAATTGAGATGGAGAGAGATGAGTCGAATATTTTGTCAGTGTGGGTGGTCCCGTACTACGTTAGGAAAAATGGTGGTGTGGGAGAAAATCAGAAAAGAGACAAAAACGACGTAGAGGAATCATGAACATCGTGAAATTTGACCCCGATGCCGGATTTTCATGCTTTGATTATCAAGCTGAAGTACACGCCTGAGTGGCAGGCCGCTTTTGAGGTCCTGTCCACCCAATGATATCCACCGACATGCTCATGCAGGATCTCCACGCGTGTCAAATCATATCCATCTACGCCCAGCCGTGACCGAAAGAAAGCCTAGAACTGTAAGGGAGTGAAGAACCACCTGTTCTTGCCCGACTGGTATCGCTCCTCGAACGCCTTCTTCACTGTCTTCTTGGCATCCTCTCGTTGCGAAACCTCCTTGAATGTGTCGGCGGTAAGGACGCCCTTGAGGTTCTCGAGCTCGATGGTGTAGCGAGTGGGCATGAGGTGAGTGTCTACGAGAATCAGCACTTATCCTCACAACGAATCATTACTTCCACATACAGTTGACCTGCTTAACGAAAGGCTTGACCTTGCTCTTCTTGGCCTGCTTGTTCTTCGACATGCGGCGGGTGACCTTTGAGGGGTAGGTCTCGATACCGGCGACGAGAGCGTGGGGGAAGGGATGCGACTTGGTGCCGTTGTCGAGAGGCGAGATGATCACGCACTTCTTTCCGGCATAGCGACCCCGGGTGATAATCTAGGCGGGCTGTAAGTGAGTGCGATGGGTGTGTTTCTGGGCGATTTCAACGTACGACAACGCGTCCGACCTTGAGGCTGTAGGAAGCAAATGTCAGCAGCTATTCGGTCGCATGAAGAGATATTCTCGAAGGGTACGGCAATTGAGGCGATGCAAGGCCTTTGGTGGTCCCAAAGACTACAAGTCTTCCATTTGCAAGCCTGCAATATTCCCAGAGAGTGTGCGGGGGTACTCACAACTTCATTGTGGCTGTCGTCCGGGTTGATGATGGATTCTGGTCGTGGAGTTCGAGGTTGTCGTCAAAGCAAAATGCGCCAAACCTTCGTGTGCGCGGCACTCGCTTGATCTTTTGGCCGTGCTGTTGGCGCTAACAACACTAGCGCCGCCTGTGGTTGGCTGGCCCCTCCCTCGCCGCCGAAATCTTGATGCCCGCCAAAAAGTTCGCGACACCTGAGCTTTGCAAGCAGTCAAGCTCACAACGCCCGTCATGAAGATAAAGGCGCTCAGCCGCTCCACGGCTTCGGCACAAGCACCGGGCGCAAGTGTCGCTAAAGTCACCCGCAATCTCGACCCCAATCTGCACCCTTTCGAACGAGCTCGCGAGTACACACGAGCACTCAATGCGACAAAGGTCGAGCGCATGTTTGCGCAGCCTTTCCTTGGAGACTTTGAACCGGGACACGTTGATGGTGTCTACGCCTTCGCCAAAGACCCCAATTCCCTCGAGCATTTTGCTAGTGGCAGTGGAGACGGTGTTGTCAAAGTATGGGACTTCACAAGCCGACAAGAGAAGTGGCAGGCGCAAGCACATGAGAATCTAGTCAAGGGCATGTGCTGGACGCGGGACAAGAAACTGATAACATGCGGGTCGGATCGGCAAATACAAATGTTCGAGCCCTACGCGCAACCCTCAAAGTCACCGCCGAAAGCCACATGGCATGGCAACGCTGCCTTCACATCCGTCTCGCACCACCGGTCGATATCTTCGTTTGCTGCAGCCTCGAGCGTGGTCTCCCTGTATGATACTTCACGCACATCAGGAGCGCCGGTGCAAACTTTGGTCTGGCCTTCAGCAATCGATACCATCAATTATGTCACATTCAACCAAGTTGAGACCTCCATACTGGCATCGTGCGCTACAGATCGGGCTGTCATTCTATACGACGTTCGCACAAACTCGCCTCTGCACCGAACAGTCCTTAATTACGCATCAAATTGCATCTCCTGGAATCCCATGGAGGCTTACAATTTTGCGGTGGCTAACGAGGACCACAACACTTACGTACGTCATAAGTGTAATCATATTTACAGGTAAAATGCTAACGGCTTCTAGATATTCGATATGCGGAACATGAAGCGCGCATTACAGGTATTAAAAGGCCATGTCGCCGCTGTAATGAGCGTAGAATTCAGCCCTACGGGAGAGGAGCTCGTCACTGGTTCGTATGACCGATCAGTACGCTTGTGGGAGAGAACTAAAGGCCACTCACGCGACACTTACCACACCAAGCGCATGCAGCGAGTCTTCTCGGTTGCGTGGAGTCCTGACAACAACTATGTGCTCAGCGGCTCTGATGACGGTAACGTGCGTTTATGGCGTGCAAAGGCCTCCGAAAGACAAGGTGTCAAATCGTTCGCCTTGCGACAGAAGCTGCAGTATGACGAGGCGCTCAAAGAACGGTACAAGCATATGCCTGACATCAAGCGCATTGGGAGGCACAGGCATGTCCCTAAAACAATTAAGAAAGCCGGTGAGATTAAGAATGAAGAGCTTAAGGCGATCAAGAGGAAAGAAGAGAATGAGAGGAGGCATACCAAGAAAGGCGAAGTCAGGCGAAAGGCAGAACGCGAGAAGATGGTCTTGGCGAGAGAACAATAACACTTTTTCCCAGTGGCCTTATATTTGTGTCTGCATAGCGATGGCGTTTTCGGATTTCATTACAGGCGCTGGAGCGACATGCCGATGGTTGGAAATATGTGGATGGTTCAAACACAAGAAGATTTTGTACAGCACTATGACCATCATATATCCACTACCATATCTCACAACTTGCTTTCTCTAGAAGCGCTCGCCATGCCTACACTGTGAAAGAGAAACCTCCTGTAAATGGCTCCAGTATAGCTATTAGGTTCCTCCACGTGACCGCGTGATTACAAATACAGAATACGTCGTTGAAGTACTAGTTACATCAGATCTACAGTTGCGAGTCCTGTCTTAATGCTTCACAGGTAAAGTATTGATATCTACACCACTTAATACTATTGTTGTACCTTCCATAATAAGAAGTACTCTCACAGCATGGCGTCTACTTCAGCGCTCAAGGCCCAGGACGACAAGTTTAGTAGCCTCGGCTTATCCAAAATGGTTGTAAACAAAGAGCAGGTGACTACTTACAGTCGTGCTTTGGGCTCAGCATCTGAGAAGAATCCCATACTGGTATTGGTGCATGGGTATCCTCAGTCGGCTTACATGTACATATCCTGACAATACAAAACATTGACGTGCACAAGTGTGCTAATCAAACATCAGGTGGCGCCATCTCATCCCTTTGCTACCAAGCAATGCACCAATCTTCGCTCCTGATATTCTAGGTTATGGAACAAGTCAGCCGATTGAGAAGAACGATAAATTGAGCATCGGTACCGCAATTCTAGAAGCACTGAAGACCGAGGTCAAGAGGACATCCAGTGGTTCTTCATCCGGAAACATTCCTATCATACTTATCGGGCATGATCGTGGAGCGAGAATCTCGCATCATCTTTCTGTCAGTGGCGTTGAAGGAGTTGATATTCTGGCAGTATGCCTGATCGACATAGTACGTTTCCCATGCCCAACTTGTCACTGCAACACCGAGCTGATGTCCACAGGTTCCAACTTCAGTTCAATGGCAACACAACGCCTCTCCTGCCACGGCTGCGAAAGAAGTAACAGGTTATTTTCACTGGCCTCTTTTGGCCAATGTCGACCTAGCAACTCGAATGATCAACGCCTTTGGCCCTTCGAACTGGTGCAAAGAAATGATAGTTCGCTGGGCAGGCAACAATACCACTGGCTTATCGTCTTTGAAATCCGACGATGCTCTTAATATCTATGGCCAGTTCTTTGACCAACCTCATACCCTCATATCCAGCTGTGAAGATTACAGGGAGGGTGCCACTACAGATATAGAGAAAGAGGAGCGAGATCAGAAAGATGGGAAGAAGATTAAGATTCCACTGTTTCTTCTGTATAGCAACGATTATATTGGCAGTCGATTCCCATTTCCCGCAGTATGGAAAGACTGGGTCGATGACAATGTTGAGATCAAGCACCATGGTCTTGTGAATGGCATCGGTCATTTTGGTGTCGAGGAGGCGCCAGAGGAGAGTGCTAAGGCAATTGGGGATTGGTTGAAGGGGTTGAGTGTAGGTGCAAACCTGTAAAATTGGGATCTGGTAGCCTGGATAGCTGTAGTATTCTGTAGCTCTGGGTGATCGATTCAATATGAGCGTCCAAGGTAGCCAATACTGTTCATGTTAGCGTGGTGCATTACCACGGATCAATAGGGAAAAACATAGCAAATTCATAATATGCTACATTTTTTACATTCGCATATAAACTCTCTTTTGACTTTGCTTTCTCTTTGTCACCAACACTCATCACAAGTAGTCACAAAACTTAAGATTCACTTTAAATTCCTCCAAAATGACAACATTTCACCCTTTTCGCTTCCTCCCTCTTGAGCTTCGCCGCTCCATCTTCAACCTTACAATGTCTTCAACCACCACTATACACATCCGCGAAGACAATTACGACGTCACATACGTTTCCTCACCACCCGCAAGCCTCACGATAAACAGAGAGGCGAGAAAAGTGGCCCGAGAATGGGAGTTGAAGAAATACCCCATCTGGACCGTAGACGACTGGCAAGACATATACCTTTCTCCCCAAAACACGATCCTCGAGATTGTTATCGCTCCCTCCAAATCTGCTTCCTTGAACATCACTTGGACAGAACTTCACGCAATCCTTGGCGATGCACTCCTCGCGGTGAAGTATCTTCATGTCGTCTGCAGCACACCGGAACGCCTTGCTAGGCTGTTCATGCTGCCCGAAGGCGAGATTGTTGGGGTGGGCGAGAGTTGTGTGGAAAAGGGATTGTTTGGTAGCGAGGTTATTTCTTCAGATCGAGTCGTTCGCGAAAGCCTCCAAGAAGACTTGCTCGTAACAACAAGCAAGTTTGCTGCCGAAGATATCGGTCATGGGGTGGATGAGGGCGTGAATATTTGGAAGGTAGGTGATGAAGACTTTTCAAATGCTGTTGGCTCAGAGGCAGAGGCATTTACAACAAAAGCACTTCAAAAGTTGGAGGTAAATCAATGCGCGTGGAAGAATCTCCACGAGCTGCATGAAGTTGCGAAGGCTTCCGGGGTCAATGATTACGAAGCTATTAAAGATGAGGCTGGAGCAGAGAAGGTGGAGGAGGAACAGCTTGAAGAGAAGTCAGGAGAAGATCTGACCGATGAGGCATTAAGGGCTTTTACGCTAGAGATGGCGAGGTTGCATCCTGATGAAGCGTACAACAGTAGCAGGGAAGATCCAGGAGGTAGCATTGTACCGGAATATGATTAAACTTAGATCAAATCAGCATCATCAAATATTTGATTCAAACAACGCTGAGCAATGTGCACACCTCACTGTTCCTTGCGCCTTCGAGCTCCTCCATGAAAGCCCTTGAACCTCCAATATTATGTCTTGCAGGTAACAATGATCTGATATGTATCCACAAGCAACTCTACTATCGAGACAGTGCTGTGAGAGCATTGCATCTAAATGGCTCTTTGGGCCCTTAGGGGGTCATTTTATCGTGTCTGTGAGCGTTGATAAGCCAGAACAAAGCCTGTGCCTGATATAAAAGATGAAGAATCTACACGACAGCCAACGGTGGCGATATATAAAACTCTACTTGTGCTGCAGCTTCTCAAGCTTGACAATGTTTGCGGTTGTATAAATCGCGACGTTGGCCTGCGATTGTCGAGTACACTATCGTGACAATCCTTGCTTATGCTTGTTGTGTGACGGGTCATGAGCATTTCCGTACTTGCCCATGATGAATCTGGTATACGGTGTTAGGATAATTGGGGGACATTGGGGTTATGATAACAAGTACAGGGAACATTTCGGCCTAGTGGGTGATGTCGCGGAAATGGAAGGGCTCACACCATGCGCTAGATTATGTTTGTGAACCATGTGAAAGTGCTAGCAGGACCATGCAAATTCATCTGATAGGCAACGATGAGTTTAAAGTTGTATACCATTGATAGATGTTGACAATACATGAGGTAACTTTTCATGATTTGTGCAGTGCTCAATCCTGTCCGTACTCATGTTCCCTTTACTTCAATTACGACCAATCGATGCATACGTAGCCAGAAGATTCATATGCTTCATTCCTAATCCTTCCCACAAAACAACAACATTGGTATATGTCATGTTTTAGGTCGTCATACGCCCTCAGCGCTCTCGCAGCCCATCAACAGAATTTTGCCTCTAGTTTGGCTGAGGACAAACATAGTGGTTGCTTTTGCTCATCGGTCGTTGCCGGAAGATACCATAACGCAAATTTGGTGGCTTAGCATTCTGATGACAGAACGGTGTCGATATTAGAGTAGGATGGTGACCTTAATGTGCCTTTCAATCCGACTTTCTTGACGTAAGGCTCCGTATAAATATCATCGTTCAAGCTTCTGTTGTAAATGATAATAGACAAAGTGGACGTCCAAGATGTCCGTAAGTTTGGTCTGAGATCTGTAGTATACATAGCACGCGAATGTCTATCGGCTTCAGCCATTCCTCTGGTTCTCTTCTCCATATTCGAAACGAAGGCTTACCAACTCCAAGACTTCCGTCAGAATGTTCGTCTATGACGAACTATTACTGGAATTTACTGGGCCACCAATAGCCATGAGAGAATTATCATACATGAGCATAGATGACGTAATCTATGTTCGCTCCTTCTGCTCGGCTCACATTACAATTTTTCGAGCAGTCTTTCCAGTGTACACGTCATTGGACACCTCCTCTTCGATGGCCTTGAGTTGGATGCGTTCGCGTCTTCTTGCTTGTAGCACCCTGTTCCAAGTTTCCACAAACGACAATCGATCTGCATGCATGTATCAGTATACAAAAGCAGCGGCATATGCTGAATAACGTAGCAACGTACTCTGAGCACTTTCAAACTCGACCTCGAAAGACTTGTATGTACCGAAACGGTTCTGCTCTTCGGGTTGAATACCCGCCTTGTCTAGTTTGATTCCTGCAGGAGTGTGTATACGCGTTGCGTGGTAGCATCGAATGCCAGTTCGAGGTTTCAAGAGTCCGAACCTGGTAGCCGAGAAGACGATTCTTGCTTGTCCTTTCTCCTGGATCGTGACATCATCCGTGACTATAATCATATTGGTATAAAGCACAGCGTTTACATCATGTAGCTCCGAGATACTTACTGAAAATGGTCATGTATTCTTCCGATCGTCCCAAATACATGACGAGTCGCGAAACGGCCGGCGCTACACGATCCTTCATTGGCCCCGACAGCATTGTGCCTGCGGTGTAATGTGACATGTTATCATCAAATACAGCCTTGTCAGATCTGTTCTCACGCCAGATCTGTATCCGAGGTGCGTCGATCTGCCTTGTGCTGCTGCCGTCCTCATATAACTTCAAGTAGCGTGCTCTTTCGATGTCGAGGAAAACTTCTTCATCAAGCAGCTTCTTCTGGAACTCGAATAAAGCTGAAAAGTTTAGCATTGTTTCATCTACCTCAGCTGTCTGACTGACCTTCCATAGTATAGAACTCGCAGAAAATACTGATGCCTGCATCTTCTCTAGAATTTGGTGACTCCATTGGTGCACGTGTGAGCTTCTTCCGGTATGGAAGCTTTTCCTTGATGCAGATAATGCGGATGTGGGACGGGCTGTACCTATAGAAAGGCACGAGTTCGGTGTTTGATCGTTGTACTGTAATGTAGAAAACGTTAGCTTCATAATGCCCTCAGAGGAATAAAAAAAAAGGAATAATTTTGACTAGTATCCTAGCGAATAATGACTTACCACGAAAGGACTGTGCCTTACGGTGTCCAATGGAGTCCGATTCAAGATAGAATCTCAGATTGTCTGTGGTAGGGTTGAAGAACACGCGCATCGAGGAGCTGACGAATTCTGCTTGTAACGACGTTGCCAGAGCAGCATTCCTATATAGTTGTCAGCTTATCTATAGACGGTGTATGCACGGAGTAGCCCTACGTCTCAAGCAGCATTCGATCACCAGGTGTTTCGGTTTCTATCGGCAGGCTGTCCTCACTTGTAGTTGATGGCGTAGATTTGGGTAATACGATGGGTGTTCGCAAGTCGAAGCCATTTGAGACGGAATGTGGAATGCTGACATGTGACTGAGAGTTACCGATAATTGAGAATGGGGAAGATGCGCTAGTTGCAGTATGCGCAAGTCGGTGGTCGCGAGAAAACGAGGGAGGAGCTTCTAAATGGACGGGAGACAACTCCAGGCTCGGTCCTTCACTTTCTAGATCTTTCCAAGGCGGGTATCTTGAGTTTTCCAAAGTACTGTAGGTCTCATCTGTATAGCGGCCGTCACCTTGCTCCCCTCTCTGGCGGTGTCGTATGTCTCTAGGATTTGGAAGTGGGGCTTCTCCGAAAGATCTTGAGGATATGTCACTATCTTCCCTGCCATCTGCGCTTCGCTTTCGCACGGTCTCAGATTGGAGCAATTGTTGATCGTTGCGCGGTCTATGCAATGGCAGCTGAGACGGGGCTAGCGGTGAAGTCCTATTTGAATCCTCGACATTGCGATTTCTATATGCTGTACGTCTCCTTTCGGAAGATGACGCGAGGTCTGGAGACGCGCGTAATGGTGTTGGCTGCTCGGTAGTGCTCTGAGATGGAGCGGGAAGGCGTTCGATCCTGTACCTGCTGCCATCGTGATCTACATAGACACTCACATCAGCAAACCTGAAGCTCTCTGTCTCAGGTTCTCGGTCGCGAAGGCGGTCCACGAACGAGTCTGCTCTAAGTCTTTGTTGGGAATTTTCAGGCTGTCGAGAATTGCGATCCGGCTGCGAGCCGCGCGAATGCATTTTCGACCGAAGATTGGTGGGCAAGAAAGCACAAGACCTTCCCAGTCTGTAACGGTAAACAGTGTTATGGATAACGAAGAGAGTGGGTCTTGACCGTTAGCGTAGGTTGGACCAGATTTACAGCATCCTACGCTCACGAAAGGGACAGGGAACAAGATCTTCCTCGGAACGAGGCTCGGCTCTGTAGAGTGCTGTGTAGATTGGGCTGGCCACAGTGCAGCCCCAGGCTGTGACCAGGTTCCGAGAGTCACAAATGACGCAACAGCGTATGGGTTGGAGGCAGAAATCGCAACAAGGCAAGCTAGAAGCATTCCAGGGGTATGCGAGAAGTGTGCTGGCGAGCATGCCGCTGACAAAATGTCAGCGCCTCGATATGCATGTGCCTGGTAGACGGGGGGAAAGGTTCAATGCACTTGGCCTATCCGGCGAAGAAGGGCCTCTTATCTCTTGCCATATATTCACGCATCTTCTAATTCAATCATCGGATATTGGTGGGTTCTAGCTTATCGGCGGGACCTCGCTCGAAACTAGACAGCATCATGTACTGTTCGTTTGCAGTGCCACGATTGGTAGCACAAAACACGAGACGCAGCCCCAGCATCCCGTACAGCTTACAGCCCATAGTTGGCGGGCCCCGAAGAAGAATAGAGAGCTCCAATCGGGTAAATAGATGATGCTACAGGTCCTCCAAAAGCCACACTGGGGGTTATCAGCATCAACGTGCCGGAAATGGATGCTTCAGCAATGTGCTTTTGCCACTCCTGCTGCTACTATCAGATTTCGGGATATCATTGGTTCTCAGAGTGACGCTAGGTCAAGGGTATGTTTTCTCGAGTTCTCTCGGTGTTGGCAAACTTGAGCCTCATTGCAAAATAACTCTGCGGCGACGGAAACAGATTTCTAGAAAAGTAACCAGTCCCCGAGTCATCCTAAAATCATCGTTGCCCAACAGCTTTGTGATACCAGTGCTGTAGGGTCGTTATCAAGCACAGAACATTAAACCCCTCCTGTTGTCTGCAATGACGAACCTGGAATCAGTTGATACCCCATCCCGAGATTGTGTTGCAAGTTTGGAAAGTATAGATTTAGGGTTATTGGCAGGCTCAGATCTCGAAGAATGTCAAACCCTTCTTTGCGCAGCTCAAACGAAAGGATTTTTCTACATTGAGTTGGCCAATTCAGAAGGCAGAGCTTACCTCGAGCTGGCCGAATCTCTTCTCTCCTGGTCCAAAGAATTCTTTCAAAAATCGCTGCAGGAGAAGTTACTTGAGACTCGTTCGGACGAGATCGAATCTTGGACAGCAGGGTACGTAGATGGGTTCGATGATCCGCAGCCTACACGCCTGTTCCTTGACGACACATAGCTACAAGCCAATTGCACAAGAGACGGGGGTTGTCCTTGGTACGAAAGACGGGTTCGAAGCTTACAAGGTACTTCTCTGTCCCGTATCAGACTTTGCTTCATGTAACGGAGATGTGAAGATTCCAACCAACATGTTTATTGGTGCGAATCGCACCGCCCCGTGCGGGTGCTCTGGATTGGTTGGCGACTCCAAGATTGGGCAGGCATTCGCGACACGCTCTCATGAAATCTCCAACATGATCCTGGCGTCTCTGTCGAGGTCGCTTGGTCTGGACGGAGATGCTGGGTTTGCTGATCGCCACCGGTTCGGGGTACCCTCGAGCAGCGCCACAGTAGTGAATTGCTACCCATTGCAGTTGCTGCCAGAGGGATCAAGTGCTGGCCACAATGCTCATACGGATTTGGGAAGCATTACCCTCTTGTTCTGCAGCACCTGGGGCCTGCAGGTCTATTCGGCGGAGAGCGCGACGTGGTCATATGTTGAACCGGTTCGCGGCAGAGCGATTGTAAACATCGGAGACACTCTGCGGTTTCTGTCTGGCAACACGCTGCAGTCGTGTCTTCATCGCGTTGTTCGCCATTCGCAGTGGTCAGGTCAGCACAGGCTCTCGCTGGCGTACTTCGCACGGCCAAATTCCAAGACTATGCTTGTGGATGGACAAGGCTGTGAGTGGTCTGTGGAGAAGTGGGTAGCCCGCAAGTTCAGATCGTACAAGGAGTCACACGAACAGCAGGACATGAATGGGGTTCAATTTGGAGGACTCGGAGGGGCGGGCATGGTGGGGGACGTGGGCGCAGCTGGCGTTGGCCGGGGTGGTGTACATATGAGGCGGGGGCTACTGAGATAGCGCCCGGCTTTGCAAGCAACCTTAATTTAAGTGCCAGTACAGACGACGCATCACATCTCCATCACGTATGCTTCCAGCGGATCTCTGAGACTCCGTCGAATATCGGGACGATGGACACAGTCACGCGGGCCTCGTTCTTGACGAAGGCGTTGAAGTCTCTCATCAGCGCGCCTGCTTTCCTCCAGTGTCCCACTGTGCTCGGCTCAATGTTGGCCAACGCGTCGACATCGGAAACAAACCCTCTAGCAAAGATTGCCTTCGTCAGGCCTTGGGTGCAAGCATGAGAGCACGCCGGACTCACCATTGTCAACCAAGATGATCCCGTCTGGCGCCAGCAACTGCAAGTCCAGTACCGCGCGCACCGTGTCTTGATACGCATCAAAGGCGATATCCACGAAAACAACGTCGAAAGTTCCGGTCAAGGTCGGTAGGCTGTGGCATGCATCCTGTTTAGCCTTCGTATCTGACCCCCCACGCTCTGCACACGCCACTCACACTTCGGCTGCCCAGCCTTGCTTGATCGTGATACGAGCGTCATACCCAGACGCAGTGAAGGCTTGCTGAGCAACGGCAGCCAACGCAGAGTCTGCCTCAATCGTCAAGATCTGCGCACATGTCACCATTTCAGTTGGTGCAGGGCTTTGTGTGTCACCACGTACCTCTGCATTGGTGGTGGCAGTTCCCTCGAACCAAGCCATGGCGCTTAGGCCTGTGTAGCAGCCTATATCGAGGAATGAGGTGGAAAATCAGCAGCTGTAGTCCACCTGGATGGCCCAGCTCAGCACTTACCTCGTTTAGCTTTACGGTCCATAGCTGTATTCTTCAGCCAGGATAGCTAGATTTTGCGAGTAAGAATGCAAGTCACCGTTTCAGCATGGGGGGCCGAATGTACCTGGGCCATGGAGCACATCTTGTCGGCGTCTGGTCGATGAGAACTGGACCACAGCCACTGTTTGGTCATGGTCGAGGAGCAAGGGCTCGAGTGGTCAGCAATATGCTGCTCAAGCTCGGCACATACATGACCCTCTCAATCGGTGAGCCAGATGCCTGATGATGCATACGCGCAGACGTACATTCAGCGAAAGAAAGCTGCCCTTCATTGTTAACGGTCGGGTGGGAAAGCCAGCTCGTAGTATGACAAGAATACGGAGCGCCTGCCTTGCTGTCTGTGGCCACACTAAATACCATATGCACTCGAGAGCTACCCGCGGGCCCATCGATACATGTCACGTAATTTGCTTTCGTTTGTATTGGTGCCCTGTGCGACCGCACTGATAACGCGCACGCGGCAGAGTGCATATCAGCCAAGCGTATGCAATACAAGTCGCAGGCGCATGCCTGTACATCGTGCGGCTCTGCGGCCAGTCCTCACACTCACCTTGGCCCTGTACAGCGACACTGCCTGCCCCACTTCACACAACCTTCTGCCTCTCTCACACCTCGACGCGCTATCATGGAGGCCCCTAGGGTGTATCAACGGGATTTGGACGACCTCGATGCTGGGGCGGACCATGAGGGACACGTTGTCCACGATGAAAACGACGAAGCAATCGAAGAGGAATACGTCTACCAGATTCCTGAGGGTGAGACAAACTTCTCCATGCCGACTGTGCTACGCGGCTCTCACACATCTGCATAGATCGAAAATTGGGAATCTTTTCAACCAGTATGATTATTGTGAATCGCATGATAGGCACAGGGATCTTCTCCACTCCATCCTCGATTCTACAGGCCACAAACAGCACCGGTGCGGCGCTCTTGTTCTGGGTCTTGGGAGGGTTGATGAGTTTAAGGTGAGATTCACACAGCACAGCGCACACAGCAATACAAAAGTCTCTGTTCATGTCAACTAACAACTGCAGTGGGTATGTCAAGTGCAATGTGTCTCATCGAATGTGAACTGAGCATTTCTCAGCCTTCTCGCCTACCTGGAGCTTGGAACGACATTACCACGCTCTGGCGGAGAGAAAGTATATGTCAGTTCCCACAGTTCTTAGTCACTCAAAGACATTATGTTTCATGGCAAAGAACAAAATTCTCATCTAAGCTAGCTCGAACGCATCTACCGTCGTCCCAAGTATCTTGCAACGTGCATTTTCGCCAGTAAGCACATCATGATGCGAGGAGTGGAAGCAATGGCTGACTTGCCGTAGTCGAATTCGTGTGCTTTTCTCTCTCAACAGCTAACACCGTGAACTTCAGCAGCCACCTTATTCGTGCTGTGCAAGGAAAGCCTGAGAAACTCAAGACCAATTGTGGGTTGTCACAAGGGCCAGGGCTCGCCAAACCCTCCGGCATCAACTCCGAATGGGTCAATAAGGGTATCAGCATATCTGCCCTAAGCGGTGAGTGATGATCCACCAACAAAGCCGGGAAGCAAATTTCTTACAAGTACTCCAGTGGTCTGTATGATACATGCCTTCACTCCGAAGTGGGGAATTTGGCTTAGTAACGGACTTGGTGTCTTCAAGATTATCATCTTGGTCCTGGTCGTCTTCACAGGGTTTGCAGCTCTCTCAGGCCGAATGCATGGCCCTAAGCCAGACAATTTCTCCTCTTTCGACGGGGCTGGCTCAGCTTGTGAACTACCCCCATACGCCAAGTCAACGAAAGCCGCCAATTATGCTCTTGCTTTGCTCCAGGTAAACCCTTTGCACACACAAGTTGACATCGAATACTAATGTACATAATAGGTTCTTTATTCCTACTCAGGATGGGAAAGTGCCAATTATGTATGTCGGGATACTTTCCTGTCAAACATCATTCACCACTCTAATTGTTCTCAGGTCCTCACCGAAGTTTGAGACGCGCCGCGAACACTGAGAATAGCTGCTCCGGTAGCTGTCTCCACGGTGATGCTCTTCTATATCCTCGCAAATGTGGCTTATGTGAGAAGCCCAAATACGAAGGCTACTTCCACATAATTCAGCGACTGACAAACCCAACCAACTTAGTTCGCAGCATCCACAAAGAGTCAGATCGCGAATTCTGGAGTCACGGTCGCTGCTGGCTTCTTCGAGCATGTTTGTATTCGCACATGTTTCACCGTCTGTTACTGAAGATATTAGGTTTGGGGACCAAGCACTTTCGTAACTCGCGTGCTTCCTGTCATAATATCACTCTCTTCGCTGGGCAATGTGTTTGCTCAGACGTTCGCAAACGGCAGAGGTATGTGGCATTATCTTGAAAATGTGGGGTCCACCGCTTATACATCTTGCCAGTGAAACAAGAGTTTGCCAAAGAAGGCGTACTGCCATTTTCGCGCTTTTGGGCCAGTGATTGGCCAATGAAGGCTCCATCTGGTACTTTGCATTTGCGTTGCCAAAGTTCTGCTACTGATATAACCTAGGCGCGATCTTGTTACACTGGCTATTTTCAGTTGCACTAATCCTTGGCCCTTCTACTAGCGATGTCTATCCGTTTGTCACCAATCTATCCACTTACACTCAAAGCTGGATCAAATGTAGGAGACTTCCTGGACAAAGATTCCAACAAACTGACCATGATTTAGTGCTTGTTGGCGTGGGATTATTGTATTTGACTTTTGGTTCAAGTTCTGATTGGAAGAACGAGCGTACCTCACTCCATGCCTGGCCACCAACCACGATTTTTTGGGTCTGCTCACTGCTTTTCGTCCTCTTCGCCCCTTTCATCAAAAACACTACCTTGACTCCGACAATTCCCTGGTATGTTGTGCCGACCGTAGGATGCTGCATGCTCGCAGCAGGCACTTTGTATTGGCTCATGTGGGCAAAGGTGCTCCCTGCGCTCCTTGGCTACAAGATCGAACCCCAGAAAGAGGTCTTGGCGGATGGAAGTGAAGTGATCAAGTATGTTGTAAGTCCCTCGCTTCGCAAGCATTCGACACGAGTGCATGGATACGGCGTCCGATGTTATGGCTATGTTAATCCTCTGCTAGCGCGCTAGTCAAGCACACCGGGCTCTCATCGGCGGGGAGCGGCGCAGAGTATCAATTACTACGGCGCAGAAGTAACTCTGCAACCCGCAGTGAAGCGTCAGAGGAGGAGTAGGGGGTCGCACGCTGAATATATCTGCCAATATCAGCAAAGTGTCAGCGAATGGCATTGTTGAGTCAATCGGTCTAAGCAGCCATAAGCATTCAAGCATTGATCCTGTAGCAAGTGGACAATACCACTGAGAATGCTCGAGAGCCCTATCACAACACATCAAGCCTATTGTGCAGTCGACAACAATGAATGTAACAAGTACTTTCTTCATGACTCATATCATATTGATACGCTACAGAATTACACGTCCATATGAGTGAGTGATATTTTTGGAGCTCTGTGAAACGGTCAAAACTCTTGCATGACATTAGTGGGTACCTTGACGTCAAAAAAGTAGGATGTATCAAATCCCTTGGATGGGCAAGTGGCGCTTCCTCTCAACTGGGCCAACCTTCCTTCTCTGACGCCTAACTGATATGCTCATTCATAGCCAATATCTCACAGTATCGATATATCCGCCATCCACACCCCAGCATCACAAATACGTCTAATGCGTGAACGCCTTGCAGTTTTGTGTCCCTTCATTCTGTCATCGAAGCTGATGATTTCTTTGAGATTTGAAAATCGTATTGCATCATGATATTGTCCATGCTACTCTATCATCACCTCGTAACATATGCATGTCCCATTTACACACGATCCAACGAACGCCAAACTCTATGGACACCTGTCTAAAAGTTGCCGACGACTCTCTTGACCGTCCTCCTGGGCCCTTCACCACTCATCTGCACAGCGCCTTCCAATTCCGCACTTCTCAACACCTCGAGGAATTCCTGGTTCTCAACCTGTTCGCTGGAGCCATCCCGAACTTTCTTGACAAGCTCGCTGAGTCTGACGGTCTGACCGACAGACGCAATCTCATCAAGTGCTGCCAGTACGGCGCGCTTAAGATCCTCCTTCCTTCTACGATCACCAGTTGATGTACCCTCTGTGAGCAACGACATGTCAATGAGACCTGTACGAGCATCCGTGGCAGCCTGTTTGAGCGCGGACTTGATGAGGCGAACAGCTTCATGAACATCATCCGCCGTAACCTCCTCTGACAACCGCATCTTAGCATGCGCTTCGGCGAGACGGATCATAGACTCCAACTGTCTGGTTGTAGCAGTGATTCGTCGCTCTTGGGATCGGATGTCAGCACCGAGAGCACGCATGGCGACATAGGCATCTACAAGCGCTTTTTGTGCGGGTTCGGTGATTTTGGGGTGAACATTGGTGCGTGCATAAGAGATGTAGGATGTGAGGAATTCAATCGGCATAATCTCGTTCTTGGAAGCGTTCTCTGGAACGTCTTCGAGGTACATTCCGACAAGATGACGAGCGAGGCGGCGGTCGTTTTGTTCATCGATACGATCGAGAACAAGGTAGACAAGGTCGAAACGTGAAAGTAGGGTCGGCGGTAGGTCAATGTTTTGTGGGACAGGAAGATTGACATTGTATTTCGAGCCGATGGGGTTGGCGGAGGCAAGAATTGATGTACGGGCGTTGAGCGTGGTGATGATACCCGCCTTCGCGATAGAAACCGTCTGCTGCTCCATAACTTCGTGAAGAACCGAACGAGTGGACTCCGACATCTTGTCGAACTCGTCAATGCAGCATACTCCACCGTCAGACAATACTAGAGCACCAGATTCGAGAACTAGCTGCCGAGTCTCGGGATCGCGAGTGACATATGCAGTCAGACCGACAGCGGACGAACCCTTTCCAGAAGTGTAAACACCGCGCGGGGCGATTCTGTGGACGTACTGTAGAATCTGAGATTTGGACGTTGAGGGATCGCCACAAAGAAGGACATTGATGTCACCTCTGTACTTGGGACTGCCACCCTTCTCGAATTGCTTGTTTGTGCCACCAAAGAGCTGAAGCAGGATACCCTTCTTGACATCATCCATCTCGTAGATGCTGGGTGCCAGTGAGCGTGAGAGGAGCTCATAAACATCAGGACGGGCGCCTGTAGCCTTGATCTTGGCCTCCTCTTCCACACTAACCTTGCGGGTCTCCTCGATGTCACCAGCTGCATGCTCCGCAAGCTCTTCCTCGATGGTTGAAACGTCTATGCCCATGCGCTTCTTATCAACCTTCTGGATGTGTAACGCATCGACGTAGGTCTTGAAGATGTTTTTGACTGATCGCTGGCGCGGGTTGATGCGTACTTGATTGCACTTGAAAATTCCCGTGATTTCGACTCGGTCACCAGCTTTGCACACATCAACAAGCTCGTCATATGCACAGAGCGAGACCGAATGTGGGGTTTGGCCATCAGGCATATCGTCTGGCGTCTCTTGTAGCTTGATGACCTGCTTATTGGCAAACCCGGAGCGGTTATGGACAATCTGCATCGAGTTGGGCGACTCGCAGACGGCACGCGGGCACTTGGTAGGCTCGGTGATCTTGCCACGATCAATGTCGACCCTGACAGTATGATTACACACTGAGCAGCGGAAGAAAGCTGGTCTGGTCAGCGAAAAGCTCACAGGCTGAGAAATAAGTCGACTTACCATCCTTCATATCTGGAATGATAGGTGTTGTCCTGATCACCAATCCCTTGACGCTGACCAGCTTATCCATATCACCAGGATTCAGTTCACGGAGATTGATTGTCTTATCAAGACCGAAGGGCCTGACGTTGTAAGTCTTCTGGTCTACTTCGCTGACTAAATTCGGGATATCGGCGAACGGTGCCGGAGACGGAGCACCAGGCGTAGGAGCATCGGAGCTGAGCATGGGTGGCAGAGAGCTAGAATCACGAGCCCTGGGCTGGGCCGCACGCTGTGCCTGGGAGAGCTGCGTTCTCATCTCAGCCATGCGCTTTTCCGCGAGCTCAAGCATGGTGTCCTTGATCGCGACGTCCATTATTGGAATAATCTCGTTGGGGTAAGCTTGCAGCTGGTGCCAAAGCTTTCTCGTTGGGGGGTACGCTTTCAGATTTCGAGCATCCAGATTTAGGGGCGTGACACCAAGTTCGAGCATCATTTTCATGATATCAACATACTCGCGAGCCATGGCAGGGTGGTCTGCAGGCAGACTCATGCCCTCTTCCAGCTCGCCATCCTGGATCATGCGATACTTCCGCTGAAAGTTCATGAGGAAATCCCTCATGGCATGTCTGGCGTCTACAAGAGATACGTTGGTACCCCAAATAACTCGCGAAGAATTGCCCCCTAGGACGTCCGCATCTGAGGTATCCGGATTCAGGTTGGAGAAGGTAGGCGCATCTGAGGCATCATGGACAGCCATGCCATTCTCGTCAACGAACAATCTGCGGCGCCGATTGGTAGAGCTGGTACCGAAGACATCAGAGTGAATGTCACTGCGACGATTGCGGGCTGCAGACTCAGAGCCGCGGACGAAGAGAGCGCTGCTGCTGCTTCGAATGTCGGTATTTTGAGCATTGCGGGCACGGCCTGGGCTGGAGCTGGAAGCATAATGGATGGGAGAGGAGTCTGGACATGTCAATATACATGAAGTTACAGGTTATGTAAACATATTACCTCCGATGTTCATGCCACTAGCCCTTGGTGTTGCGCCGCCGTCGCTCTCATCGGCACCATTTGCTCCCCCTGAGGCGGAGGGGTTGACGGGCGAGGAGCGAAAGAAGAGCGGCGATTGCGTCGAAGCTGTCTGCAATCTCGAGTTCCTAGGCGTAGCTTGCGATCCACGCTGCGAGGCCTGGGATGCCTCTGACTGGAGCTGCTCATCTGGACCAGCGGGCGCCGGGCTACTGGAGGGGATCTGAGAATTTCCACTGCGGGCACTTCTGCGTGGGGTAGCAGAAGCGGATGTGCGCTGCGAGCGACGCTTCGCTGGAGACGACATTGCTGCTTGACACTCTATACCGAGAGGATTGGAGATTCTGCAGTCTTGTAGAGGGGGTTGCTATGGGAAAGTGGGCGGCGGCTGGAAAGGAGACGCGACGCGTTCGCGTAAAGTGGTCCGAATGGAGCTTAGCCGTCCAGTTATCGATATGGGCCCCGCTGTGGGATGGAAATTCATCAGAAATACAAACAGTCGCATCAAGGCAGCCGCCAAGTTTCAGGCAGTCAAATTCCTTGTCTCGATAAGGCATACTTAGTCGCCAAACCTCCCTGGAGCTGTCACGGAAATCCTCAAGTACCTCACATCACAGAACCAGTCACTATGGCCCCGCCCACCAAACTCGATATCGCAACCGGCGTCGTTGTGCGATTGGTCAAGGAAGAAGCAAGCTATCACAAGGAAATCGAGCAGCAAGAGGCACGGATCAAAAAGAGCGAAACAAGTGAGGGTGACGAGAATGCTGAGTATACATTGAGGCAGGAGGTACAACTTCCATGGATCCAGTTCTCACGTGTTTTGTGTTGACAGGTTCATAGCGTCGAGCACTTCAAGAGACCAAGGACGTCTTACCCAGTATGAAGACGAAGATCGAGCAGGCGCTCGAGAGGCTAGAAGACGAGCTAGTAAGCTGTAAAGTATTTGAGAATAAACCTTTAGGTGCTGACGTGGTTGTAGGAAAACAGCAACGACGCTGGTGGCGAAGCTTCTGCGGAACAAGTCGCCAAGGCAAAGGAAGCAATTGCAAAAGGGAAAGAGGCCATTCGTGAGAAGTCATGATGTCTCCCTCTGCTGAAGGAATCGTGATACCCTTTGAGTTGGAGGACATAGGTACTAATACCTAGAAATAATTGATCCCTGAACACCACGCTATGCATATGAAACATCGAGCAAGGAGTGATACGCTTCCAATCACGGATCATCCATCTTATTCCTTAGCCTGTCCTCCTCATCGTCTTCGCCGTCTTCCAGGTCCTCGCCTTCCTCAATACCTGAGGAATCATCTGCATTGGCATCCCCCGAATCTGCCATCTCTGTGTCCTCGGCGGCTACAGATCGAGCAGTCGATGGTGCGACGCTCGCCTCCCGGGAAACAGGCTTGAGTCTGTCGTGAGGAGGCACTCTAAGCGATTGTTGGCCTTCGCCACCCTGGCTTATATGAACCGGTGTCATTCCACCGTCCGGTCGCGGCGTGCCGACATGGCTGATATCGCCCCTAGAGGTAGTACCTTCGCCCTCGCCGTCCTCGTCACCATCTTTCATCATGCCCTCCTTGCGCTCAGCCTCCTCCTTCTCATCCTTGATCATACGTAGCATTTCGCGCGCTTCTTCCTCGATGCGTCCGAATTGCGTGCGTCGCTCGCTCCAGGTGTTCTTGGCGGACTGCACCTCATGTTCAAGCTCAGCAATCTCTTCGTCTAATTTGGCGTGTGCTAGTGCTTGCTCGTCCCGCGGTTTCAGCATCTTGCTGCTCGTGATCTTTTCCGTGAGCTCGTCATATGTTTTGCGGACCGCTAGTGTTTCTTTCGCGTCGACAAGCTGCACCCTTAGCTCCTCAATGGTGTCCTTGACGTGCTGTTGCTTTGCTGTGATGCCATCCTTCTCTACCGCGTACCGTTGACGCTCATCGTGATTACTGTTCGTGGTGAACTCGGCTCGCAGGACAGCAAAGTCAAGGAGTGATAGCTCATTCATGATGTCCTTGCGCCATATCTCAATCTTGTGGCGCTGTTGTTCACGCTCAACCGCCAATGCGGCTGCTTCCTCGTCTGCAGCGGAGGCGTCTGGCGGCGGAGAAGGGAGCTGCTTGGGGCGCGCATCCTCGAAGAAGCCAGGCTTGAGTAGGCGACCAGCGGCATGCATGTATGGTCGAGCTTCGACGGCAAGCAGTCGAGAAACATTGTGGAGCGCATCTTTGGTGGTCAGTGGAAGCTGTTAAATGCGCAGATTGCAGCCTTACCCTCGTCTGCCTGGGACAGAAGCCCCCAATTCTGAGTTGCCATTCCTATCTGGTAAAACAAGAAGGGCGAGTACTGTTAAAGTTTCGTTGGAGGAATTGTTGCTCCACGTGCATGGTGGTCGCATTGTCGAAGTCCACAAGCCGCACGGGGACGCTAGTGAGACCGGGATGCTGTACCGCAACCTCCGCGCTCTTAGTTACACACCAGACGTCAGATCCCTTCCTTTCAGTCACTGCATCCAGGGTACGCTCCCTGCCTTGCTGCTTCCACTGTTTACGCAGGAGCTGCTCGGGCAACGAACATACCTTTGACAGCTTCCTCGACAAGATGCTGTTGTGATTGTCGCGGAATGATTCATTCACGGATTCCAGTCGCCCAGCCATCGCTGTTCATGATTCACAGCATCTAGTGGTTGTCGTGCCAATATCCTCGTGCTTCCACTCGAACGGGCCTACCGCACTACCAGCCAGACCACCTCCACAACTCGCACCGTCTCTCTCTTGTGCCCATCGCCTTTCTGAGTCAACCCTAAGTCATGCCAGTCCCCAGCCTTTTCGAGCTGGCCAGGCAGCGCCTGATAAAGAACATTGACATGCTCAACGATGTTGGAGATATTCCATTCTCTTTCCTCGAGCCAGTCCTCCGCTTCATACAGAATCCCGACCAATTGCAAGAGCTGGAAGAGAACTGCACACAGCTACTGGGAGAAACAGGCGATATATGGCTACGTTTCATCAAGAGAGATATTCCAGATTGGAACAAGAAGCCACATGAACCACGCGATCCTCGGAATTGGAGCAAGGTCTACCGGAAACTCAAAAAGGATATGGAGAAAGAGAAGCAGGCAGACGCAGACGCGCTGAAGCAGCAGATGCAGGCTTTGCAGAAGGATCGGGCACAAAATAAGACGCTGATTGTAGACAGTCGGGTCGGGTATGGGGCTGGCAGCAGCAGGATGTTCACCTCGAGAGCACATACAACTAGTTGGGGTGCTCCAACAGGTGCTCCACCCAAGACGGGCAAGGTTGCTTTCGACAAGTTGAAGAGAGGCATATTCGATCACAAACGGGAGCGCCCAAAGGCTCAACAAATGCCTGCACACGTATTGGCTCAGAGGAAGACCACTATCCGGCAAGCACCCGCCCGAATGGTCAGAATGGCGGAAAATGAAGCTCCCAGAAGTATGGTACTCTCTAAACAAGCCTCTGCATCAGTGGCGAAGAAGGCTGAGCCACTACCCTCAACAGCTCGACCTCAAATCACACAAAAGCCAGTGCCACAACAGAGAAGTGCTCCACAACGCACATCGCTACCAGCTGGGCAGCAATTCAGCGCACCAAGATTAAAACCGCCAACTCAGGAATCAGGGGCCGGTTCGGTGCCAAAGAGAAAAAGAGAAGAATACAGTCTTTTCCACCAGCCAAAGAGGAGAAAGATGTAAGATTTATCCCACTTTGTCTGCATTCATCGCGCCGTTAGATATCTGGTTACGGGTTTGAACTAGATCAGTCTTGGGAATGGGGTTTAATGCTAAATTGCCCTGTCTACGCGTGCCAGTAACATGTTTAGGAGTTATTATGGGCATATATTTGGCAGGTCTTATGGCGCTATCTTGTGGTCAAAGACATGATGAAGGTACGATAACTAGGTATGCATTGTGTGGCGTTTTACATTATCATTTTTCTTCTCTCGTGCGAGTGCAAATATAAACGTCAAGTCTATCAAAGTCCCCAACGTGTTCCCACGAGTCAGAAGTCCTAATTTTCTTTCGTTGAGCCATTTAGACATAGCTCTTGCAGTTCTAGGCAAGTAAGATGGATAATCACCTCGAAGTGAAACACATTTCGGTACAGTATGGATCATAGTCGACATACTCAAACGATGCTCAGATCAACGCACTTGCATCTTGTATTGATTTAAATTGATTGCTGAAGTCGAAGCCATCATTACCGGCAATCCACACTGACCCAGTAAAGTGTGGGATCAGATTTCGTACGTCTAGAATGACAAGTTGCCGAGATGAAGTTCCCCAGAGTTGTCTATGTAGGTAACTGGGTTCTCGGTGCACAGTGCACACCAACGAACAGATATGGAGGAATAATGAAGACAGCGTGGAGAATGGCTTCTTATGTCCTCCCAATATGCAGATCTAGCGCCTTCGCAAGCACATACAGCACTTCTAGCCTCACACAAGCAACTCCTTTCTCCTTACCCATTCGCACTGCATTCCCAACGATTGCCTCGACTTCTATTCTCCGCCCCGACTGTACATCTTGCAACATACTAGGTTCTATCCCAGCATTGGTCGGGATCCTAGCTTTAGCCCTGCCAAGCTGATAATCCACCTCTTCTCTTGTAATAGTGTACCCATACGCAGCAGCGATATCCCGAACTTCCAGCATGGCAGCCAAGATTACTGCAGTTGCCTCATCTGAGCTGGTAAGCACATTTGTATCCTTGCTGAGTGTCAAGGCGCATATTGGGTTCCAGGGTGCGTTGACAAGGAGCTTGTACCAGCGCTTAGGTTGGATTTCTTCGAAGAACTCGGCGGTCCCACCCGCGGATTGTAGGAGCTTGGCAAACGATTGTGCGTGCTGACTTGGCGCAGATGAAGGATAGCTTCCAATCTGTAGCTTCTCGACCTCGCCATGCTTGATCACGCCTGCTGGACGCTGTGTCGCTGGAAGGTAGACTACAGTGCTGATGATGGGATTGGCTGGAAACGCAGCCCGGTATTCTTCTTCGATGCCGACACCATTCTGAACAAGGACAATGGCAGTATGGCTTGGCGTTACCGCAGCCGCGATCAATTTGGGAATGGTGGCTGGAATGGCCTTGCTGCAGACCAGGATGTAGTCGTAAGGTTCTGATCCCTCCGAAGCAGCTTCTTCGCAGTCCCGTACGACCCGTGGCTTGAAATGAATTCCTTGGCCAAAGATGGATGAGTTAATGATGAACCCCTCCTCCTTTGCGACTTGGTAGTTTGAGCGACAAACGGCCGTTGTTGACGCGACTTTGGACAACAACCAGAGGTAGATGGTTCCAACGCTCCCTGCGCCAAACAGGAGCACTCTTGGCTGGCTATTATTATTACCTTCTACCATCTTCATATATATTTGTAGAAATTCAAAAGAATTGCAAGAAGGGTTCTGCTCTTTTAACTACTTGATGTGTCATCATGAAGCATGTCCAAGTTGTTTCCGAGCTAGCTCCACCCCTCGCTAGCCCTGCTCTCTCAGAGTTCTCCTTCAAATCCGTCTTGACCCCGGAAATCCTTCTAATTAGACACAATTACCCAGAGACCTCGTTCTGCGCCAACGCCCCCACTCGCTTTTAGTTCGAGTCTCTAGACGGTTATAGCTAGACACGCCGGGTGCTGTTGCACAGTCGTGCTGTCGTTGGTCCAACGCACCGTTCTGATTCAGCTGCGAAGGGATCTCAGAGGAGACCTCCACCCGTTGGCATCTTCGAATCATCGCACCAAGCAATAGGCAGAGATAAATACTCTGGGCATCCGCCTAATTTTCCGATTTTGGGGGCCTCTCCGCCTCATGCCTGGTCAGAAGGCCACAGCCATTGGCGCAATCGGTGGTGGCAGTGGCATCTGCAATGTTCGGGGTCCGTGATTCATTCGCTCAGGGGGCTGGCACATGCCGTGCCCTGCACTGAAGACAAGGATTTCGGGTCGGACGAACCATTTCACCGGGGCTGTGTTCAGCTTGGTGGAATTGTCCTCGCTATATTTACTTGGGGCGGAAGTAGGCTACGGCTTTTTCTGACTTTGCTCGCGATAATCGAATACGCGCATGTAGTCCCGACTCATCGCCCTTTGTCTGGTGTTCCTTTGACTTCGCTAGCGCCATACCCCATAATCATTAATTATGATGCTGACATCAGCACTCATCGCTCTGTTTACCTTCGCGTCCAGCAGCCTCGCCGCGAGCCAGATAGCCCTCTTTTCCGATGGCAATTGCCAAAACAGCTTACGAGGCCTCGAAGGGCCCAATGGATACCCAAATGGCACATGTACCGACATAAGACGTAGCGGCGAATATGGTAGTTTTCAAGTCGTAGGACTAGATCCTGGGTGCACAGGTATGCGCGCTGAGCATGCAGATATGCAAGGTCCGAACTAACTTTGCGCTAGTAACTATCTATGTCGAAGACACTACCACGACCATGTGTGGAGGATATCAGGAAGAAATCCAAATGGTCGATTGTTACAACTCTACCTTTGTGTACTACAGCTTTGATTTCTGCGACCCGGCTGGAGCACGTACATCGTCAGCCCCCCTACCATCGTCGACCTCCTCACCAAAAGCTTCAACTGGCGTTATTGTAGGAGGTGTTGTCGGGGGCGTACTCGGCTTTGGTATCATACTTGGACTTGTCATCTGCTTCATAAGAAAGAGGCGACAATCCCAAAATTGGGATGACCCACCACCGCACGAGCCTCCGCAGATAAATGAGATGTACGCACGGGAGCGTATGGAGCTACCGGCCAACATGATGGTGTACAAGGGAGCTATCGCTGAGGTCCAACAGCCGCCTGTAGAGCTTGAAGGGTATCAGTCACCGCGGCATGGCTCAAGACCGGTGTACTGATTGTAGAGTCTTTAAATTGCAAGACAGCTAGTAATCATGAGGTTATGATTTACAAAAGAATGGGACCTGAACATGCTGTGTTCTAGCATTCACTACGATCACCAGACATTCGAGGACCACTTGGACTACCATCTCTAAAAAACACTTCGCCTTCTAGTAGACCATCACTTTATACAGGTCCCTGCTCACCTACGTAGCTGTATACTCCATGAGAACTCCTCTACAATCGACTCTCCTGGATTCGTGGGTGCCACCCCTTGATTCCCGCCACCACGCCGCCAGCTCGTGCCAAGACTTATGTTTGCTTTCGCTTTTCCTTTCACACTGCCACTCGCAATTGCACTCCTGCCTGAAAACGAATTTCATTGTCGTCATTCTAGCCATGCCAACCACGGAGAAAAACAAGCTTGGACGCACGCCGTGGCAATCAAAGAGTTTCCTGTCTGTCCTCCACCTACACAAGAGGATGCATGCAATCGACCGATCTCAGGTTCCTTTCAACCAACCACACTGACTTACGATCTCTTTGGTGGTGACTACCTGCTATCTAAGTCTGCGATAGCTCGACAAAGCCACCCCGCGACTGAACGATCTCTTGCAGGTTTCTGGTCAACCACTGTCTGCGTTGCTTGTGAGCTCACACCAGACAGATATACTGATCTACATCCACTTCACCTTGGGTAGTCTTCTCATGACAGTTGCTCCAAAACAACTACACACAACCCAACCAATATGTTGAATCTTCTCGTCCTTCTCTCTTCTTACGCTAGGTCGCCCCTTGCGTGGCTCGATGAGACACTCTGCAGCCTGTGTCTAGACATCAAGCTCTTTTTCAAGTACGACATCTACGATGCAGTTCAAGACTTCTATGCCGACTGTTCTCCTGAAGATATCGAGATATATGGCACCATGGCCGTTATTTACCCTGCGATCGCCTTGTACATTGCTTGGCGCTTTGGCTTCCGAATGGATAATTTCTATGAATGGCTTCATCCTGGTTGGAATACTCCTATTTCCCCGCCGCATGACCATAAGAATATTGTCGAGATAAACAAGCCTTACGCTGCACGAAAAATTCCAATGGTTACAAATGCACCACCACGGGTTCTTCCACTACCCGCTGTGGTGAAACCTCGACATCCTTACGACCACTTCCATGCAACCGGCGAATCCTTCTTAGCACATAATCATTATAACCTCAAGAAAAACTCCGCTCTGCAGTATCCACCAAACTGGAAGGATTTCTTCCTCGATGAAGAGGATGAGACGAAACACGGGTTCATTCGTGTACCCAAGCCACATTATGGATACGAGTGGAAATATGTGGGAACCTCTGGGGAGGATGACATCATGCAGCCTACTATCGAAGAGCCTGAAGAATCCCAAGCCCTTGTCGCCATCAGCTCTGAATTTAATCATACGGTTGAAGCCTCCACGCTTATATACGACATTGTCGATCCACCTTCTGAGAATACACCGCCTCCTCCACCAGCTCCTGATCTGCTCTCCATCTCAGCCCCTACAACTGTCCAACCTCATCCTCAAGCGCCTTCATCGACGCCTGTTCAGCCCATCAAAGTTCCTCAGGCTTCTCCACAAGCACACGATCTAGCACCAACACAGATCATTGTCACCAGCCAGCCTTCAGTAGAGGAGGAGGCCTTCCAGGAAAGAGTCGCATTCGTCATGAGCTTTTATGCTGACAAATCAGATGAAGTAAAGAAAGCAATGCAGAACTTCCTGCTCGCCTCTTCCACAGAAGAACACAGGGCAGCTGCTAAGGCAATTCACAGCTTGATTGGAGAGGCGCGGAAGTCTCTTGAGCTCTTCTTCGAAAATGGATTATCGGCACAACAATCGTTTCCTATGGGCTGGAATACGATAATTATGGATTTCTGGGGCCAGATTCAGCCCAATGGCTATACTCTCCTGCAGATTGACAATGATATCATCACATATATGGACGACTTATTCCAATTTGGTCGGTACATGGGTCTGCCATTGCAGGCCATTAACTGCATGCCTCCTCCGTCGCCGCAGAAGATATCTAGGTCCCCAAACTGTACCAATGGCCCTCAAATCTACGCAAAAGCAATTTGTGAAACAAATGGTGAACACTATCGAGTACAACTCAGGGCACCCCGTCGTCAAACTCCTGAACAGGCAGTACGGAACCGCCTGGATGGATCTCGAAAGGTAGTGGGAGGCTGCTGAAAACAAGTGGCTCCATCTAGTAGAGACCGAGGATCAGGCATCTCTGCGATGTCTTTTGCCTCCAAGCTGGAGTTGTACCAATAATTACACGCTGCATAGGCGTTTTGGATAAAAGTCTGGGAGTATTTTATACTTGCTGTTGTTCAACTTTTCACAAGAAGTGTTACAACAGCTTGATAAATATTCTTCAGAAATCACTTTCATTTCGTCTTCCTAATCTTGCAAGGACAACGCAACTGAGACTATCTAGCCATTATTCTTCAGATTACACCCAAAAAAAAAGACTGAAAGAAAACATCTGTGGACTGCACCAAGCCATTGACGTGACATTTACTGTAATTTTGTATTATTGACTTGTTATGAGATGATAGGATATGAAATTACACGGCAATAGCAGCGACAGGGCTCATGTCAAAAGACTCTGAAAGCCGCCTCAGGGTTAACGGGACGGGCATCTTGATGGTCTCGTCCACTACCGGTGAATACAAAGGGTCAAGACTCTCTCTGGTTCGGCTGTCAGTGACATCGTGACCGGAAAAACTGTGCTGGGAGTAAAACTTACATCTGCATCAAGTCATCCACAGCACTTCGCTCCTTGTTATCTTTCCCGCTCGTCTTGCCCATGTCGAATGCGAAGTAATCTCCGTGCTGTTTGAATGGGTCCAAAACATCATCATCTGGATGACCGCTGCCATCCGGCCCGGTAGATGGAGTAGGGGGATAGTGGTCAGTACAGTGTGTGGGTGGCCACCAAATGTAGACATCTTGGTTGGGCAAGCATTATTCATGCTTGCGCGGAAGCCTCTAGAGTTGGCTTCTGGTGGAGGCATCGACAGCGCAATGGATCCGCTGCGCCCTGCCTTTGAGGCGGAGGGAGGATGCGATTGGCTATTGCTCAGTGCCCGTTTGATAAAACTGAACGCCGAGGCCGTAGAAGAACTGCGACTTCGTGTGCTTGATCCGCCGTTGTCAGAATTGGCTGATGAGACGCTGAGGTTTCTTCCGTAGCTGGGGGCAAATAAATTCTGATTGTTGACACTGGGTGGGCCCATGAGCGTGAAGATACCACGAAGAGCAGAAATGGCTGCATCCACGGCGGACTGGATAGAATTCCATGCGTACTCAAGGCGAATGAAATCATCTGGGTTTACTTCGAGCTTGCTCATCTCGTTCAAGCAGATGCATACTGCATCAGCGATAATAGTCGTCCCAGTGATCCAGGCATTTGCCACTGCATCCTGGCAGTGTGCGGGCTGCGCTTGAATCAGATTGATGGCAGAATTGGTTGTCTTGTCGATCGCATGATCCGCCATGTCGCGCTGCTGGTGCGCGTCCACTCTCAGCAACGACCGTCTGTCAGAAATGGATTGATCACCTGTATGCACCGCAGTTTTGACACTGTCATACAACGCCTTGAATGCATCCTGGTGGACATATGCGATGCCCGCATTCAGGTTATCCAGGGTGGAGAGCACAGAGTCGGCACTGTCGCCTAGAGACGAGTAAAGTAGAGCAACATGATCAGTGCCTTCGATGAGGGCGTGTGCTTGGAGCGACTTGAAAAAGCTGAAGTCGTTTGTTCGTCGAGCGGAGTGGAGATTATGTCGGACGAGAGCAATTCGCTGTGTCCAGTGGAGTTTCTGGGGAGGGTCACACGTCATCGCTTTCTTCGGTATATTATATGCTTGTTGTATGATCAACGCAAACAGTCGCTACTCCTGGGCTCACGAACAGCTGCGAGTAAACTGAGTTGAAGAATTTTGAATGAAATGAGCGACTATTGCTGCCTCGATTCTGACATCGAGAATTATTACCTCCATCGGCCCTTATACACGCAAGTGATCGAGTCTGTCGTAATGTGCCGTCATTGATTATGAAAATCGTCATGTCTGAACCAGACAAGAATATGGGATTCGCATTGACTAAATCGGGTGGAGCAAGTCCCAAGACTGTGGGAGAGACAATCTTCAGAGAGAAGCCAGGCAGACGTGAGAACCCTGACAAAAGAGATCGCTAAGGTAGTATTCCTCCAGATTTAATGATACCAAGCTCATCATAGCTACATTGCAGGGTAACGATGGCCATCAGTCGAAGACATGATAGACTTGGAGAGTTCGTATCTAGGCTAGGATGTCTCAATGTGATTATTATGCCGCACGTTCTGGAGTGCATAGGGCTGAGACACGAAGATCTAGTCCCTGTACCACCATAAACAGATGAAAAAAATCGGGTGCCTTTAAGTCGATCTCAAATGATGGAAACATCGCTCTTTGGCCGCATACGGCCAGACACCGAAGAATCCCGACTCTTAGAGCACCATAAGTACACATATCTTAGTGAACGTTTTCATCATATTCGACGTCAAACGTTTCATGGGGATCATCTGGTCAATCAGCGACACTTGAGTGATTGCAGTGAGGGTTCCAGTTGCTAGAAGTCGTTGGTAAGGTTGTATTTGGCGCCAGCTAAATCGATGGTGCAATGGAACAACAGAGGTGTGGCGATTTTTGGTACCGACAGTCCAAGTCTCGATTTGAATTAGCGGTTTGATTATCTAGTCAAAGTGAACGCGGCTGAAATGGGTCCGTTCAGATCGCTTCGCTCAGATAAGTACATCGGTTACCGAACGCCGGTGATCGTAGAACCCTAAGGCCACCATACCGGTAATGTTCCCGAAACCCGAGCTAGATTCCTTGCAAGGGAACTTCCGTTACCGATATATTTAATTTGTCAGTTGATAGTCTTGTTTATCACGAAAGGATTGTACAACATACAACATCAATAAGGAGCTCTGGCATATATTTGCCATCACTGTTGTTGTTTTGCTTGTTGATGGGGATTGAATTAGATCTTGTGCAATCTAGAGGGTTTCTTCGACAACGGGTGCACTGCAAAAGGTCAAGTCAATTGCTCACTAGTCTGTTCATCATTCGTATTTGTGGGCCTGAAGATGCTGAAAGGTACTTGGGAGCTACTACCACAAGCCACAATTCGTGGGAGCAATGTATCTCAAAAGTTGCAACGACATCCAAGATAAGATGCTAGAAGGCTCAGCAGAGTAAACTTTTTAACGATATGGGGAAATTGGCCAAGGGGTTTGGGGGCCGGTGAGAGCTGCAGGAGGTGCGAGTAAACAGTATGAAACTGAAGGAGAGACTAAGGAAGCACCATCGTGCCTGTATCATTTTATTTGAAAAGTAAGAACAGCCCATGTGAACAGAGAAACTGGCGCGAGGATGGGGTAGACAGTGTGTGAAAGATGCTCGCGCAAAGAACAACGACCTCTACTGACATGGAACGGCATGGGACTAAAATAGTGTGATAAAGGCAAAGATTATAGTTGAAAAGTCAATTGTTCAAGGGAGGCAAGAGATCAGCGATGGCAACGTATTGTGCCAAAGTAGAAGGGCGAATTGTCTCCTACTCGAAGGCGGAATGGTCAGCAATGACGTCGTGGCTTCGCGGTGTCACCAACAATCCATAATCCCTTTCATGAGCATCGACACTGTTGCATCGCACGATGCTCGGGACTTCGTTTGCCATGTCCAAACTTATCACGAGGCTGCCGCACAGGCTGAAACCGGGTTTTATGCCTGTTGCAACTGTTGCTGGTGGACGGAGATGATTGGCTGTCGAAGTTACAATTACGCCCGATCATCTAGTGTAGCCGCCGAGTGAGCCTCGCAGCCTTGGGCGACCCGCTGCATGGTCAGGCTGCGCGACTGCGCCGCAGCATGGACTTGTTTGACGTAGACGCATATGATGGAGAGCTGCACCTTTGCGGCGAAGCCTTTCATGCGATTCTTCTGACTCTCAGTTGCATGCGGACGCGGCGCAACAAAAACTCGACAAGGCGAATACAATCATGGCACCGCTCGCGAACCCATCGCAGACCTCAACATCTGCATCCTCGACGTCATCATCTCAAATGCCGGAAGAATCGCAAACAGGTCTCCCTGGTATGAAGCGCGGCATTGCAATCGGGGTCGCGTGCTCCGTTGCTGTCATACTCATCGCGCTCCTCGCCTTTTTTGCATATAGACGACGTAATCGAATTTTCAAAAAGCACCAAACATCAGAGGAGAAAGTAGTCGAGGCACCAAATAATGAGGTATGGCCCCAGGAGAAGGCCTTGCAGAAAGACCCGCCGCCGCCGCCCTCGCCCCCACCCGTTGAGGCAGAAGCGCGAACCATTTATGAGATGGACGCAAATCAGATACCCGAGCTTCCTACTAACAACTACACGGATGTGCAAGAGGTGGAATGTATGAAACAAAGCGATCGAACATTCTCATTTGAGCGTGATGGAGAGGATGCCTACACGAAGAAGGTTCAGCCCTGGAAGACATCGAGTGTTGCCTATGACCACAAACAAGAACCTACCAATCGAGAAGACGATTATAGACGCTTGCCCTTATTGACCATCTCTCCACCTGAAGGTTGTTCAGGCAATGTGTCGCCACTGCTGATATCGCCATGGGATGCATCGTCGCGGACCACGTCCCCTGCTGTGTCACCGCTACCAGACGCTCACTTCCCATCAAACCGCTATGAACATTGAAATTGAAAGCTCGGGATGGTCACTTGTTCCATTCTAATTGTGTATATATATATGTACATGTTCATAAGTCGTCCAGGATACCCAAACGCCGAAACTGACAAAGATATGCCTATTACGGTTCATCTCTTCACATCCGCTAGCCGCGATTCGGGATCAAAGGTATCATTCCGGTCATCGATAGGCGCGTCTGAGAAAAGGCGTTCTCCGTTTCCTTTTTCTACCTCCCTCATAGGGACTGCAGAGCCGGGCAATTCCACAGCATATTCACGGTCACCAACGGCTTCCACTGGAACGACAGGGCTTGCGAGCTCAGCACGATGTTTTCCATCAACGCCGTATTCTTTCCCATATCCCATCTCAGCAGCGCCCATACCACCCGGAGCCCGGTACGCCCGAACCTCCTGACCTGAGAGCTTCCTGGCGACTTCTTCATCAGGCGTGTCTCCATGAGCCGTTGAGCCGGATGCGGTACGCTTTCTCTGCCACCGTCTTCGCCTCCGTCGTACGAAGATCCAAGCCCCTAACACCATCAAGATCACGGCAAGAGCTACTCCTACGCCTATGCCCGCTGTGGCACCGACGCCAAGGCCCTTGCTTTCACCCCCGGGAGTGACTGGGACGACTGAATTTGTGGCACTCCCAGAAGGAAGGTTATCTGCAAGACGAGTGCGTGATCCAGATGGCACCACACTGGCTGAATTGATAGGTGCACCGGTGGGTGTTTGACCTGCACCTACAGTACCTGGAGCTGGTTGTGCGGGAGGTGTGTTTGCTGGAGGTTGGCCTGGAACTCCGGTACCTGCCGGAGGTGGAGCCGAGACGGCTGGTGTTGGTTGACCAGGAACAGTGGTAGCTGGCGGTTGTCCAGATATCACTGGAGTCGGAACATCATCGTCATCGTCGGTATCGTCATCTGTCTGTGTAGGCAAAGGAACAGTGGGCAATGTGGGCGTAGTCATGATGAATATAGTTATGTGCTAAGAAACGATTGTGTGACCATGAATTGGTGAATTAGATGGGTATTCTCGTTGATGATGGATCGCCAAGAAGCCGTGATGTATGTCTTGAGTCGTACGTAGAGCACCGAACTTTGTGCGCGATCTCTCTCTTTAACATCAGGTATAAGTCCCTAAACAAGTAATGGGAGCATACTTCCACGTCCCAAGAGCCTTACAAACGCTAGCGTGGGTGATTGACGTTTAGCCGTTCTGAAGTGGTGGCTTTTCTAACTTGGCGCCCATCGTTGCCAGCGGAGCCCCCACCGACGCGTCGCTCGTCCATGGTAAAGACTTGGGTACTTGGCTTCAAGAAAGGCGGGTTCAATCTGGCGGTACAACTACGTCGTCTCCCAATAGCCAAGTCGCCGGAGATATCGGCGTACGAAAGCAAAGGAGGCTGAGTGGCCGACAAGACCTACTATGCATGCCAACCTCGAATGAGGTACCAGCGCCGCGACTTTGCCGATTCTTGACAACAAAGTAAAGAAGCAAGTAGGACCCACCCCACCCTATTCTGAGACACAGGTACTGCAACCCAAGGACCTCTGTCGTCACTTGCAACTCAGCCATCCTCTGGTCGTTGGGCGTCAAGTTCCAGTGACCTGGCCTGCCGTTTTCGTCTCCTGACTCTAAGACCACTGATTTCCCTGAACATTTGGCGGCCGTCGTAGATCCAAGCCAACTCGACACGTTTATGCGCAGCCATGGTCTTGCCGTTGCTATCCTCCACCCTGCACTGGGTGTAGAAATCGAGGCATGGCCACAATGTTGGCTCGGCATCGTACGATACCAGTTCCAAGAGGCTTCCGAAGATGAGCGCAGTGATGCAGATCAACAAGGTCAGGCCACTCAGAATAATATATGCAACAAGTGTTCCGCGGCCAACTTTCAACTTGTAACGCGTAGTTGCGAATGAGACGAGCGACGATTTTTCCGATTGCTCAAACGCCCCTCGACCGTAGAAGTCAGGTATTGCCGTTGAATTCGAAAGAAACGGCAGAACCGTTTGGCTGAGGACCCCGTTTTGGCAGTAGAACAGTGTTATCGCAAGCAGATTCTGGAGCGCATTGGTGCCCCTCCAATGGGCTTCGATGCTGGTACTGAGCTTTAATCGACCGATTCGGTACATGTGGCCGGCAACTAGGCGACCGAAGAAATGAGTCGGAGAGCCGAGGATTGGATTCGAAGGGACAACCTCGGTGGAGTTGCCGCTTACATCGGGAGTGAACGGGCTTGCCACTCTATTGTCAGTAGCGAGGATAACATTGAGTGCATTCAACAGGTCGGAAGCGTCGACGTTGGCCAGCCGTGAATCTGAGAGTGTTTCATGCCACAGAATACGACCGTCTAGTCGCTGATAAGCCACATTGGCATGCGCATATGATACGCGCAGTGACGTGGAGAATCCTTTCGAGGAGCGCCAGCTGGTATCGTTCGCACACTGCCGGTTAACCACGAAGTTTGCAGGACACGGAACCATAGTGAAAAGAATACTTCCATCATCAGCACCACCTGCACACAGAGTATACCAAGCTGGACCAGCATTCAAGTCTTTGCACTTCAGGTTGTCTCTCGCCACTTCTATATTGTCGTGAAAGTCAAATGAGAAGATTTGCTGATTCGAAGACAGTATCACCTGGGAATCCGACTCGCGAGATAATGGCAAGTTTGCGTTCACATTCTGAAGCTCCTGTGTGATTAGTACTCTATGCAGACAACTCTGATCAGTGCTCAAGCTCATTCCCTTTGCACAGCCCTCCGGCCGAGCGGAGTCAGGGGTGATGTCTATCGAGTGCAGTGGATTGGAGAGAAATGACACATAGCCCATATTGAAGAACATGTCTTCCATGACTCCTAGCTGGGAAGCAACGCTACCATTGAATTGTCCCATACCAAAAGCCATAGGTTTGACCGTTTGGTCTATGGCAACGTATACTGTTTCTGTAATTACGTTGCCTAAATTGCATCAGTATCAGCCACGGAAGGTGTAGCAGCGAACATACTCATGATTACAACTCCAAGTAGAGGAATTGCCACTTCTGACATGAGCCGCAAAATACTTGTTAGGCGGGGGCCTAGGGGCCATTGACTGGGTGGTAAATTTCTCCCAGACGCAATGACTAGCAAACCAAGGGGTCCTGTGCTAGGTTGCAAAGCCAAAAGTTGCGGAAGGCTTATGCCTTCGGGCCGTGAGATCAAAATCCACTGTACTACTTCGAATGTTGAATGTACTGTGCCTGCGAGAAACAGGCCAGCGGCTTCTGAGAAAACGCGCAGTATAAGAATCGTCCTCGATTCTGAGGCATACAGAAGTTCCGATCTAGAAAGGCGTGACGAACCTATCGCGTACGATATCGTCATTGAGAAGAAGATGAGAGCTAAAATAGTAGAGGTCCAGGCTAATATAGTTTGTCGTGCTAGGCCTAAGTATCGCCCATCTTTGTAAGGAATCCATGCAGGTAACCACGAAGGGCGCCGTCTTTTGAGTCGTGGCATAGAGGAGAATGCGTGTATATGAATGAATGGATGCGTTGAACCGATGAGATACCATTCATTGTGCGAAGGCACTTGCTGTGGAATCTCTAAAAGAATTCTTGAAATGAGGGCCTAGGGGATCTTCAAGTATAGACCTAAAAATAGATTAATTGATGAAGGATTTCGGGCTATCCTTCTATTGGGTAAGGTGATTACTGGATGAAGAAAGACCTGGGGGCGGGAACCACTAAGATGGAACACAAATCATCTTGTAGTACGATGCCTGAGTTTTCCTGCCAATCGGTAGCGAAAAAGAGAAGAACTAGCGATCGCAAAGGTATGATCAGTCAGAGTCCGTTCACATACATTTCCGAACAACGCTGCAAGCAGAAAGCGCTCATTGGGCCACCATTGCGGCTTTAAGGCTGGCTTGACCCAAATAGAGGAAGTGAGAAGACGAGGAGTTTCGTGTCTGCCTAGACAACCAATTATAATTGCTGACAAGTTCAAATATTTGTAGAGTTCTATGCCGAACACTTAGCCGGGGTTCTTCGATGCCGCGAAGAAATTAAAAGTGCTCCTACGTAATGCGGAAACTAAGGGTTGGGGCCGTCTTATAAATATGTCATTTTGCCTGAATCAAGAAAATCTGAAAGGAACACATACAAGCATTGCTTCTCGATTGTACATGGACGAAGCTTGGAGATTCTTAAGCGAATACATACACGGGACAGCCAAGACCTGAGGCCGCCACTACTTCCGTTTGCGAATGGGGAAGCCAGGCACCGGCCCGCTCGACAGCACCAACACTTCACCTACAGGTGAGTTCATTAACACATATTTTGTGGTTGTGTTCGAGCTGTTTATTGGCCTTCACTACGATGTATATGACAATGATAGAGCACTGCTTTTTTTTTGTGCGACCTCACGTAGCTTAGGCATAAGGACTAGACTCTATCTGTGGCTCGTAGAGAGAAAGATCCTGCCGAGTATGTTGACTTCTGAATTCTCTCGTACTGTGTAGTCTGGCCAATGAGCGAGAGGGGCTACCCGACCAACTTTGAGGCGGTGATCCGTCATAAGCGGCTCCTGGCCATACCGCAAGCCACAAAGATGAAATGCCTCTTCTCGGTCGCTACCATTACCATAGATTCTGGCCAGATTTTCCAACCTCAAATAGCGCTAATAACAGTGTGGCACAGAGATTTACAAAATACACTATCGTGATGATTTCAGGGTGTCCCATTACCCTGTCGACTCGGCTGAAGGAGCGAAGCAGGAGCTGTTGGACGATGGTGAGGCTGGCTTAGTAGTCTGAAATCGATAGTTTGTTGGTTGCCGCATATGAAGGAACCTATTTGGTCAATCGCTAGGCTCTCACTCAAATACCCAAGAACTATAGTGCTCAAAAGACGATGACGATTGTAGATTGAGTACCCCTTTACGCTTCCTAATACCCTCTAATTTTTTTTTGGCTGTGTTTCGTTATACAGTCCGATTCATGCGTGGTATTGATGACTGACATAGTTTTATTCTTGTTCTGTGCAATTGTAGATTCAAGGCAGGGGTTGACTCTGTTGTCATTTCCTCAACCCGTTTCAGCCAGATTTCTTCTTTCCTCAAAGGGCGAGCTCAGTAACAGACCCAGATTCGATAGCGAACTCAGAATTGTGGTGTTCATGCTACATATTATCACTCCTCCGGTTAGAGTTTAGTGCCATGCGAAACCGTACTTGAATGGCTCGAACTTGTACACAGATCACTAGTGGCGCAAAGGTCTCGAGAACGGTGGCCATTTGACATTAAACAATGCAGATTAATCCAAATGCAAGACCCACCTCCTACGAAATTTGCCACGTTTATACAAAATACCGTGAAGGGGGATAATTTTCTCGAGTATTTGGTTACTACTTACACTTATTAAATGCTACATCGCCGAAGTACGTATAGTTGTTGTCGTCTTTGCGTATTCCTTTAATACAACTGGGTACGTGGCCTCACTGTCAAGATTCTAAAATCTTTTCTAAGAACCAGAAGCATGTCTAACCATATTTGCAGTACCGACGCCCCATATCTTATAAATGCTGAGTTCGACAATAGTCAATTCGACTTCGATGACGGCACTCCCAGAGTGGACTGTGCCAGAACAACGCAAACCCTGCTCATCGTCGCACTGGTAATTGGTTGTTGGTCTACGTATCATTGGGAGAGTATTTCGTGTACGTAATATCTTTGCAGACGATGCGCACCCCTTTCACCGCTTCGATACCTGTTTGTTTATAGTATAGTCCTTATCTTGATCGCCTCTACGATTCTTGCAGGCAGGCTGGCAATTGAGAAAATACCTCCACAGAATTGTATCAGACCGAGCAATTAAGTAGCATTAAATCATGCGTCCGGAGTACGCATAGAGCTTCTTCCTCTATATTCGATTATAGAAACAATCAACGATTGTGTTCTGGTACGTAGCGCAGAATACATTGTTGGTGTATAGTTACACTGGTGTCCGTAGTATCGCTTTTTCTGCCACATACTCTATGCTAGTGGCATTGGTCTGACGAACATTGCTATCGTCGCATCTTACCTTCATCTAATCAATCGGCAATGCTTCCGCATAACGATCTGAATAAAATAGTTTGCAACTGCTGGTTTATGGGTATTTTTAATGATCTCGCCCGGAATCTACTAATCTCATCAGGGGTTTGGTCGTTAATTTCTCATGTAACTCTTTAAAGGGGGCCTAAAATTTCTCCATAACAAGGGAAACATGCATCAACTTACTAGACTGTTTTAACGCAAGCTCGGCTATGAAAGTTTTGACTGACTTACTCCTTTGCGTTTTACCATGGCTGCATCTCTGAAGGCTACATATGCCTCGGAACCACCGAATCATCCTTTATATACTCTTTGCAGGCGGTATCAGGTATGCCACACCGGTGCTCGAAGAATAAGCAACGTTACATTGTAATTGGCAATTGCTGACAGCCATAGATCAAATCGTACCCATGCTCAACATTTCAGTTTGCGAGTGCAGCATGGACATTGTATGTGTCAGCTAGTTCTCTGCGTCCGCTAGTGCATCATTTCTTCTCCAAGGGAATGCGAACAATACGATCAAAAGTCACAATTATGCTTCACATACGAAGTATTTCCCTTGGCGATATATCACTGCAGCTGATCAGATCAGCATAAAATGCATAACAAAAAGATAATGCAACAGTCTCTCAAGAGTCGCTCGCACATGTTGATACCCTGCACAGCCAGTCTGATACTGCATTGATGACCATCGCACAGACATTCCATACCAGGCCCAGCTTGATCTGGAAGGCAGAAGACATGGGATTGATTCGGTGGTAGGCATCCTGTCAACCATCGAGAGTGCTAGAAGCTTTCTCTTTTGACTGGCATCGATCCTAGAATTTTCTTTCAATGTTGTACCTCTTTCACGGGACTATTTAGCACTGCTTGAGTTTCTTTCCGAAGAATAGTACCTGTGACGGCTGTTGGCGCTTGGATTCAGGAACAATTATACACATGTTAAGGCGCCCAGCGAAATGCTTCCCTTTTATCGGTCCGATTCGCAAATCAAAGCACTGCCCATCTACGATCAGGACAGAAGATGGTGCTCATCAAAATTGACGGCTGGGTGATCATCGTCGAAGTCAGCCGGCCCAATTGGTATTTCAAAACAGAGCTGGAACATCAGCATACAAGCGACTGTTCGTATGTTCGCATTTTCACTAAGCCAGCTTGAGGGAAACCGAGTTCGCCAGGCTAAGTCTGACAAGCTCAGACCAGCACATGAGCCAGTGCTTGTCCAGCTGAGCAAGAAAGCCATCGCCAAGGAAGCCAATAGGACAGCCACCAATCTCGCGGCATATTTTAATTGGTCAAGCTTTACGACGTCACACATGTTCTCTGCAGGGCTGTGTGGGCGATCTTTCCTCCAGGAAGCGGCTGTGCAACTCCTTCGCATCATGGATTACACCGCTGGCTTTCTATTATTTATATGACCACAACGCCCCAGAGTCACCATTTTAGCTCTACTCCTCCACCACTACTACAACGATTAGTTGATACCGTCAAACTTCGCAAACATCTTTACAAGTATCTCTGCGTCATCCTCAGTCGTATAGCTTTTCGACTTCGAGCATCACTGTCAATATTCGACATCCGCAACACGAGCAATACACACATTTCACAGACTTCCCATCATGAAGATCGCAGCAGCAACAACACTTCTTTTCGCGGCTCTTGCGCTCGCGAACCCAGCACCGCTCGCTCAACCAGAAGCCGAGGCTGCACCAGTCGCGCAACCACTCGTTGAGACTCGCGATGCTGAAGTTCTGCACAACATCCAGCTCGACGCTCGCGCAAAGAAACCAAAGACAGGCAGTGGCAGTGGCGGCAACGATACCGGCGCTGCAGATATGATTACACCAAGTCGCGCGCTGCAACTTGGTGCGCTAGGTCTTGGTGTCATGGAGGTTGTGCGATTGTGGGGTTAGGTGCGCGATCCTAGCGCCCCGTGGGGGAAAAAGGGTCATGTTGGAGGACCACGCTACACCAAGCCGAGGAAGAATCTCGACTCCATAACTGCTATGGTCTTTCTTGTCTATAATTTTCTTTACACTCTGACCCATGATACCACGGCATTTTCCAGCCTAGAATGATAATACAATCAATAGCGCACCAACCATCTCTACGTCATTCCGCGGATCTCTTGTGATACATTCTGTCATCAAGATTTTGTGATCGACAATGTTAGCCTAGTGCTAATATTTTGCCCAATGAATCTTACTAACAATCTTGAGATCACCCAATTTCAGCGCTAAATAGGCCATGTTGGACTTATGCACTCCCGTACTTTTAGTACACAGCCACAGTGATGCCTACGGCATTCCAATCTGCAGTGATATTTTCTTGGCCATATTTGTTACCAGAAAAAGTTGCCTGAGTGATGGTTCTATTATTATAGAGGATCTCGATGATCAAAAGCTTGAAAACACATCCATTCTCAATCTTATGTTGGAAGGAAATCATTCCCGTACCTCGTTTTATATTCACTCAAAAGTAATGTCGAGACATGTATGAGTAATTTGTTGTTGCCAACCAGCACATCTGTTGGAATCTTGATGTACAAAAATTGTTCCACCAAGTATATGTAAAATTGCGCATAATCTGGGAGCAGAGCGGTCGCTTGATATTGTTCAGTATCTTCCCAGCAATTCAACTTCTGTGCTCAGCGTAACGATCTTTTGCATCCCTTTGAATTTTGCTAAACTCTGATTCTCATTCATGATTTACATGTCTGTTTTGGCAAACCGGAAACTGAACTGTACTAGATATGCTTTAATACAAGAGCTGCACCTGCAAGCCTAGGCATTAATGCCAGTTTCAACCTTGCACACTTCGGAGAACGGTCAAAACGCAAAGTAACGAAATGTTAATCAAACTAATGACTTACAGCACCATTTCAAGTATGCAAAGTCATAGCTAGCCAACTATGCATTCAAGAGTGCTTTGGTAGCAAGACATTGACGTAAGGTCGTACACAACCCACTACAAGGTTATTCCCTCACATGCTGCCCCACTCTTCAGCTATGGTCCTGCCATATCCCAGTTGCTTGTAAAGTATGCTAGCTTTCCTATGATTCACCTTTTGAGAAAAGTCAAGGATTGCGCAGTATCGTTTCACATCATGCAAGTGGCCTGTTCATCGGCGGACATTGACAGTTCCCCACCTTCCGGCCAGATAACCGGGCCATACCATATCGCACTCTGCAATATTGCAGAACCATGAGCGAATAGTGGATGATTACCTATACATCACGTAGCTCATGCTAAATCTCAAGTAAAAGTGGGGACGCACGTGAATCACAAGCAGCATCGTAGTGGACAGATAGATTTGTGCAAAAATATTCATGTTATCCTACTGTTGATACATGCACCTCATTCGGTAAATGACAAAAGGATTGTACATGTTTCATAAACTTCCGGCCTCCCGGCGGTCAAACGCCAATATATATACACCGTCCAAGACTACCCATTCATGGTACATCTATCGTACATCGTTCATGACTCAAGCCACGCTTACTCGGCAGGGGTGGTGGGAGCAGTGGGGTTGACATCAGAGCAGATGAGGGCCTGTCCGAGGATGGGGAGGAGGCAGCACTTGGCCTGCTGGCCCTGGGCGGCGCAGGTGTCGATGAACTCGTTGGTGGAGAGGGGAGTGACTGGGGCTAGTAGAAAATTAGCAAGCAGTCCTGGATATGTGTTATGAAGAAAACTTACGAGGAGCGCAGTCCAAGTTGGCGAGGTTCAAGACATCAGTCGCGCAGCAGACGGGGGAGCCCGAGGAGCAGAGACCGGCTTGGCGTTCCTCGAGGGGAGCGGCGAAGGCTGCGACGGCAAAAGCGAGGATGGTGGTGTAGAGCATCTTGATAGATTTAAAGACGAAAGGATGATTTGAGGAGTAGGTAATTGATTGATTGATGTTGAAGTTGGATTGAGTTGATGGTGTGATGATGTTCAATATTAACATCTCGCTCTTCTCTTTATACTTCTCCAGAGCAGTCTATCCAGGGGTGGGTCCAATGGGCCGAAACCTGCGTGCTAGGCAAGTAGCATTGCCACCGTCATCGACGAACAACTTCTCCAGACCAAGATCGTCATTGCTACCCAGGGAGACGACAGTAAACGTTGCAATAACCGGGTCAACATGACCTTCAGGGGCAATCACAAGCTTCAACATCCTCCCGGTGGGTCCATAATTGGTTAAAGGTGACGTCGATCAACGTTTTCAGCTTCAATGCTCCTAGTCGAGCAGTGTCAGTGGCTGAAAACGAATCTTGGAGACACCGTTAGACCCGTTGATCTCGAAACGTGCAGAAGTGGAGCTGCCATCTCATAGAAAATAGACAAGCATGGATAGGCGATCGATATCGGAGGATTAGCTGTTCATGGCAATGATGTGAAAATAAGAGAAATGTGGGCGACGAGCCGAGCGGGCGAGCGTCCACCTAACAGACGGGTATACTTGCCACAATATTTACGTATGACATGGTCCCTGTATGCACGATACTGCCGTAGAGCCGCGCAGTGGATCTAAAACGGGTATGGAGGCCTCCAGAAGGGAAGCTTCCAAGTCTCATTAGCCAGTGACGTCGACGAAACTGGAAAGGAGACAGAGCATGCTCTTGGATTTTTTTCAATGCTCGCATGAGTGCTCATCTCCGTAGTCAGATACCAGGATCTACGTTTACAAAATGCCCTGAAGCAGTCCAAAGCTCTTGTGACCGGACCACGGTAGCGGCATACAGGGCGACTGTGCAACTCAAGCAATTAGTGGCCATACAGCCAGTTATCGGGAAGCCCGAGTATACAGCCACTTTGAACGTCCAGGATGCAATCGGCGAATTTCTAAGGTTACTCAACTGCACCTGCCACATCAGCATAGTTGTTTCTTTAGACGATCCGGGAGTACCCCGTAAGGCCAAAGAGCCAGCGGCACAATGTGGCGATGATGTGTCACTTTACTGTTGAACCATGTGGGTGACGGTGATAGGGGTGCCGATCGCCCAGAGGGCGCCAAACGTGGAGCAAGGGGTTGAGCAGGGCGCAGGAACGAATGAGATACCAAGACTGGCTTCAAGACAAAGCGGAGCCATAGAACGCCTGGAAGGGAATCGCTTAGCGTATCATATAGCACAAGGGTGAAGATGTATAGATACATAACCGGTGGTGACGAGGCTTCGGATGAGCCTTTCAAGCACGCCTTTGCGAGAATTCTGTCACAAGTTTCTAGAAAATCGAAGACTCATAGCCATCTAGCAGAATAGCCCAGTGTCCACGCTGAAACTAGGAACAAGACCAAGCATTGTTGTGGCCTCGCAGTGAGGACGGAACGTCGCGCGTAGCCGGCCGTTGCGCCACATGTCGCCCCACAACACGCACCTTTCCCTGTTGGAACACGACACCCGGCTCGGTTGCACAGATCTACGTCACACATCAAGCCTGTTCCTGACGGCGCAGCAACTTGTCGCGAGCGCGATTTACATCATTTTTGCCGCGTTTGACCAATTGTTTTGGCACATCAATCTATTCGGGGCTTTTATCCTGCCTGCGCCTCGATGCAAAAAGCAGAAGCGAGGTCCAATTCCCCAAGCGATCTGGCACCCGACGCTGCCACCCCAGCATTGCGGTTGATGCACACTGCACATGGGCTTCTTGATTGCGATGCCTGACTAGACAGAATTTGCCCCATGCAGGGCTGTGTCTGTTTTGGGTGGGCTCCGGGAAGGAACATGACATCAAAGATAGTATAGCAGCTATAGGAATGAGGTATTCGCGAGGACGTTGTTATGGGGGAAGACTTGGATTGAACCTTGAGAATCCAAGGCATTTATCACTACCAATTTAACATTCAACATAGCCCTGAATCTATCCGCCATATCAGACTTGAGTCTAACCACGGTTCTCCACCCGGCTCCCTCCTGCGCATGGACACCACTATCGTCACAAATTGGAGCACTTGACGTCAGAATGTTGGTTTGATGTAACATAGGTAGGATTAAATAAGAGTCATTAGATGTTAAACTGGTATCGAGCTCCGAAATAAAGGATAAAAAGCAAACGCCTTGCAATGCACCACTTACACCATACTATGCTACGCAATGCGGTTCGAAACACTTTTTAGTACCTGCGCCCAATGCATTAAAATCAATGAGAGGCTTAAAACATCTTGTTGAACATCTTCTTCCACCCGCTCGCAGAGCTTTCTTCCCATGTTTCTGAAAGTTCGTCCTCGAACTTGCCTGTCAGCAAGTCGGCTTCCGCGGGCTTGATGAATTTGCTCCGCGTCACGATCTTGTGGCCGATGTAGAGGACAGCGAAAAGGATCAAGCTGATATAGGCAATGAAGAAATCCTCGGTGCTCCATGGAACAAAGGCAGTGAATCCCTGCGTGATCGTGATAATGGCGCAGAAGGTAAGACCATAGATGGCAAGACCGCGGCCACCCCAGCTCTTGTAGGGAAGGGTATCGCGATCGATGTTTTGAGCCTTAAGTGCGCGCATGAAGCCCAAATGGCATATGCAGATACAAGACCACGCAATAAAGCCAGCGACAGAGACAATGTTGAGGAGCCAATTGAATGCCTCCCCTCCGTTGCTGGAGAGGTTCATGTATGCCAACAACCCCATGGCAGCAGTAACAGCGGTGGCATAGTATGGGACTCCTCGCTTCGTGGTTCGCTTGAGGAATGCTGGCCCGCAGTGCTCTTCTGCGAGACCGACAAGAATACGGCTACCAGAATAGACGTTTGAACTGGCAGCAGATAGGACGACTGTAAGTAGTACAGCGTTCAAGATATCTGGAAGAGCGCTGACACCTGCGAGCTGGATGGCAATGACCAAAGGACTTGATCCGGCGTTGGTTCCATCGGATTGTAGAGCCTCGAGATCGTATGGGACCTGTTATAAATCAGTAAGGATTTGATTTAGGAACAAAGATTAGAGACTCACCAAAATACCAAGAAAAAAGATTGTGAAAACAAACAAAGTGAAAATGCTCCAGAATGTTCGCCTGATAGCTTTAGGCATGGTGACACGTGGGTTGGCTGATTCTCCAGCACCGATGGCGCACAGCTCTGTTCCTTGGTATGCGAAGCCAGCCTGAATCAGAACCGCCCAGAAGCCAACAAACTTTGCGACAGGGCCTGCGGCGAGATAAGGGGCGAAGGCGCCTGGTGACTTCCAGTATGTGAAACCGAGATAGCCTTGTGCACCAACACCAGCATTCATGCAAATGGCGAAGATCCAGAACCCAACAAGCGCAACAACCTTGATCAGAGCGAACCAGAACTCGAATTCGCCGAATACATCGACCGGCAAAAAGTTGACAGCAGTAATAGGAACCCAGAAAATGGTGACTAATAGTAACAATCCAGTCAGTGAATGCATAATTCAACTTGCAGAAGAGAGACTTACTGAAGATTCCAATACTCAAATCCGCGTTCCACCATTGGATAATAAGACCCGCAGCTGTAAGTTCGAGCGCGTATGTGATGGACCAGGAAAACCAGTAAATCCAGCCCATGGCGAAGCCAAGACTGGGGTCGATGAACCGAGCGGCATATTGGGTGAAGGCACCGGAAACAGGGAGATATGTGGCCATCTCTGCAAGACTGAGCATTACAGAGTATACCAGGGTGCCGACAAAGATGTATGCGAGAAGTGCACCGACGGGACCAGCGGTCGCGATCGAAGTACCGCTGGCGATGAAGACACCAGTTCCTACAGTTCCACCTGGTGATGGTTAGAATAAGATAGACACATTCAGACTGGACAATGCGCACCAATGGCAACAAATTGCAAATGCCTGCTGGACAGTTTCCTGTGCAGCTGGTCGCCTGCGGGAGCAGTCTGCTTCTCAACATCGCTCGACGAATGCGGAACCGACTTGTCCGACTGATAATCCCCCTTTGGCATAACTCCCTCAGCAGCGGATGCCATCTTTGGTAGCAAAGGCGAACGATTGACCCAGCTGGGGGTTTGGGGGGCTTGACGTTTGAAAGAGGATGAACACGAAGTCACAATTCTATGGATCTCGAGCGCACAGCAGACTCCGGGGTCGAGGAGTATTTCAAGCACAGTCACAACAATGAGTGGAGCCAGGATTGCACCATAGGATGCCCCAAAAAGGGTCAGCCGTCGGAAGACTCCACGCTCTGGAAAGCCAGTCGGCCATCTAAATTTTCATCGTGGTTCCACTTGGCGGGCAACATGGTCGCCTTTTGCCGCGCCAGATGCTGATGTTGATCCGTGAGAGTAGTATGATTAGCAGCGAGAACGAAAATTTCAAGCAGGGATGGCGTCGGTTACGAGCGGGTCGTCGCCGCCGGTTCGCGTCGACCGTGAACGCGACGGGAAACGGGCAAGGCGCGGTGCGCAATATTATCGCGGCGTCTGGCACGCCTGTTCCGTGAGCCGACCGGCAGGAAAAATCTGCAGATTATGCGCATTCGCTTTGGTATTTTGGGTGGCGGATCGAGCGGTTTGGGAATAGCTCGAGGGCCGGTCCTTCATCGGCTCATGGGACTGAACCTCTTGGCATCGAATCAGACAACGTCCATCTGAAAAGCTCGTCCACCCCCAACATTTGCGCCCCGGACGAGTCCGATGACGACTCATTTTATCACTGTTTGCGTTGACTAATGACTGATGCTGCAGAATCCGCAGAATGACTTCTTATCATCAACCCACGCTTGCAAGCCCCCTTCTACTTCGAAGTCGCGCAGACTCAGCAGACCCGGCTTGATCAGATGTTAACTCGCACATCACAAATGCTGAAGGAGTGTGACAACGATAAACACCATCATATATACCTTATGACCTTATTACTTGGCCATTTCTATCTATGTATACACTCCCCCCGAACTATACTCGCTCCCTCATGTATATGTAGTATTCATTAACATCATGACGACGGGATCATGCGTGAACGGAAGAAGTGACGCTCGAAATACAAGACTATACAACGACATTGTAGGAAGAGCAACAGGATAAAAATAACACGCTTGCTTACATTGCAAAAGAATAAAAGCCAAGAAGACTTGAATATGAGTAAAAAGCCTCGATTATAGGAATGCGCCAGAGCCAGTCCCGCTCTTCTCGTAATTATGGGCATCTTTCGGGTCAATGTCAGGTGTCTCTACCCTTCGAATCTCCTGCGCAGATGGTGGCGGTTTTCTTCCAGGCGAGATGCCAGGACTGTCGCTCCGCCGCGTACCCCAATCGTCTGCGTAGGACCCTGGTGGATTCAATTCCTCACTTCCATGGCTTTGGATCGGGAGCAGATGCGACGAGTCACCCTTCACGAGCCCCAATCTTTCTTCTTCAGTCGCAACAACTTTGCCTTCCCGACTACTCTTCCGGCTGTTCCTGCTGGTTGGTCTTCTACTACCGGATGCTTCACCTGCTGATTCGGCGCGGCTCCTACCAAACACATTTTGGAAAGAGAATTGCCGCTTCGCAATGTTGCCTGGAAGTCGGGGGGGACTTAATGAGGGTGAACTAGGGCCTTGTCGATCGTGGTTGTATGAAGGTTCGGGAAGCGATGCAAAGTGGATATGCGCCTCATGTGGCTTATATGAGGTATCCTGCGTCATGGCTTGCTTGTATGAGCCCTTGTCTGAGGAGGGATCCAGGTCTGAAGCTCCATCCGTGGGTATGCGTGGTAGAGTCTTCATACCAACTGTATTGGACGCAGGACCACTGGTGCTGTCGCGGCTACTCGTCGACTTCCCGCGGGACCGCAATCGTTGGAAGAAGCCTGGATGAAAGCTATCATTGTCGTCGTCAGATTCGTAATCGGGGAAATGCGACATTCCAAGAGGCGGGTGGACCGTCTTTGTATTTACAATAGTAGGCCTGCGAGAGGGTGGTCGATTGATGTCCCCCACGATCGTTTTGCGTCTTCGAAGGCCATCGAATTCGACTAGCTCGCCTTCGCCAATGGGCTCCATGTGCTCTTCTTTGATTTTGATGGCCTCGTCAAGTTCCTTCTTAGATCTAGCCCTCGACAGGGAACGCATAATAGCAGCGCCACCACGGAGAGTGTCTGCTCGCGGTTCGTACTCTGGCTCTTCCACTTCGGCAACGGTTCGGATTTGGTCGAGATCACCCTTGAAGACGGCAGTGTCCGGGACGTCCTTGGCAGATTTTGAAAGCTGGAGCAGGACAACGCCAGAACAAATTTGCAAAAAGCCCATGATGACGGTGACGATCTGAAGTGGAGTACCTTTGAAACCCTGGAAAAGAACAGCCGAGGTGATGATGGTAGCTGAGGTAAAGAAGACGTAGTATGTAGGCGTGACCAAGGCGGCATTGAAGAGGTTTAGGGCTTTCTAGGCATTGCTTAGCACATCTCCACGTGGCCAAGCACGGGTCAAACTTACATTCAGGTAGATAATTTCGGTGAGCAATGTTACTATCACAAAGACGAGGAGTACGTATAAGAACCATTCCTTGAACTGGCCACCGTACTTGCCTGAGGCTTGGGCTACTACCGCAGCACCTAAGCCCTGGGTTGCAACAACACTGAGACCTCCAATTAAACTGCAAATGGTGATGTAGACCATCATAGTCTTCTTCCCGTACTTTGGACCAAGCCAGAGTGCAATTACAACACATGCGACAATGACGACGCCTGCGTAGCTGAGAAAGCCGGGCGCAATGACCCATTTCTTCATATCTTGAATACGGGCAACCGCGGATTGTTCTGGAGCATTGACGGCGATGACGACAGACCCAACGATGCAATTGAAGCAGCCGACTTTGCCCACGAAGCTCAAGCGTTCCTTTAAGAAGATGGTGGAGAGAATAGCGCATATGACGACTGAAAGAGCGCCCATGGGTGTGACAAGAATAGCATCGGTGAAAGCGTATGCGACCAGATTACAGACTTCTCCAAGAATCATGAGAGTCATACCAAGCCACCACCAGGCGTTCTTGAGGTAGCCATAGCCTTCGCCCGCTTCTTCGTTGTATTTGAGGTTGGCTTGTAATAATCCATGTTTCTTGATTACAAAGGAAGTGCCAATAAAGACGCCGGATGCGATTGCGAGGACAAGACCAACGATTTTGTACGACGGAGGACGCTCGCCTGTTCCGCCCATGCCCCCAGCGCGGGCGTGGAGTTCATGGGCGGTTGCGAGGAAGTGGGCGGTCGAGTCCATGGCGAGGTGTGTGGGGTCGGAACCACGAATTCGGGTGCAGCCAGGTACTAGCGCACCGGCGACTCGACCTTGGAGGTTGTGCGAGAGGTGGAGGGTAGATTATCGCCGGCGAAGCATGAGAATGAAATTTGACGGCCAACTTGGCTGGCGAAGGGCACTGGGACGCTTGTGGCGGCGGTTTGGCGGAGGAAGCGACCAGTTAGGAAGTGTGTTTGGAGCAGGGTCGCACGGTCGGGCGGTGGCTGCGGAAGGAGGTAGAGACGTCGCGGAATGTGCGATGGTGGGCGAGGGAAGTCGCAGAGGACTGAGGGAAAGAGGGGTTGCGAGAGAGGCTGTCTCGTCAAGATGCGCGGGAAGACGCAGGACGTCGAGGTGCAGCTGCGGCGTCGATGGTGCGTAATCGCGTGCGTGCAGCTGAAGGTCTAGAAGCGGGACTGATTGGTGCGATTGTTTGGTAGAGTGATGGTGTAGGGCTTGTTGGAGGAGTTGCAGGTTTCGTGGGTGGAACACTGAGTCTATAGACGGCTGGCTTATAGGCGTTCAGACACAAGGCAATTGGGTGTCAGTGTAGTCTTGACGGCGGTTCAAGTTTTGGTTTCAAACCTGTCAACAGGACTTCGGGCCTAAACTCGCGCTGCAGGGGCAACGGTTTTGGCCGGGATGGGTGGAGCAACGCAGGCCAAGCAGATGCGCAGCAGCCCACCAACGCTTGACAGCTCGCGACACTGTCCCGCACCAGAAGCCAGCTCTATTACCCCCCCTCCCCCCAGCATGATTGACAATGGTGCTCTCCAACCACGCGACATCTTTGCCGCCACCTCAGTCGCCGAGATCCATGCTGCTCTCGCCCAGCTGCACGAGCAAGAGGCCGCGGTGACGCTGCGATTGAATGCCCTCATTGCCTCGCAAAAGGACCTCTCGCGTGAACTCGCCCGTCTCGACCTCCTCCGCGCCCATCTTGGTACCCAGGCTGTCAACACACGTGCAATCAGCAATGGCATGCTCTCCGACGCCGCCTCGACTGCGAACCGAATCTCGAGCGCCGTAAAGCGATTAGATCAGGAGCAGTCCAATGTAAAGGCGACGCTGGAAGTCGTTGAGCAGGTTGCTGAGCTGAAGGCTTGTGTGCTGGGCGTCCATGGCTCTATGGGAGCTCCACAGGACTGGGAAACTGCTGCTGGGTACCTCAGTCGAGCGTCCACAATACCAGACGATGTCATCAATGGCAGCTTTGCTGAGGAGATTGTGCCCACCGCAGAGGTGCCTGATCCGCCACGGATCACGCTTCATGCAGCAGCCGAGTCTCTGTGTGGCCTCTTCCTGCGCGAGTTCGACAAGGCGGCAAAGGAAGGCGACGGTTCCAAGGTGACACGTTTCTTCAAATTGTTCCCCTTGATTGGGCGAACAGATGTAGGATTGGATGCATACGGACGCTACGTCTGCCAGGGCGTGGCATCCAGAGCGCGGACAAACTTCAATTCGGCGGCCCCGGCGCAGAGGAGTGAAGGTTTCTTCTATGGAAACACAATCACAAAGCTATTCGAGCACATCGCCCAGATCGTAGACGGCCATGAGCCGCTGGTGGAGCGACACTACGGGCCCGGCATGATGCAGAAGGTCATCGAGCGGCTCCAGATTGAGGCTGATGTGCAAGGTGGCATTGTGCTCGACACGTGGCACGAAGAGCGCAGTATTGATCGCAAACTGACTGACATTAAGTCATACGCATTTTCCTTCCTCGTCCAAAGCTTCTTACCAGTCCAAAAGACTGCATCAGGAACCCCTCGTTCCAACTCGCCAGCCAATGGTGTAGCACGGATGAGTGAAGATGAGGGCGTTAATATGAAGGAGGTGGACGGTCTCCTTGGCGAGGCTGCACTTATACTTGGTCGATACGCCCTGTATTCACGGTTCATCTCCGACAAGTGTGCGGTAAGTAAATTAAGGCACAAAACTCCTTCAATCGCTTATATGTGCAGCCCTCGGAGCCAGAAGACCGCATCGATCACGGCCTTGTGATGCCTCATTTCTTAGCAAACAGTAACCTTCACAAAAAAGTGACCAGTCATCTCATCGAGTCTGTGAACATCATGACTACATTCTTCTTCCGACGGTCTGTAGAAAAGGCATTCCAACTTGACGAGTCGCCTCCAGATCTGACTCTCAACCCAAACAAGCCGCTTGGCTCAAATCCACCTTTTATCACCTCCGCCGTCGACGATGTTATGTATATCGTGAACCAAGTCCTTCAGAGAACGTTGGCTACCTCTCAGCGTGCCGTTGTTTCTAGTGTCGTGCCTACAGTGAGCTTGATACTCGGCTCAGACTTTATCGGTATGATTCAACGCAAGATGCGGGATGAGAGCTATCCGAAACCCGTCATCCAAGGGGGTCTACCTCCTGAAGACAAAGTCATTGCTTTCTTGGTCCTCATCAACAATCTCGATGTCGCGAATGATTACATCAAGCGCATCGTGCAGCAACAAGTTGGCAGCCAATCGCATCCTAATGGTGAGGCAGCGAAATCCCAATTGCAAGATTTGTTCCCCTTTGGCCATGACGCTACATTTGTCGAAAACACACTCAAAGCAATGGAAAGGTCCTTCGCAGCAAAAAGCGGTGACCTTCTGAACGATGGCATCACCGTGCTCTTCAGCAACGTCCTCAAGCCTCGCATCCGACCAATCCTGGCGGAAGCTTTCCGCGACATTGATTATGCACCAGATGACGATAGAGACGACTTGGATGAGGATGACGAGGAAGATGACGCAGATTTGGTAAAATCACGATTTGATCGTGGCTGGGGAGTGGTCATACGGCCTATCAAGCGAATATTGACAACTGCGAATTTCGACCGCCTTCTTACTTTTGCCTTGAACTACTTGGCATCTGCGCTCGAGAAGCGTATTTCAAGCTACTATGGGCGAGTGAATGAGTTGGGTGCGGTCAGGCTCGAGCGCGACATTGCTGGCGTAATCACCGCAGCTGTTGCTGGCGGAAAGTATGGACTACGTGATGCATTTACAAAGTCCACACAGATGACTTTGATCATGAATATGGAGGACGATGAATGGGACGAAATAGCCAACGACACTTCAGGTGAATCTGGGATACCATGGGTCATGGATGCTGAAGAACGGAAGAGAGTGCGTGCCATTGTAAAAGGTTAAGTGAAGGAATATGACCCCAGTCGCTGCATCACTTAAATGACCAATACAAACTACAACCATGACAAAGTAACTCGGTCGTACTCTGAGCATTGAGCGAGGAGTGCCATTGTGATGTTCGGAATATGCCACACGTTCCTGTCTGTGCACTAATTATAGTCATCCAGTTTAGGAGTTTTAGGTTGCTCCCTCACGCCGTTGATGCCAGATGTGGATTGCCGAAAGCTTGGCTTGAACACCTTTCATCACAAGACTTCTCGCTTGACTTGACACCCACTTGTGCCCTTTCTATTGCTCAGCGCGTTTTTTTCTAGGTTGATTTGCATTATGTTTTATTCATAACCGCCACACGCTACAAGCTAGTTGAGGTCGCGTTTGTTCCGTCCACGATGCGCGTGCCACAACTCCTTTCTTGGACTGCGCTCCTCCCCCTGTCACTAGCCCAATGTCCCCTCTACTCTACGTATGCCATGCAACGCCATGGGCCGTACTCTGAAGGAAGATGGAATCTCTCATACGCACGACCCATACCTCCATGCCGGACATTTCGTTCGCCAGAGGTGGAAGAGACGATTGAGCGACTTCGCCACGTGATCACAGATCCAGATCTTTTCCGCATTTTCGAGAACAGTTGGCCCAGCACACTGGACACGACAATTGCATGGCGGGGATTGGCGAATGCGACTGATGATTCCAAGACCGAGGGAATTGGTGCTGTGCAGGACGAAGAGTTGACATTCGTTATCACGGGGGACATCGAAGCTATGTGGCTTCGCGACTCGGCCAACCAACTACAAGCTTACGTCTCCTTGTTGAAGAAAGATGACAGTTACAATAGCCTGGCCAGTCTCTTCCGCGGGGCGATAAATCTCCAGGCAAGATACATACTGGAGAATCCATTCTGCAATGCCTTCCAGGCTCCGGATGAGAGCGATATTGCAAGGACAAGCAGTAGGAATAGTGACCAAATTACACCACCCTATGACTACTATAAGGTCTTTAGTTGCCAATGGGAATTGGATAGTGTGGCCAGCTTTCTGCAGCTGTCTGCGGACTATTTTACCGCAACTAAGGATTACGAGTTCTTCCGACGCAGCAGTAATTGGGCCAAGGCCGTCGAACTTGTCTTGAAGACCGCAGAGAGCATGATGATCGACTCATATACTGAAGACGGAGAGTGGCAGCACACACCATACACCTATTGCGCGCCTTACGGTGGCACACCGATCAACGACTGCAATGGTAGCCCACATAAAGGCAACATCGGACTCGTACGCTCATTCCACAGGCCCAGTGACGATGCGTGTACCTACCAGTACCTTATTCCCTCGAATATGATGTTCAGCGCCACCCTAAACGCATCATCATTCATCATGGAGCGCCTTGAACCCCGCGGTGGAAAGCTGACAGACTGGATGCGCAGAATGTCCACGGGTATCAACCGTGGTATTGAAAAATATGCTGTAGTAGATGGGGGAAAATACGGGAAAATCTATGCTTTCGAAATCGACGGCTACGGCTCTGCCAATATCATGGATGACCCAAATATACCCTCCCTACTTTCGGCTCCTTTCCTGTCCTACACTACCCTCCGCGATCCAGTATATATGAACACGCGCAAGAAGATGTTATCGAAAGACAACCCGTACTATTCCTGGGGCCCGATCATCACTGGTGTGGGATCGCCGCACACCAAACCTGGGCGAGCATGGCCAATGGCGCTTATCATGACGATCCTGACGAGCGAGGACGACAAGGAGATATTGCAGAATCTGAAAATGTTAGTGCAAAGTACAGATGGATTGGGCGTTATGCATGAGAGTGTTGATAGTAGGATGCAAGGGGTCTGGAGTCGACAATGGTAAGCAATCATCGCGCTGGGACAATGGACATATTGACTAACTCTTATTGCTAGGTTTTCCTGGGCAAATGGCATGTTTGGACAAGCGATTCTGGACCTGGAGAAGAGGAGACCGCATATTTTGAAGATGAGCTTTCAGTAATTCATTCTCCAAATCAAGTAGTTCATAACATCACCTTGCTACACGCAAACAGCTACCAAACCACCCTTTAGTACTTGATATCATAGACACCTACTAATTCTGAGCAAACTGCTGACAGCTCACTGTCAGAATAGCAAGCTACTAGCAGTCGGTAGAGCAAGTAGTCAGTTTCAGGTCGTGTTGGTAAAGTGCGGGGGTTGGGTCGGTTTCTATCTAAGACAACTGAGCGGCTTCGCGCAGGCCGAGACATATTTAGCAGACAAAAATAAGACTCAGACCCTGTAAACCATATGCGAGGTGTTGCAAGGCAGAATACAATGTCTTTACAGCAAAAGCGGGCGCTTGTGTAGTTCATTGATATCGTGTGGTAAGAGGCGTACAAAGCGAAACATGGGCCTGATCATGATAGGCATTCTCACTGCCTACCCACACCCAACATGTACCAGGGATGCAGCGACCGTGTCTTCTAAGTAAGCTCATGAAAATAGACATGCAAAAATACTTCCATCTTTCCCGGAGGCGGAGCACGTTAACAACTCGAACCTGCCCCAACACTAAACCTCATTGATCGCTAGCGCGAACCCCTTATCCTGAGGCACGAACGGCACGTACCACGCTCCGCTACACCTTGCGTCTCAAGCCCCAAATCCTTACGGGAAGTCCCCGAAAGGATTCTGGCGCTGACCTATCACATTGCCTCCCGTTCTGCAGGATCGCAGTGGTGACATGTTCTGTCAACCTCACGCTCGGCACCTATGCCTGGTTGGAAACACTGAGACGCAATTTTTGCTTCACTGACTAAGGCTGCCCACCGTGCCTTGAAGAAACTAGCAGCAGCCTGCAGATGGGTTGGGTGATCATCGGAAGAGGCGTGGCTTTGAGGTAGATTGGGCTGTGCCGTTGCGGCGATGTGAGGACAGCTAGATATGTAGGGGGGTAGGATTCTTCAATTCTTCGCTTCTTACAAGCGCGAGCTCCTATTCTTCATTGCCTTTCTTACTATTCTTCTTCTTTTTGGGATCAAGCGCGCTCTTCGCGTCTACAGGTCCAGTTTTCTTCCCCTAGACACCATTCTCTCATCTATAAAGTTCAAGACAATATTGTCGATAATCGACCACTCTCCCTGCTCTTTGGGCGTTTCATCGGAACCCGGCTTCTGATTCTTCCTGCAAGTCAGAAGTCATTTCTCAAAATGCGTTTCTTCGATCTTCCCCATGCATGCGGGCTTCTCTTGGTCGGTTATGTTAGTGCGGAAGCAGTATCATCATCACCATACAATGAGGCTCAGGCAAGTCGAGTACTGCGAGCAGCAACAAAACGAGCAGACTTGTATCGACGGAGCGTAAGGATAGCTCCGAGGTTTGATGCTGAACTGGCTTACATTGAGCGTGAGTATGCTCCCGAAGATTGCATATTGATGCTGATAATGTATAGGAGAAAATGCATGGAATGGCGAGTCCACCTTTGCCTCGCAAGTCAAAGTTAGATCACAGAAGCCGGTATTCAACCTAGAAGAGTTTGAACACCATCTACAGGATGCGCAATGTAGTGACGATATTCTCTCGTTGCACTTTGTTGATAAGTCGTCAGCGAGAGACGCGAGATTCGCTTGCCATGGTGATAACGGCGGCCTTGTCATCACTTCTCATGAGAGCTGTAATGATGAGGGTGAGCGAGCAGTGTACAGGTAAGCATAACAAGTATCTTTGTCTGAACCTAGCCTTACAGCTATAGGGTGGAAAATGTGTCCTTCGCAGAGGATGGAGAAGCACTTGAGTTATCAGTGACGAAGGTCGCGTGGCGTGATGCCTTCGAGTCGTTCGACATCTCCTTTGGCCAAACCAGCGATGACCACCTCTATCGTCGACACTCTGACTTCACAAAGATTCGCAAGAAACGACAGAACGCTAAAGTCGAAATCCCCGCCGACACTCCCGAAAACGTCAACACTATTAGCTTTGACCTCTCATCTTCCCTTGTCGATACTGTCTTCCCAGCTGAAAGCTTCCTAGCCGGTCTGGGAGCGCTTGTGCCAATCCCACAGCTTCCCATCGAGATTGGATGCAAGAGTTGCACGACAAGCGGACGGCTGGCGCTTACACAAGGCGCATTCAAGATAGATGCAAGTCAGATTGACCTTATTCCTGACGTGTTCGAGGGAGGTGATGATGGGAAAGAAATCACTAGCGTGATTACCGGCGGTTTCATTGAGCTAGTGGCAACCGGCCTGGGTGCGCGCTTAGAGATGTTTGCCAGACCGATAACATCTGGAGCTTTTGAGATTGCGCTATTCAAACTCCCAGTGTTTGGTTTCGTCATTCCGGGAATTGGAAAGGCAGGCGCTGTCTTCGAGCCGAGAATTGCTGCGGACTTTGAAGTGAGCGGTGGTCTTGAGTTGAACTATGGGATTGAAGTTGCAGTATGTCTTGCGTACTGAGGGCTTTAATAGCTGCTAACTTTGCTCAGGTGCCAGATAACTCCAATATCCGGATCGAACTTGCCGATATCACGAACAGTCGTGTAAATGGGTTCCCTGGGTCTACGCTCACCCCGCTGCCTTTCAGTGTCAATGTCACAGAAGCTGAAATTCTTCTCGGCCTTGCTTTCGTACCTTCTATCCCAATTGGCTTTGAATTTATGGACAAACTGAGGGCCGAGGCAATCGTGTCTATGAATTTGCCTCGTCTAGACGCCAAACTGTCGACCAATGCACAAGCAAACTGCGGTAACCAGACTGGAAGCAATACCACTGTGCCAAGTCCACCATATGCGAATACTACGAATGGCTCCCCCATTCCGCTTATAGAACTGGGTCCTCTTGTGCTAGTAGAAGCAAACATATCTCTCACCGTTGACGTTGGTCTAGGCCTTACTCTCCCATTTCTTCCACCTCCGTTTCAAGAGGTCGAAGTGGCAGCGCCTATCTTCTCAACACTGTTCCCGCTCGTCACTTCGTGCGTTTCTCCAGGAGAGGCATTTAAGACGATCACAGGAATTGTAGTTGCGCCAACATCTAGTGTCTACTACGCCAACTCAACGGTGACGCCAGGCTCTACTACGACTCCGTGCAATACTACAGTAACAACACATGTTGCAACGACAGTGTACAGCACGTCGACCAAAACCACGAACTGGCATATACCACCTACACACGAAGCTGTGACGAGTCATGTGGTGGTCCCGAGTTACCCAATCAAGGAGCCTATCAAGCCTAGTAACACTACAACTTTGTGTTCTACCGATGTACTAACTTCCTCGTCGACATCCATTGATGACACAAAACCTTCGTCAACATTCGTCGCTGACGCAACATCTTCGTCGACATCAATCGCTGCCACTACATCTTCATCAACATTCATTGCTGATACTGCATCTTCATCAACATTCATCGCTGCCACAACATCTTCCGTTCTGGCGATTCCGATCCCCATACTTCCACCGTCAATTGGCGAGACTCGAACAGTCGTCAATTCGTCTGTTGTGTTGGAAACACGAACCCAGACTTCCGTTGCGTTTACCCTACCATCCGTCTCCGAATCCTCTGTGCCGCCACCAGGACCAGTGGTTAGTATGCCTACAGGCTTCTTGACTCCGAGTAATGCAAGCGCTGTGCCAGTGAGACAGACGGATATTGTACAGTTCACTGGAGCGGCAGTTCCGGGGCCTGAAGCTCCTAAGATGGGTGTCCTGGCGTTGAGCATGTTGCTTGGAGCTTTGATGTTCTGATTGCCACTACACATCACTAAACTAATTTTTCGTTTCAATATCGTCGGATACCCTTCCTTGTGTTCATTTGTATCTATACATCTACCTCTCCTTGCGTCTTTTTTTATTCCGAACTCGAGTTTTTGGCTCTGTAATACTCCTTGAACTCACATGACAAGAACAAATCTATTGTCCTAATATGCTCTCTTTAACATACACTTCCACATCTATAGATCCAATATGAAACCCAAAATCTCTTACCCATTAATGCCTCTGCCATGACTGTAGTTCAAACGCATTGCTGGCAGAAGTTGTCATAGTTGCTCTATGCAGAAGGGAGTGGAAACAATGACCTTGACACCGAGATATTCCTTCTTCCTCACGTAATCAACACCGATTTTTGATCATCTTCTACGTTCATGATAGTGATTTAGAAAATTGCCCGCTAGGCATGTATTATTTACGGATGACAACAGAATAATCAAGAATGAAAGAAGGGGAAACTTCAGTTCGAATTGAGATGTTGGAAAAGTCACGTTGTAACACGCAGACGTACCTCATGTTGAGTCATTTGAACGCCATAAAATATATCAGCATGTTACGCCTAGATTGTAATGCCTAAGCCCGTATTCAAGCTCGCAACTCAATTGAAGCTGTACCGAACATGTCGTCATTATAGAGCATCACTCTTCATCCCCACTGTCCACTATACTCACTTCCTTATCATCTTTCTCTCCTTTCTGTTCAATCTGCACTTCTCCTGCCTGTGCCTCCACCTTTCCACTAAGGGCCGCGTCATAGTCTGGCCTCACCACTGGTATGTCCTTCTGAGCAAGTGCTGATTCGATAAGTGGTGCAGCAGCGAGTAAAGTGTTGTATTGGTCGATTGTAAGTGAAATACCCTGAAATTATTAGCTACACATGAACATCGCACGTTCTGGAGACACGGCAAAGTATACCTTCTGCAAAATGAAAATGTGACGTTAGTATATGTTTCGCATGCAGATGGCAAACTGAAAACTTACCTTCCCAGGCTTCAATTCCCCTCCATCATTGATCCAGTATTCTCGTATGCTAACAAGAGTGCTTTTGTTGTAGTCACTGATAGTGACGCGTCGCTTGCCGCTTGAGTTTAACTGTTCTTCTGATCAGCCAAGTCATCCTTCACATCTTGATAGGGATACTCACGCAAACATATTGGTTACCATCGGCATCTGTATTCAGTACTGGAATGACCAGTGCTGCCTCCTCTTCTTCGTCATCGTCATCGCCCTTTACTTTCTTGCTTGCTCGCGGCGCGCTGTCATCGTCGGGTGAGGAGCGCTTCTTTGCAAAGCCCTTCTTGAATGCTCCGCCACCGCCACCTCGAAAGCCCCCACGCTTGAAACCTGCCATTTTGCACTTGAAGGTGTTTCAGTTTAAGTGCGTGCGGAACGCGAGATCTGTGGTTGTGAGCTACAATGACGTTGACGCGTGGTAAGCTTGACGCGGAAAAACACGCTAAGAACGCTATCACGTGGTCATCAACTGCACTTCTCATCTTGGACACTGTTGCATTTCCATCCTCTGTTCCTCTGCATATTCTCAAACTGGCTCCAAAAAAGTATATCCTATGAAATTCAAGAGTAAAATCATGTTCGCAACACGCTAGTCTTACAGATGTAGGGAATTGCTGTGTGATAAGAGATCGCGTAATTCATTCTGCGACTGCCTTATTTTTCCTGACCAATCGAAGCGACCACCTCATAGGATCATTTCATATCTGAAGAATGCTGATTTATCCTACATAGCATGCACATGGTCATCTTTCTTCCTCGGTACCTCGCTCCAAGGTCTTGATGGCCGGATCTGCAATACCTTCTGCGGCTTTTCCAGACTCAGGAGCCCTGTGATTTCCTTCCCAACATCGATTGATGTTTTCCCAATTTCACTTAGGCCTGAGTCTCGGCGACCCATTTGACTTCCCTCGTTTGCGAAGCCCTTCTCCTCATCTGATTTGGGTGACTCAGGTTCGGCACGGAGTGGCCTTTGGGGGTCATACATCGTTGGCACCCTATCGCGCGGTGTGTTTGGTATGACAGCTTGATATCCATGTGCCATACCCAGTGCCGATGCTGTTGGCTCGAAGGAGCAACTCTCTTTCGCTCGTGCGCGATTACATGCATTGGCCGTTGCTACAATGCATGCGACTAAGATCAGGAACCATCCGATGCCGGCAGCAAGTACGTAGCCTTTGCTAAGAGGCATTAGCATTGCAAAGCTCGCTAGCTCAGGCGAATCAACAGCGTCGAGACGGCTATTGCTGAAGGCGTTGAGACTCATGGCAAGACTGAGCGACGTTCCAAAAGCTGTTGCCATTGCACACATCGAGAGGCATTCGATAGGAACTAGGACTGTCGAAGACATACGCATACGATCTATCACGATTGCAAGAGTGATCAATATGCTAGCAAGTGAGGCAAAGGAGGCCTGTCATATATGAGTCAATGTACTTTGAGTAGTAGCGCGAACGTACTGTGGCGATGGATACCCATATCCGCGTGACCCCACTGAGAACCATAGTGAAATAGTCTCGCCAATCCTGATCCTTGATTGGGGACTCCAGCGATATAATATCAAGAATTCCATCACCGCGAATGCCAATATCATGTATGATGAACTTAACTGCGAGATAAGATCAGTCGTGTTGTCTTCCAACGTATTGGTAGTTCGGGTGTGAACTTACTCCACGCACCCAGACCTACCACTGCCAGGGTGACAATGACAGCCAGGACCCTCAACCCAATTAAAACAGTCTTGCCTCGAACCATAACGAAAAAAGGCAATAAGCTAAACGAGTGTGTGGAACAAGCGCAGTCCAGCTGGCAGCTACTCTCAGAGTGCTGAGAAAAGAATAAAATAGGACGCAGAAAGAATGATAGAGAACAGAATCAGGCTAAAACTCCGTGTTCAAAGGAGAGTGGGATATTTCTATACACAGATGCATATCGGAAGCGAAGTCCTCGGAGCCTTGCGACCCGGACACAGGACCATGATGCCTTGGATCGCTTGATTGGGGTGTCGACACTCTGTGGCTTTTGGCACTTACTCTGACTGGTCATGCATGTGTAGTAACTCGAGATATGATTGCCACGGGCCTGCCATGCCGTTCTGGGCGGTCTGACGTTGCTTGATACGTATTGGTCCACAGTATTACTCAATTTCTCGGCACGCAACGTCTGCATGGCCTAATATTGTGAAGCTCAACCTCAGTTTCGGACGAATCAGCTCGAATAATGTCATGACTGGTTCAAGCCCGGCAGTCGTAATCAGCTCCTCGGACCTGTGGCATCCGCGTATGGTGAGGAGCGCGTGGGGTTGAAAGCTCATGCGTTAACAGTTCTGAACACGTCAGATTTGAGGAGAATGCTGGTTGTGGCAGATGTTCATTTTTGGAACGTGGTCGTGGTGCTGAGACGAACCTGAGGCACTTTGGTCTATGGGTGTTCTGAGGCTGAAACGTGGGAATGTCAGAACCCCTGTACCCCCCCAACTCAGGATTGGCACTCAGACGCACCCAGTGCTGGAAACAGCCGAACCTGCCCCACATATTGTGTATAGAATAGTTGCTTGTGACCCTTTCTAGAATTTAATGAATTGCGCATGATCTGAAAAATTCATAGGAACAAACAAAGATCACCCGGCCAACTGACCGATAGAAAGACGCACCTAGAAGTGCACATAGTTTGTTTATCTGGTATGCTGATATGCTCATACCCATTGGCCGGACAATATTATATGCACTCCAGGTGGTGTTGGGATGATGCAGATTTCACCATGCATATTACAAAGTTGTTCGTGGATCAAAACGAATTCCCGCGTACCCTCGCATAATGGAGGATTGCAGTAGCAGGTGAGAAGCCACAAAGAGTCAGCAAATGAGGTAATTATTATGTACTGACTAGGAAGATCTTTATACTGCACTGAACTGCTGAATGTTCTGCCGTTGCAATCATACACCACAAGCCAAACAATGTATCAAAATCTTTCCATTCGCGTCGGTTCGTCACCTCTAGCTTATAATCCTGATCTCAGATCACCATCCCCTCAAGGAAAAGATAACTGGTCCTCGGCTCATGACCTCTGGATTTTGAGGTCTATCGACAGGCATTTTCTCTTACTCAATGTTGAAATTACATCATGGGACGCGATTTGGTCTCCGGTATTGACTATCATGTGCAGTGTGGTATTTGGTATATCAAAGTTGAAAATACTGTTGGATTCATGTCATCCAACTCGAGCTCATAAGGCTATCTTGAATTCAGAGCAAAGTCCCGTTGATCCATACTTGAAGAGGCGCGTTCTACGGGCCGAGTACCCAAAAGTTTGGGCAAGCTAAAAAAGGCATGCATGGTAATGGTAGCCACATGTTAATCGAAGTCTATTGACAGGAGGAAAATATCTGTCAAGGATGATGCCTGTCTAAAGGGCGATCAGCGTCCACCTCCGCACATGATTGAGGCTAGTCTCTATTGGCACGGATTTTAATGGGCAGCCGTATCAGAACCATATTTCCACATCATGGCCACCAGGCGAGACAGAGGAAACATGGGATCAAAAGATGTGGAAAATGAGATGACTACGACTTAGAGATTTCATTGTGTGGAAATGAGGTTGTTGAGGCTGTAGGCACCTGGAGTGAAACGGCCTCATAATTGTCGTAGTGCCTCGCAGCTATAGCAACCGTCTAGCAAGAGAAACATACCTCAACATAAATCCAAAACCACGCATATATGTGGGGTGTTCTAAATAGCTTTGCACAAGCGTCATAATTGTTCAAGAAATCCGCGCAAAAGACTACGCAACGCTCGGCGATCGGCATCTCTGCGCTGGGGTATGATGAGTTCGGCCGAGGTGTGGACACTTTTGATCACACAACCTTTTCGTAATGCTGCAAACTTGAAACAATAGGGTAAGCGTTGGGCGATAGAGTGTGTGACACCTGTCTAAAGAGGAAAAAGCAAAGCATGACCAACAACCCTGGCGTTTGATGCGCAAACAGCTTCAAGGCTATGTTTGCTTTGACGATGCAATATCACAGAACGATAAAGTAATCGAATGTGATGGACATCGATAGAATTTTCGAAGCATGGTCTTATGCCTGCTTGTATCAAGATCTGTGGTTTACATCGCGGTGCAAGGCCCACGAGTGCACTTTCGCGCGAAAGCAACAACACAACAATGATGAGGCACGAGATAAGTGAGAATCATGTATTAATAAGTAATGGTCTCTCAAAATTCATTCTAGACTCTAGACTTAACAATTGTTGAGGTGAATGGCGATGATAGCAGCTGTAGAGCTCTTGGCAACTTCTGTGCTAATGCTGTCTACTACGATTGTTGTAGTGGGAATATCGATCAGCTTCTTTATTTATCGATAACATTATCAAGTTGCTTGATCGGCTACTGGGGCTATCTCAGCTCGCCTCAAAATTGGTGCGTTCGATAAATTGTCTCTCCACTTGTGTCGGTTCCACCGAGCATCAACACGACATGGACATTGTTAAGCTAAAAATCAAGGACTGTGAGTCTTTCATGTGACATCTGAATTGTTCACATCACAATTGAAGATGTGACGAAGTACACAGTCATAGAATGGCAATTAATTGACAAGATTGTAAAGAATTTCACCTGTACTTAGCGAAGACAGAGAACACACGTTTTACCCATGGCACTTAGCAGTAAAACCCGACCCTCCGCAGATTATCTTCACCCTCCGCAGGCTGTACACAGTACCCTGGACATATTCATTCAGGTCCCATACTTTGGTTGCGCTAAGCTTCTTCACCCCACAGGAAATAGCAAAAGATGTGGATCGCAATAATACCTCGTGAAAAAATGGACAATATCGAGAACTCGGCCGAGCATGGTCACAGGAGCTTTGTGTGTAAACTAGGCGCCTTTTCGGCAGTTCTTTAATAAGATCAACATGACTAGTGAAGCGTGAGCATTTACATATATCTGTGTGAAGGGTATACAAGATGTTCACAAAGCCTGAGAATTCCTATCAAACAATTTGTTGATTCTCTTGACCTCTAACGCAAATGATGCTTGCCTCGAATAGTAAAGCCTTTTTGGCTCTACTTTTCTTGCCGGTTTTGCTTGTGAGTTATCTGTACTGTGATCGGGCGATCAAAGTCTAATCTATCAGGTCGGATATGCTATTACTAGAATCTGTTACAACCTCTTTTGGCACCCACTACGAAAATTTCCGGGGCCGCTGCTTGCCCGAGCGACCATAATCACCTATCAGTGGAAGTCACTCCAAGGGTTCTCTCACAAGTGGCTCCAACATCTTCACGAGAAGTATGGTCCTGTCGTACGTTGTTCGCCGAACGAGCTCTCTATCATTGAACCGGCAGTGTGGTATGCAAATCAAATGGACAACTAAGCAAGCCAGTTAATTTGTATATAGGAAAGACATATATGGGCATCGCGCGACGTCCTTTGTTAAGGAACCGGAGTTTTACGGCGAAGATGCATATGGCAGCCCGGCAGGAATAATTCGAGCGGATAATTTCCACCACGGTCTTCAAAGAAAGCTTGTTAGCCATGCATTTAGTGACAAGGCTTTGAGAGACCAGGAGCAGTGTTTGCAGGGCTATGTGGCTCTTCTCATTGAGCGGCTCAAAGAGGCGTCCATGAAGGGTGCGGCTGATATGGTCGAATGGTACAACTTCACTACGTTCGACGTACGTACCATCTGCTCTTGACTCTGTGTGTATCTTGTACTAATATATCACCTTCGCTCGCAGATTATGGCCGACTTGACATTTGGCGAGTCTCTTGGCCAGCTAAACACATCTACTTATAGTCCCTGGGTCAAGGCAACCTTCTCTTTTCTCAAAGTCGTCAGCATCATGCGTGTGTGCCGTTCTTGGCCTGGAATAGCGATGTTGCTCCAGGCTTTGGTTCCAGCCGACGTTCAAAAAAAGCGCGAAACACACATTGCCTTTACAAAAGACCGCGTGAACGAGCGCATGGCACGCAAAACCGACCGACCGGACATATGGACACTAATCACGAAATATGACGAAGGAAAGGGTCTGGAGCCCGGTGAGCTGCATAATAATGGCCTTACGTTCATGGTGGCAGGAACCGAAACGACTGCAACATTACTCTCTGGCTTGACTTACCTTCTCTTGAAGAATCCTATCAAGCTGAACCGGCTGACCACAGAAGTTCGGACCGCCTTTTCCTCTTTTGATGACATGACAATGTCAAAGCTGTCGCAATTGACGTATCTGAATGCTTGTCTTAATGAAGGCTTACGGATGTATCCTCCTGTGCCTGCAGGGCTTCCGAGAAGGACGCCTGATAGTGGTGCAATGGTCTGCGGCCATTGGGTTGCTGGTGGAGTAAGTTATGATCCAAGCCATCCAGTTTACTCGAAATCACTGTGTTGACTCAATAAACCAAAGACAATCATCCAATGTCCCATGTACGCGGCCTTCCACTCGTCCAAAAATTGGACAGAACCAGAGACATTTGCGCCTGAAAGATTTCTCCCGGAAAACGAAAAGCAATATTCACATGACCGGAAGGACGTGTTCAACCCTTTCTCTTATGGCCCAAGAAATTGCTTAGGGAAGAAGTAAGTGAAATAGCCATGGTGGTGTGGCACGATACTAATAATTGAAAAGTCTAGCATACCATGAAATGCGGTTAATTCTTGCAAGCGTGCTGCTCCACTTCGATTTGAAGCTTTCAGATCCGACAGATCAGTGGCTTGATCAGGAAGTACACATTCTGTGGGAAAAGGGACCGCTATTTGTAACTCTTACACGCGTAAAGTGAATGAGAAATTTCTGCTCGGAGTTTACTCGCGTTAAGAAGCTTAGTTGGCAGGCAGACACTTTAGTTGCCCTTCTTACTCAGGTAACAGGATTCTTTTAAGAGGGATGGCTGTAGAAATCCGCAAGTGCCTTTTCGATTATTTCAAATTGCAGACGTATCAAAGTATGAGTCCTTTTTCTTATTAATGTCCCAGCGGCTGAGTGGCTACGGGTGTGAGCGACTGGAGCAGTGGATTCTCAGATATAGTGTCTCAACCCAGTCAAGAAGCGGGGGCATAAGAAGATTATCAAATATTACTCCTATAACCTTCGAAAGACGGACTTCTAGAGGGTAATAGTAGAAGAGGAATGCATTGGTGACACTGACCCATAGTTTATTAAGAGGTCTAATTAACAGTTGAACTATCCAACATGTCGATGTTGTCAGAATACACAACGCGAGGCGCGTGAAGATCTTCAGCCCTACCCGTCTTGGCACACAAAAAGTTGAAACCCTACCACCCCACCAATCATTCTGCCATCGTCTTCGTCTTACTTGGATACACTAAAAGTCAACCAAATGTCTCTCTGTGTCGCCTGCAATAAGCCTCTTGAGGTAGAGATCGAGCCCGAGGAAGAAGAGCAATATGAAGGAGCAGCCTCATCCTCCGGCAAAGCTACCGCAGCAGCACCAGAGACTGTACCAGATGACGTTCAGCTAACATGCGGATGCCACTTCCACTGGTAAGCAACAAAGGTAGTCATTTAAATTTTCTAACAATCTGGTAGGGATTGCCTCCTAGAAGCCTACGAAATCACCTCATGTCCAAGCTGTGGGAAGGATATCGCATCAACTGCACCAGGCGGCACCCAACAAGTCCTCTGTAACCTCACAAACGAGGGTGGCACACAAACCGAACTCGACATCCTCCCCCTCCTTACCGAAGAATCGTATCTCAAAGCCTACCCCGAAGACCGTAAGTCACGCGCGTTCCTCGAATTTTGCCGTGAAGGCGACTATAGAGCCATCATCGACATGCTGCGAGACGATGAGGTGGACGAAGATGACGATGGTGATGAGGCGATGGGTGATGATGAACAACCTGGCAAGGAGGTCGGCATCGATAAGATTCTGAGGTACCAAGATCCTATTGGCGAAATGCAGTCAGGTCTCCATGCTGCAGTGCAAGCGGAAAGTCAAGAGGTTGCGTGGTTGTTGCTACTGTTGGCTAGCAATTTAGATCTGCTTGAGTTCCCAGCTTTGGTGTTTCAAGAGGCAGAGAGCTGGGGGATTATGAGGGGTTTGACAGAGGACAAGGTGGATATCAGGAGCTTAAGAGATGCAAATGGCAAAACTGCGGAAGATATTGCGAAAGAGGTCGGTGGCCCATGGGTTACCTGGATAGGAAATGGTCGATTAGCGATATGATGGAAAGGTTCAGCTGACATATTTGGCGAGCCACATATTTCCCCCGCATCCAGTCTCTAGCGAAGGTTTGCCAGGTATACATCGTAAGACAAGATAGCATCGATGCAACCTATCACAACGATGTAATGAGTCGAGGCATTCAGACGTAGAAATTTGATAACCGACTCCAAGCCTCGGTCGTAGCAGCGCGAGCTTGAACCTACCATATGATATCATGGCACCATGGCAGGCTTTGGCAACGTTTTCGACAATTCGCCAGCAGTGTAAAAGCTCGTGAGGCACTTGGAAAGACGGTAATAGGGTTTCATTAGGCTATAGAGAACCGAATAAAAAGCTTCAAAACCTACACAGAGGTCATTTGTGAACTATTTGAGACTAGCGCTCTGGGCAAAGGTCAACAATACCGATGTTGATACTGAATGATTCAGGAATTTTTAATCGCTATCTCATAAGGACTATATCAAGAATGAGATTGGAATAAAACTATAGTGATAATGAGAAGTATGAGTAAACAGAACCATTTTTAATGTAAACGCGTATAAACATTAGAATCTGTGGCACAGAGCTGTGACAGTACTCTGTTGCTAAAAACTTCATGGGCTTGCTGAGTATCAGTTCTGTCAATGTGCAATAAATAGCCAAAAAAATAGTTCGAATTGTCCTGAGCAAGCCCAGGCACGATGTTGTCCCCTTCGTGGATCGAACACGATACCTCCAGATTTAATGACCGAAGACTTCAGTCTGGCGCTCTCCCAATTGAGCTAAGGAGACGGTTGTGGGAATTTGATAAAAAATTGATGATTTGAAAAAGTTATAAAGTACTCAATGCTCGCTCATCGTAAGTCAATAATTGAGAAAGAAAGATATCGGAATAGGTCAATCAGCATTGTGGGGTGTTTGCTTAGCGGAAATTCTCTGGCAATGATTCACATAGTGCGGGGTTAAAGTGGGGTCAAGATAGATGAAGAGGAATGAGCAATTGGCGCTATGAACATCTTCGACATCGGGACGAACACCACCATCATTATTTAACTGAAAACTGCGTTTGCAAATGTGGTCTGGCTTATTGTAATGAGTAGACGAATCGAGAATTAGCAGAAGATTTCTTAAACGAGCATGGAAACAACCGGTCTTCTCATTCTGTTTATTATCAAACCCTTGAGCTCAGATAGTATGGCTCACTACCAATCGAGCAGCACTGTTTTTAGAATGGTGTGCAAATTACCCCTAACAAACCCTTTATAATGTTCGTGCCATTGAAGACGTAACGGCACATATATTCGACGATATCCAGAGTCATGGCTGCTTGGTTTTCGAAAACTGTACTTATATCTCTGATGACTTCGTGAGGATCGAGCTGCATAATGTAGCGCCACAAAGTGTAGGGCAGTAATAGTAATGGTTGCGGACAGAGATATAGGAGGCAGGTTCAACTTCACAAGGCGGGTGGACACGTGAGGGAACTACTCCCGTATATCAGCTACAATGGTAATAACCAAAGCAATAGCTACTGGCAACAGCCTCGACAAGTGAACGTATTAAGTGGGATGCGGCTTTATGCAGCTCACACTTGAGAGCCGCGTGCAAATCTAGGCGAGCCCAGATGGTATCTGAAGCATTCCAGCCACTGATAGGACCAACAACGATATGGGACATTCAAAAGAAAGGTCAGCAGAGATGACACAGGGAAGAAATGGTAGTCACTCATGAACCAATGTATTCGCAGATTCCCATGCACCCTACGCCCAGTTATCATGTCTAATAGAACCGCCATATTTTGTCATCCCCATTATTCGTGGTATCTCATGCTCGAAATCGCAAACGCCTCTCTATTGCCATCGCTCGATGAATGCTCCCAATGTCTCCTCTTATTTCGCAACGCCCTCATCGGCGTTGAAGCAGTCGCCGAAGTCCTTGCTGTGCTTGTTGCTCGCATGGTCGGTAAGCATCTTGCGGCTGGTGGTGCCTTGGAAAGTCTGGAAGCAGGTCTTGCACTTGATAGTCTGGGCCGCAGCGTTCTGGAGAAGTTGTTAGCATTCAGCCTTGCGAACGAGTTTCTTTAATCCCCAGTCCTGTAGGGGACAATAAATAACGTACGGCTTTCAGCTGACTCTTTGCTTCCTTGGGACCCGCATCGCCCTTGCGATCACGCTTTTGCTGTGCCCTACACCTCGATCAGAACGTGCACCCATTTTTTTTTAGCTGAAGAGAAGTCTCACTTTGCTCCGTTGCCCATTTTGCAGATTACTGGTCGTCAGTTGCTGAGTGTAAGTGTAGATATATGTGGTATTCTTGAGAGGTGTGAGAGATTTACTTGTGAAGGATGGCAGTCTTGAGAGATTATTTTGCACCACTGGAGGGGCCTGGCCACGGGGAAAGGCGGTGATGGCAAACCCCGACGCCAAACTCTATTCCGTTAGGCCTCCGCGCCATCATGTGATGCTACTCTTCAACGCCAACCGACGCCTACACGCTCGCTTCGCTATAGATTGGTAGCTTCTCCACCTTCCGTTCGGGAAGTGGCGCATGCGTCACACGCACGTATCGTAGCTTTCGTTGGTAGGCGCGATCGGTGACTATCCGTTGTGACAAGCTTGATGCATGCCCAACCAGGGGCGTGTCGCAGAGTAAACGATATGTTATCGAAGAGTGCAAGGTTTGTATAGTATATTTCGTGCAACGGATATTTGTTTGCGAATGAGGCAGGTACTCATTTTTAACTTCCTCTTCCATTTCCAAACCCTACTACCTACTTAAAAGACGTTGCTTTCTTTGACCTCGACCCTCTTCTTGTCCATCCTTCTTCTAACACAATGGCTCACGATCACAATCACAATCACAATCACGAGCATGAGCATGAGCACCAGAATAGACGCTTTCAAATCACCCGAAAAACTCGTTTACGGGCTGTGATAGTTATATCATTCAGCTTCTTCCTCGCCGAAATCTCAGTCGGCTTCTACACCAAATCCCTAGCACTTGTAGCAGATGCCTTCCACTATTTGAACGACCTCATCGGCTTTATAGTCGCCCTCGTAGCAGTCCACGTCACAGAGCGGAAGACTTCTCCCGCAGATCTCTCCTTCGGATGGGCTCGCGCTCAACTCCTGGGTGCCTTCTTCAATGGTGCATTTCTACTCGCTCTAGGCCTGAGCATTGCCCTCCAATCAATTGAACGCTTTGTCTCGATCGAGCATGTGGAGAATCCCAAGCTTGTTTTAATTGTAGGCTGCATCGGTTTATTCTTAAACATCATCAGCGCCCTGTTCCTGCATGAACATGACCATGATCATGGGCATGGCAGTGACGGGGACGAGGAGAACCTAAACCCAGCACCTACGCACGGGGGCCACAAGCATCTCGATGCGAAGCCCAAGAAGCACGGAATGGATCTTGGTATCTTGGGTGTCCTGATTCACGTCCTCGGTGACGCCATCAACAACATCGGTGTTATCATCTCCGCCGTGATAATCTGGTTCGTAAAGTCTCCCAACCGCTTCTATGCCGATCCAGCAGTATCAATGTGGATCGCCATCATGATTCTCATCTCCGCCGTGCCGCTCACAAAGCGGTCTGGGAAAATCCTGCTGCAATCCGCACCTCTAGGCGTCAAGATCGAAGACGTCAAGCATGACCTAGAATCAATCCCCGGCGTCGTGAGCGTGCATGAGCTGCACGTCTGGCGACTAGATCAGAAGAAGGCGATTGCATCTGCACACATTGTAGTGAGTGACCCGGATATCGCCAGCTTCATGAGCAAAGCGAAGATCTTCTCGCAGTGTTTGCATGCGTATGGAATCCATTCGGCAACACTGCAGCCTGAACTTGCAGCTGCTCCCGTGGCGGGAGATAATGATAGCAGGGAGTTGATATCGGGAGTAACAAGTACGATAAGCACAGCAAGACCAAGTTTCGAGAAGTGTGGAGTGCCGTGTGGTATATTGTGTGAGGAGCTTAAGTGTTGCAATTGAGAGGCCTACGTTCATGATAAAACACAGGGGGTTTCAATAGCAATTCTAAAATTTACGAAAGATGACTACATTCCTGCATGATGTGATGCTATCCCAATAACAAACCTTGCGCATCTCACAGCTTACTCTGCGCCTCCAAAACCCTCGGATGTCTCACCTCTCCAGGCTTCAACTTACTCCAGTCACTCTCATAACCCTCTTCTACATCGGGGTATGGTCCCAACGGCGTGATGGCCAGTGGATTTATATCTCCATGGCTCTTCGTATACTATTGGTGTCGCTGTTAGCTTTCGCCCCACTTATTTGCCATACCTTGAATTATAGACGGTATTAATATACAAAAAGAAATACTCACATTTTCCTTAATATGCTGAAAATTAGTAGATTCCTTGAAGCCCTCCACATTCCAATACAGGTTCTTGAGCCAATTATTGAGAACAGGGTAATCATGTCGTATTATGCCAAGATTCGTCTTGAAGTGCTGGACATACACAGTGTCGAATCTAACTATCGTTGGGTATGCCAGTAGATCCAGTTCAGTTAGGTGTTTGCCTAGGATATAAGGACCGCCGTTGGAATGGAGCAGTGCTTCGAGTTTGTTGAGGGCCGCGAAGAGCGGAACGACATTCTTCTCGTAATCCTCTTGCGTCTTTACAAAGCCAGATTTGTACACGCCTGAGCAAATCAGACTTGTCAGCCATGGATTTATCTCGTCAATCGTCCCCTTCAACTCTTGAGGGTAGAATTCCAGTTCCTTCAAGCCCTCATCTTTCACAATCGAATCGAACGCATGTGGCAGCCACCGCAGCATTTCTGCGCTCTCGTTGTTAACAATCTTGTTTGTTTTCTTGTCCCAAAGCAATGGCACGCTGTACTTCCCCTTGTACGCTGGATCATCGCGAAAGTAGATTTGGTGCATGAAACGGCTGTTAAAGAGGTGATCGGGTGTCGCGTTTGGATATGTTTCGTCGAAACGCCATCCAGGCTCTCCCTTTGGATACGGGCGTACAATGGAGATTGGGATGATGGAGGTCAGGTGTTTGAGATGCCTCACGAGGTTCGCACGGTGTGCGAAGGGACAGAAAAGTCCTGTAAACGATTAGTTATACTTCTGACACGATACTTGATTGTGAACATCGGTGTTTCTTAAGCCATAGGAGTGGTGGAGTTTTCTTGAACGGCCGATGAGGACTTCAGGGAGCAATGCAATAGACATTGAAAGACCTCCAGGTAATACGATAGATAAAGAAGGCTCACCTATGTATAAATGGTACCTATCTTTTTCGGGTGGAAATTGTCCCCCTTCTTCGATTACGCCATGCCACCCATCATCTCTGCCATATTTGTGGATCTCGTTGCTCGACATATCGCCGTGACAGCGCTTGCTTAGACGTAAGAAATAGCTAATGGTTTCGGTGTAGTGCAAGGGAACATGAACAAGAGGGGCAAGCACGCAATGCGTAGTCAGAATTCACGCTGATCAGTAAGTCAAGATATTGATGGAGATTCAAACTGGCCAATGCAACATACTTGCAGTACTTACATATGCAGCACAAGTGGGGTCTTTCCGCCGGCAGAATGATGCACGCAAGCGGTGCTGTGAGCGGTCAGCGGAGCTTCCATGTATTTCATTGGTAAGCTTTAGTGTCGTTAGCGGAATGCTTCCGTATGCTGTATTTCTCGTAGTGGCTTCCATAACGAGCAATACAATTAGTCGATTGTCAGTCACAAGTGACAGTTTACGATTAAAAGGATGTTAGGTTGTGAGGCGGACTGATGATCATGAACCTAAAACTACATATAGCTAGCTTCTAACTAGATTTAGTGACTCCAAGAAGGTCCTGATGCAGACCAATGTTGTTGGTTAGGAACACAAGTCTGTCTGGCATGGACTGTAGAAAGAGCTTTATGTTGCCTCTCGCCTATCTAAAACGTCCAAAGTGACATTGTCCGTTGTGGTAGGACATATCGAAGTGTTCCTCTCAAGTCTCCGAGTCGGTTCTGGGGAATTGTGTAAGAGTGGGGTGTAATGTTGTGGAGAAGGTTGGCATATTTGTTTTGGATGAAGTGATTCGAGATTCGGGAAGAGGCCGTGATCGGGGGAATGGCGGAAACGACAGGATATACAGGGGCTCCGGGCAATGCTGGGGATGCTAAGGGATGCTGAATCGCTGGAAACCGAAAAGGGGACAGACGCCTCATGAACTGGTTATCGGGGTCTAATTGAGAGGCGTGGTGCTTGAGTTATCCTAGACAGCGAGTGGATCGGAAAACAATCCTCCAAGAAAGCGTCCATAGTCTCCTACAAGGCTGATGGCATTCCTCGGAAGACCTTTTCTTCCACGAAACTTGATATCCGTAAAGTACCATAACTCCGCATCCAACGAAATACCCCAGCAACGTCGATCATAATGGCAATACAAAGAGAGAGAGTAAAAAGACACAATGCAAGAACAAGGACGGCCCACCCCGTCTTGTCCAGATGCTAAGCACCATTGGCAATAGGCGACCCACCCATTCGAGGAACACCCGGGGGTATGCCAGGTACTTTTTGTGGAGGATGTGGAGGATGCGGATGGTGTTGGCAACCGTACTGGCACTGAGATGGTGGTGTAGGTGGAACATCGTCATAGCCATCATCTTCATAGTACTCCTCGTCCTGTTCTAGTGACCCGTCGTCGGCATGTCGATCATAACCACCCGAGGGAGGGTTTTGGTTGTTCTGGGCGTTGTTGGCATTGTTTTGTGCCTTCTTGCTGGTCTTTTTGCCCTTCCTTCCTTTCATCCTAGCTTTCTCTAAGAGCCGACGTTTCTCGGCTATTCGCTTCCGTTCTTTCCTGTCCTTGATTTCGTACTGTCTCATTAAGGCTTTGGGTTTGTGACCAAATATGTCTTCATATTCGCAGAACTCGCATATCCATGGCTGACTTGGGGGATTGTGAAAGTTTGCATATTCTTGCTGAATCTGACGCTTACGGGCAGCGTATTCATACAGTTTACTCGCGCTACGTCGGGGTTTTCGAGGGGGAGGCGCCTGTTGCTGTGGCTGGGCACCCTTTGGAGGTGGAGCGTTCTTGTTCGCGGAAGGGTATACACCTGCACCGTTCATGCTCGGACTCGTTTGCGTGCCCTGTGTGGACACCATTGGGGCGTCCGGGCGGACAGGTGGGCGAGCGCGGGCAGTCTGGGGGTGGGGCAGAGGAATTGCAGTCGTGGGATATGCGCCAGGCGGTTGGGGATAAGGCCCGTTTTCCTGGCCTGGCCAAACCATCTTGTTTGCCGAATCCGACCCACACGTGAAGGTAAACTGTGTCTTGTTCGCGCTGTTCTTCGCGGCTTCCTGGTGCAACAAGCTCACGTTCTCGTTGCCCTGGGGCGGCGGGGTTGCCTGTGCATTGGCGATGGCAGTCGAGATGATGCCGCTCTGCTCCGATGGTCCTAGAAAATAAATAGTCAGCGCACGGACATTTTGAGTGTAAAACGTATCATTTCCCGAGGTGACACCGTACGTTTGCTGCTTGCTTTGGCGTTGGCGAGATTGGTCGAGTTGCCCAAAATGCGCCTCTCTGACCGGCCAGAGCCAGATCGCCCAAAACGCCCTCTGCCTGCGCCTGATATGCCTGTCCCCGAGCTGCCGTTGTGCTGGGGTGTAGATGGAGCCGAGCCGTAGTAGCGTCCAGGCCCATCCCCGTCGTCGATCGCGCCTGCTTCATGTCCATGTGCAATGCCCATGCTTGCCAGGTCTGCCGAGAGATTTGTATGATGTGAGGTGTTGCTGCCCATGTTCGGGATCTTGCGCTTCTTCTTGTTATTCGTATTCTCAAAGGACTCGTAGCCGTCCACTGAAGACGCAGTGGAGCCTGGTTTGGCGTAGGCACCGGTCACGCCCGCCACGGATTTGCCAGGCAAATGTCTGCTGTACTGGTAGCTGGGTGAGGAAGGCAACGGCCCATGACGCTCGTCTTCTTCCTCTTCGCTCTCTACCTCCGAGTGAGTATGCCCACAGTGGCAAGCATGGTGGTCATTCTCGCCGGTCCGGAGAGACCTGTTTCCACGCTCGTTGGCCGAGTAGGGAAAGTTGAAGAGTGGGCCAGTCGAGGGGGGTTATTCGGGAACACCAAAGTATCGGCTTGCTCGGGGGACAATCGGGCGCGCAGAGAGCGTGTGGGCAGCGGGCGAATGGGCCGGTCGGGGTACATGGAAGACGAGGTGTCGGGCGAGGAGCGCAGCGGCGAAGAGCGGCTCCACTCGTAGCCTGCGTAGGGAAGAAGCGATGTCAGATATGTGGAGAGAGCAGGAAGCAGGCCCATACGAGACATGTCGTGTGCTGTCAGGGTGCAGAAAAAGAAAAAGGTAGAAGGGCGCTGTGGGGAGCCCACAACGACTTCCGGTGCTTACCCGCAGTCGCCGCTGCCATAGTGGCAATCCTTCCCTACAACGCCTATCTATCCAGATGGCGTTGTACTCGTCGCTTCCCAAACAATTCCAAGATGCTCTTCTACTGTGCCTAGTCATCCCACATTAGCGTCCGCGTGCAGGAAGCGTCCACCGCCCTCGTGTAGATATTCCCAGAGTATTCCTCGCGCCTTGCCCGTACACCTGGGCGGGGTCCTTGGGGTCTTGAAAGCTCTACGCACCTATTTCGAGGGTGTTGTGCGCCACACGAAGGGACGGGACTGGTGGCAGTTAGCGGACGTCGGAGCCCCTCTATTCCTCGGTATCTGATTGACAGGACCGCAAGTGAACCACAGGACCGGGGGAACCCAAAACCAACAACTTACTCAATCCAAAAGACGACTCAGGTGTGGTCGGAAGGAGGACAGCGACGGTCAAGGTGTCGATACCCGAAGACAAGCGATTGTAGTTCGCCCACGCCAAGACGCGCGTAGGCGCAGTGATGTGGCCACGAAGCTCGCCAAAGCAGGACGCCTACCAGCAGGCCAGACTCTTGAGGTTGGGAGGGCAATGTGGGGCTATAGAGAGGGGGCAATATCGCAAAGGGTGACGATATGTCTGTAGAGCTGTTGAAGGAGGCCGACGTAGACGTGCATATCGTCTCGCAGTGCCCGTGCTGGGGACGCTAACAGCCAAAGAGGATTGGTAATGGCTCCTGATTTGGTCTCCCTCGAATGACAACTGGGCCCTGCTATGCTTCTCCCAACTCCAAGTGTCCTGCCAAAGGTGCTCTGTTGCCATCCAAGTCGCCACAGGGCTGCCTTTGCTCTTCAGTCCTCCGCGTCGCTTCACAATTTCCTGATATCTCTCTCCCAGGCATAACTTGGGAGTCTCGGAACGTCCCGATTATCATTCCGTGGCACTGACGCTCGCTGAGGAGGCCTACGCTTCAGGCTGGTGAAGGGAGCAACGAACACAGGCTAATGTGCTACCACGTTCGTCTCTCTGTGACCATCCTATTGCTTCAGATGGTTGAAATCAACGTCATTTGATAGAATCGAGTCAGCTTCCAGAGTTACGACAGGATTGTCGGTCTTGCAAGAAACATGTAACCTGCACTCAGAAGTGTACACGTTTGGTGTCAATCAGAACCCACTTTCATTTGCCCGGCTTGTGTCTGACAGAACAAGTGCAGCTGGCATATCGAAAACTTACTACATGATTGCTATCTGGCTGACTTGCATATGGTTGCTTTTCTTCCATTGTTGCAGAATTAGCCCCTCCAGCATTGTGTTCAGCCGCCACACCCATAGACCAGGCACCCAAATCTACAATCCCATGGCCACCAAAGAATCCATGACGATCAACAAATCTCGTGTATGTTCCAGCAACCAGGAAAGTCAAGATGGCGCAGGAGTTGCTCGGCGGGCGGGTGAATGTTTTCCGATGATCTCCCTGGTTCCTGCATCTTAGGGCAGCTTGCCAACCCCGCATGCCAGACATCGAAAGCTCCGGAGCTAATAACACTCAAGCTTCATGACACTCCACAATGTCCATGGACCACAGTCGGGACCCATGTCCATGGGTCGCACTGAGCGACTTTGGCGGTGCCTTCTGCATGGGTGTATGTACCCCTCTTATCGATTGCGACCGCTTGGCTACGTCACCCGTGGTGCTTCAAAAATCTAACAGCACGCCTAGGCGATCGGAGGAGCCGTTTGGCATGGCGTAAAGGGCTTTCGGTAGGATCCAAACACTCGCCGTGTACAAGTGGGATCAACTGAAATATGTTCCAGTAATTCGCCTTACGGCGAACGACGCATCGGTTCTATTACAGCTATGAAGGCGCGATCCCCAGTCTTGGGTGGGAACTTTGGTGTATGGGTACGTGTTTACGCACAAACTACATGCACTAAACACTGACTTGATATTTCCCGTCTCGTAGGGTGGCCTATTCAGTACTTTCGACTGTGCCGTGAAAGGCATCCGGTGCGGATACTCTCCGTTTACTCAAATGCAAACACCGACTTGGTGCTCGCAATACTAGAACACGGCTAACGTTCTGATAGAAAGAAAGAAGACCCCTGGAACGCTATCTTTGGTGGATTTTTAACAGGTGGTGCTCTTGCTGTTCGAGGTGGAGCGAGGGCTATGCGTAACAATGCCATTGGATGCGCCGTCCTGCTCGCTGTCATCGAGGGCGTTGGTATCGCTTTTAGTCGGATGATGGCCGAGAATACAAGACTCGAGCCACCACCACCACCACCACCCCAGCCTACGGTGATCACATAAAGTCAAAAGCACCCAGCCATGCTTTGTATTTCTAAGCACGCGGGCCTTTGCGTCTGGTGCGACCGCACTTGATTACGTAGCACCTTCAGGAGATGCAGCATCGTTCAAACACAATCAAGACGTTCAATTCGTCACTGACACACCACTGTGGGGCAGACCTCGAGCTTGGATATCCCCTGCCTTCGACAAACCTGTCTCAATAGAGAAGACTACCTGGATTGTGAACATGGCGTTCAAAGGATTGCATTTCATTGTGTTGTACCGTCTTCCCTTCATCAGTCGGCATGCTTCGCCGTACTCCGTCTGACCAACGTTGCAACAGTGTACAATAAATTCTTCTCTTTGGCGCCTTTTCTGTTCCGTGCGTGTGCCACCAACTTCACCGTTCGATGGCGCGGGGCCCTGCGGTAAAATCGGTTGATTGCCGTCTATCGTAGATCGCGTGTCGCGTATCGCGTCTCCATATCTTGTAAACCACACTCAATCCGACAGATGACATCTTCGATATAGAAAATATTCGACTTTTGAATACTCTGCAATCTCTTCACAAAGCTATGTGTCCCGGTAGCCAAAACTATCACTGCGTTGCTACAAGAGAAGCCTTTTTTGCCGGCATGCGGAACGGTATTCCTCGCTCAGGCGTCCGATCTGGATGCACAGAGTATGTTAAGCGAGCTGGATGCCTGGCGATGCTGCCTCTGGTAAGCTACGCCATCGGTCATTCCTGCCAATCAACTTGCCTCAACACTCGTATATGTCATGTGGGCTATTATGGAGGCTAAGTCTAACTCTAGACCCGTGGTCCTCGATCGACAACGGGTTCATGCATCAAGCATCTTAAATCCTGCCTTAGGTTTATGCCCAGTCGTGTTGGTAATTATCTTGGCGGAGGTGTTGATCGGACCTGAGTATACTTCAAGTCGAAGAACTGTATTTATATTGTAGTTGCTGTCTTCCTTTGCCTGTATCTCTTCCTCGTCACGGCCTCAAGTCTGACATCCTACCCTTCAGTTTGCGCATGAGTGCTCTACTGTGGATTGGTCGTGACATTGTGGTGATAACACCTCTGCTGTGGCCGAAGCTATCAGTGCATCGTTTGAACTATTTTCCGTCCCCAAAGAAACACGAGATACTTAATCTAGTCAAATTTTCACCTTTGTACCTACTATATTTACCCTAATTTATTACCAAAAGCCCACGAGTTTTGTAAAATACATCTCAAATCACCATGTCTGATCCAAACTGGCGCGACACCTGTACCTACGAGACCTGCAAGCTCGAATGGTCATACTGGGGCTATCGTCCGTCCTATACCGCAAACATTGCCTTCACTGTACTATTCGGCATTTCTACGCTTGCCTTTATAGCTTAGGGGATTGTGGGTAAAAGATGGTTGGGCTTCACAATCGCCATGGTGTCTGGGTGTGCTTTGGAAGTTATTGGATATGTCGGGCGCGTACTAGCATATAATGATCTGTTCCATGAGGTATGTCAATCAAGTCATGCAGAATCATGCTCCATCACCGACATATCAAAACAATGTGGCACAAACATGAAGCTAACATATATAAGCACCCATTCCTTATACAAATCGTCTGCCTCACTATCGGCCCTGCTTTCCTCGCCGCAGGAATTTACCTCTGTCTCTCTAGAATCGTCACCACCTTTGGCCCAGAAAACTCGCGTATCAAACCCCTCTCATATCCTCGCATCTTCATTCCCTGCGACTTTGTCTCGCTCATCTTGCAAGCCATCGGTGGAGGTATTGCCAGCGCAAAGACACACGCCGGCGAGGACCCAGAGTTTGGAAACAACGTCATGATTGCAGGCCTCGCAGTGCAAGTTTTCACTCTCTTGGTCTTCATTATACTCGCTCTCGACTTTGCGTTCAACACATACCGTCGCATCTCACACTTCGGGGCAGAATCTGCTCTCGATCCCCGACATGCAAAGCTTCGCGGATCCTGGGTCTTCAAGGGCTTTCTTGTTGCCCTGTCGTTCTCGACACTCTGCATCTTTACACGATGTGTGTACCGTGTTGCAGAGCTGAGTGAGGGGTGGAGCGGTCACTTGATGAAGACCCAAAAGTACTTTATCGGGCTTGAGGGTGCGGTAGTAGTTGCCGCAGTGTTGGCATTGAATATTTTCCACCCGGGATTCTGCTTTAGAGAGGCGTTGGATGCGAGGAGTGTGCAGAAGAGCACAAGATACTGGTATGGACGCAAGAGAAGCCTGCCAGTTGAGGTTTCCAGGGTCGAGAAATAGAATTTAATGTGACGGAGAATATGTCGTAAAGGTTGATGGATGGTACATGAGACACCAAGTACACATTGTATTCCTCTCCATAGAGTAGACTATGCCACTAATTATTAAAGTAGTATCTTCTCTGCCTCTCCTCACACACTTAGCTTTTCTGAGCTGCACTATATTTTGGAGCATTTGTCTGGAAATGACGAGCATTGACAGTAGCTAACCATTGACTCTGCTTGTCAGTTACCCAGAACCCTCTTTTTTGCTTAATCTGGGTCAAATCTGCTCTCGAAGATACTTCATCACGTATCTTGTGTCAGCTTAGCTCGCTTTAAGGATCCTCTAGGAAGCCGGTGTTGTCAATGCGCATCTCTGTTACTCTCTGGTATAAATCTCAGTCTCCTCTGGCACAGCGGTACTTTTCTCGTGGAACAACTCATTGTTTTCTGCATGCTTAATGTGAGACTTTGATGTCCCATACTGACCTTCAAAGACCCCATAATTCCACAGTCTTATGATTGCTGCAGTTTGATGCCAACTAGTAATACGATATTGGAACGTCATTTAATCGCTTAGTCTCTTTTACTGCGGTCGATAGCCAGGTGGAGTCTCCACACGATTTGATTAAGTGGTCGCCTGACTCACCTCAGTGCCTTCTACTAGTGATTGTTTTACCTGGCTACGACCTTTTGCCTCTAACCACCTCGATCACGCGGCTATACTGAAAAACCAGAACTCCTTCCGTAGTTGATCAACCACTCCATACCATCGACATGAACCAAGCAGAAGATGTTGAAGTTATTCTCGGCCACGAGCGCCGTTACAAATTCCACTCGGGGACTCTTGCGAGGAGTTCCACGCTCTTCGCCGACATGTTGACCGAGCCAAACGCTGCGAAGCTGAGTAGCCGTGCAAAGAATGCCGGTATCAAGATTCGCTGGATGATTGAGCTTACGCGTCTACCAAGCGAGCAATATCCCGCCGGATGCCTGGAGCTTGTGGTTCGTAACAAGTGACACTGGAGGGCTTCAGTGTACTTTCACCCTCACCAGCTGATGCTAACATGTACACGTGTAGGAGCTCACATCGACTGGGGAACGCGCCGACGGCCGTACCGGTCTCATCGTCAACGAGAATGGCCGCATCCCTCAAGCTCATAAAGCATTTGGCTATTTTGAGGCCATCTTCTACGCATTCTACAACAAGGACCTCGCCATTGACGACACGGATATGTCTGCTGTGCTGTCTGACTGCTACCAGCTCCTCCAGATCTCTGACTACCTTGGCTGTACTGGAATTATCTCAAAGCCAATCGAAGTTGCCCTCTTGAAGCACGGGCAAGACCTTTTCCGCGCGATCCAAGGCGCGCCACATGCATGGATCGAGATGGCGTATCGAGTCCGGAGTGAGTTGATATTCAGAGAATGTATGATCCACCTCGTTGGAAGCTGGAAGAAATTCAAATCCAACCGCTCAATTAGTGAATACCTTCGTGCAATCCCTGGTCTGCGTGGGTTAATCGAGAAATATCATTTCAAACTCCTCAGTCAGTGCAAAGCACTCGAGCTTGGGATCATGTCACTGTACCCTGGGTCTATGTGCCTCCCCGTCGAGGACCTACCCATCAAGCGAGAAGCATATGCCAAAGACATCCTTGTGTGGATGGCGCTCACATTTTTTCGACACTGGGTTGGCCAACGCCTCATTATGGAGAAAGGTCGGCATGGCATTGACTGTGGCTACGAACTCTACAAGCAGATCGGCACAGCAGGTGAATGCTATATGGACAAATCGGTCATCAATCAGTTCCACGTTAAATTTCCCATGACGAAAAAAGCCATCAACGTACTGGAAAATCACCTCCTTGAGATCAAAGACTGCATGAAGGGCGTGGTCGACCAGCACAAGATTCTCAAATCAAACTGCCAGTTAGACATCCATCGGTTTCCTGTCAACTACCTTACCTGTACAGACTTCCAGCGTGAGGACTACCCGTGGATACAGGGTAACGCCACGCCAAAAGTTGTGCCGGCAAAACGCGAGTACAAGCCCGGGGGCAATGACATTGCAAGGCAGAATCTAGATACTACAAGGATGATCCAGGAGCGTAGCTTGAGTGTTGAGGATGTGGATGAGGATGAGGACGAGAGTGATCTCGGAGAGTGACAGCAAGTATATGCCAGTGAAATTAGTGAGCAGGCGTGTGCGCAAAGGCTAGCTGTCGTGCTTCAAACTTCATTTTTGATAATTAGATGCGGTCTATGTCACGCACTGAAGGCGCCAAACCAGATTTCATGGTCATATCCAAATTAGGAGACTGAGGCATCAGCCTATAGGCCACTGCTCTTTGACAGAAGAGCAGTGGTGCTCTATCACCTCTGGTTCGAACTGTCGGCTTCGACTATAGTAAACCATGATAATGCTGTGACAGGCTCCCAGTCCCTGTAGCTTCTAAAAATGGTTAACAACCAGGTCTTTTCATGTCATGCAGCATCCAGTCCTTCAGTTCATTCATAGGAAGAATACTAGAGAGTATTATTGCAAGTCACTCAAGGTATGCGAATAACGAAATGAAAATGTGCTTTGTACAGTAGTCTGGGTAATGTTACGGCAACACATAGTGAGTGCAACCTCCGTTAGGTTCCTGATGCATTCCGCTTCGAATGATCTAACATGCCACCACTTCGCTCGATTTCATAATCTTCCATCCCCTCCTTTTCCCACATCTACTCGTCATCAAAACCGGTCGGCCTCGGTCGTGGTCCTTTTGGTACTGCAATCAGTCAGTATTGCACTATCATACCCTCTCTTCTCCTCGTGTCTCCAAATATCGGTCCTCTTCTTCCATGCACTTCATTTCTATTTCCAATAATACAATTTTCTACCCCATTTTTGCCCAACCTTGTCTTTTCTTTGATCTCTTTCATTTTATTCTTTGAGTATCGTGTGCAACGTACCTGGATAAGTCATAGGAATCTTAGGAATCGGTTCAGCGCCCAGATATCTCCGAATCGGCGGTACCGTAACCATCATTATAGGACCAGCGCAGCCGATAACTATCGAATAGAAGTATGCAGGCTTGTTGATAGATGCCCACTTGAGGTAGCGCACGGGTTGTTTGAAGAAGAGTGGGGAGGGGGGTATGCCGGCCATGGTGTCGTCGTTTCTAGAGGCGTGTAAGTGGCTGATTGGGGAGTCTGAACGGCCGCTGGGGTTGTGGAACAAGCGTACGGATTCTGTCGGCGGGTATATGAGCGTCTACGGCTGCGCAAGAAGCCTCAATGGCGCACAATTGCTCGTCAAGTAGTCGATGTTGGATGTCGTGAGGTAGCTGCGAAGCTCGACTCCGCTCCACTCCAATCGGCGTGCCACGATTCTCCGGCACCGATGTCTTGGCATTGCATACGTCTCCCATTACAGCTCTCCACCGAGCAACTCGTCAGGTTCAACTTCAAAATACCACAAGATGAGGTGGTTACTTTCTTTCACATTCGCGTTTGTGTGGACGGTAGTGGTGCAGGCGAAGAGTTTTACTGGCAACCGACTGCTGGTTGTGCTTGAGGAGCAAAGTGAGCGGGAAAAGTACAGCGTGTTTCTTGAGGATTTGACATGTAAGTGGTCATATTTTCTATTACCAATTAGGGAGCAGCGTCGCTCTTGAGGCGTGATTCGATGCATTGGACTATACACTTTGGTTTTGCAAGAATGGGAGCAGAGGAAGCTTTAATTAGGCCACCTAAGCCTCGCGCATTACCCCAGAGCATTTCTTACCCAAACAATTGAGCTTCAATGAATACTTGACACATACTGATGTTTGGAAAACAGCTCGAGGATTCAGTACATCTGTCGAATCACCAAAGTCAGATAGACTCTCCCTTCTTAAGCATGGCGAACGGGCATACGACCACGTCCTCTTACTTCCTGCGAAGTCGAAAGGCCTCGGACCTGCTCTGACTGCGAACACCCTCCTCGAGTTCTTGAAGAAAGAAGGCAATATTCTTGTGGCACTGTCAAGCGAACAAGCTATTCCAACCGCTATCCAGTCCACGCTTCTGGAACTCGATATCAGCATCCCCTCGGACAAGGGCGCGTTGGTGGTAGACCACTTCAACTACGATTCTTCATCCGCGGCAGAGAAACATGACGTTCTCCTGCTTCCGTTCCCGGCTGCGTTGAAGTCAGACGTCAAGAACTACTTCGCGGGCGAAGGATACATTGCGGTGCCTCGCGCCGTTGGTCAGACTCTTGGAAACGATTCGCCGCTCCTTTCCCCGATCCTCCGCGCTCCAAGCACATCATACAGCTACAACCCCAAGGATGAGACTGAAGGTGTTGAGGATCCATTTGCGGTGGGCGCACAATTGAACCTGGTGTCTGCTATGCAGGCCAACAATGCGGCGCGTTTGACTGTTGTTGGATCAGCCGAGATGTTGCAGAACAAGTGGTTTGCCGAAAAGGCAAAGCTGAATGGAAAGGCCATCACAACCGGCAACCGCGAATTTGCGCAGAAGCTGTCAGCTTGGGCATTCAAGGAGGCGGGTGTACTGAAAGTCGGCAAAATCCTCCACTACCAGGACGAGGGTGTCAGCAAGAAGTTGAACAGCAGCCTTGCTATTCCGGAGAACAACCCTACCATCTACCGCATCAAGAGCGATGTTGTAAGTTTACACTAACCAGCAGGCTCTTGCGATTGCATTACTGACTTCGTACAGCACTTCCAAGTCGAACTCTCCGAATACACCAACGACCACCTCGCACCCTTCGTTCCCTCTCCCAGCGACAACATCCAACTCGAATTCAGCATGCTCTCGCCATTCCATCGTCTCAATCTCTCCCCCATTGGGAAGACAGCCAACGCGACCATCTTCGGCGTCTCTTTCAAGACCCCAGACCAACACGGCATCTTCAACTTCCGCATCAACTACCGCCGCCCCTTCGTTACCAACATTGACGAGAAGCGACAAGTCACCATCCGCCACTTTGCGCACGACGAATGGCCAAGGAGTTGGCAAATCAGCGGTGCGTGGGTATGGATTGGCGGCATCTGGGTGACGGTGCTTGGCTGGTTGGCATTTGTCGCTGTCTGGCTGTACAGCTCGCCAACGGAGAAGACGGTGAAGAAGACGCAGTAGGTGTGTGTGCGTGTGCGTGTGTGTGTGTGTGCAGTGTGCATGTATGACCGAAAGCCGGCCATCCAACGGCGAGGAGGAACCACCGTGTTTTGACGCTTTTGTGTGCAAAAGCAAAGAATACCCCCATCGGTTTGATGCGTGGTATGTATATTATGGAGTTAGGGGACTTGGAACGTTCAAAAGCTGTGTCCAGAATTAGAACTGAATATACTTTGCTATACCCTTCTTTTTCTCATACTATCAACGATGCGGATACAGATTTGTGTGAAATCTAGCTATGCTGCGTTCAGACCGAGAAGGACATGCCATATTCCTGGGTGATTTTGCATTCGAAAGATATATAACTGAAATTCATTCTCAAGGAGCTTAATGAAAACCACGGCTGTTCCAGAGAGTGAGGTTGATATAGACTTTTGATAGAGTTGATTCTCCATGGTATCTAAGCACATATTCTGAATTTTTATTTCCTTTTGAACAGACGACAGGTCTATAAATCTTCCAACATTCATCTCATTGGTCGCACGCCTTCCAACTGCCGAGTGACGCATCTTCCTATTCTCCTTCCCTTACATCCTCTCCACAGGACTCAGGCCTAGGACCCTCATACCATTGTTGAGAACCTGCCTTGCTGCAACGTACAATGCCAAACGCGCAATCATGACATTCTTCTCACTTCCCACGACTTGCAAGTGGTCATAGCTACTTGACAGGGCATGCGCCATCTTGAAGAGATATGTCAGCACAGTAGTTGGCTCTTGTGTCTTCAATGTGTTGATGAATGTGTCGGGCCATGATGCGAGCTGACGGACGAGCTCGATAGCATGTGGCTCAGTCAGTAGCGAGAGATCTGCAGATGTAAGATCAAGATTGGCTAGGCTAGGGTCGGCGGTGACAGCTTTTCGGTAGATGGAACAGAGTCGAGCGTGTGCGTACTGGAGGTACGGGCCAGTGTCTCCCTCGAAGCTCGTCATACGGTCCATGTCGAAAGTATAGTTGTTGATCCTCTTGCCCTTCATATCCTGAACCATGACAGCGGAGATACCCAGCGTATCTGCTGTCTTTTCGGGATCCTGAACTTGTTCGTATTTTGTCTGATTTGACTTCATGACATCGTGCATCTTGTCACCAACATCACGAAGGATGTCGTCGAGGAATTTGGCAGTGCCTTTTCGGGTGGACATTCCGAGCACCATACCAAAGTTGATGTGCTGGCACTTATCGGAAATATCTTTCCTGCCCATTAATTCTTCGATCTTGAAGAGTTGGGCTAAATGCAGATCTTGTTGCGAAGCCACAACGTAGATCATTTTGCTATATCAGGGTCAGCGGATTCTGTTCCTCACGAAAGCAGTCAAACATACTCGAAGTGGTATTTATCGACACGCTCAATCGCGGCACCGATATCCCTAGTCAGGTACAGGGATGTACCATCCTTCTTCTTGACTACCGCCTTTCCGAGTTTCTTTGAATGCGAGGTGAGGTCAACGATGACAGCGCCGTCTGAGTCCTCGCAGACCTTCTTCTCCCACATAATCTTTGCGGCGAGATCCATGCTTTCGTCCTTGACTTGCGACTCCCCGCTGTAATCATCGTAATGAATGTTTAGTCGGGCATAAGTCTGTTTGTACTTTTCGATTGACAGGTCCCTGAAACGTTTCCAGATGCCAAGTGCCTTTGGCTCACCGTCCACCATACCCTTGAAGTATTTCCTGGCCTGCTCATCGATACCCTCGGCTTCAATCTTCTTGATTTTTGTCTCTTGCTCCGAGCCGTCCTTGCCCTCCTCTTTCAGCTTTGCTACCTCAGCCTTCAGCGTCTTGAGTTGTTCTGCCTCGTCGTGCTGTATGCCGCTGACCCTTACATAGATGTCGTACAGATGTCCGATAGGATTTTTTACCAACTCTTCTTCATTGCCGAACAGGTCGAATCCTATAGCCAACACACCGTACTGCTTTCCCCAGTCCCCCAGGTAGTTCATACGAATAACATCCCAACCTGCACCATCGTACAAATTTGCAAGGAAACCGCCAATGATGGTACTTCGCAAGTGACCGGCGTGGAACGGTTTCGCGATGTTGGGTGAGCTGAACTCAACAATCATCCTCTTGGCCCCAGATGAGGGATCTAGTGGGTTCTTGAGCCCGAGATTCTTGTTGAAGCCATAACTCGGACCCGACTTGAGCGCCATGGGCACGACGAGCGAGGTGAGGGGTTCAGGCTTGAAGAAGAAGCCAATTGAGGTGTTTGTAACAATAGGCTTCTTCACAAGTGGCGACTCGGGGAATGCATCTGCCAGTTCCTGTGCGAACGCCTTCATGTCCTTCTTCTTCAGTCGCAGCGCAGGAACAGCGAGCTGCAGATCGCCATGCTCTGGCTTTGCGGTCCATGCTAATGTAGGGTATATTATCTGCTTGTCTACGCCCGACGCCTGCGATAGAAGCTCTGTGATGTGGCTCCTGTAGATGTCGAATGGGTTCAGGGCGGGGTACGTGTTGGGTTGCTGCGGGACCTTGTCGAGACCGAGCGTCGCGAGTGTTTGGGTGAGGTCCTCCATGGTGATTGCCGAGCGCGCAGAAGCGTCGAGGTTTCGGAAAGGCTTGAAAGGTGAATTGTCGATTTGAGAGTAATATCGGCGCGAGCAGGGTGGATTTAGAGGTTTGCAGCTATACTCGCGTGTGGGGTGACTGCTGCGTAGCAACGGCAGGAGGTGTCGTCTGTGGAGGAGCAGTCGCGGGGGGGAGCAGAGTCTAGAGGACTTTAGACAAGTCGCTTGGGACAGGGCAGCCTGGGAGGTGGAGGGTTTGGACGAAGACAGAGTCAGAGCAGCTGTTGGACAAGTCTGGGTCTGAGTCAAAGAAAGGCTATGAGTCGCCAGCGGCCTCAACGAACGCGGAGAAGGAGAATTGAAAAGTTTGGCGCAAGACTCAGCAAAGGCTCGCTGCATGCCAGTAAATGTGGGGTTAGAATCTGCTATGCGTCAACGGGCTCGGGAGAGATGCAACCAAAGCGCGCTAGTCCTCCAAAAAACTTTGGAGGGGCAAGTCACAGCAGCTCCGGTGCCAAGACGAGGCTGACCACCCGACTTCGACGCCCTCGACTTCTCAGCATTCACACGCCTCATTCGACGTTTTCGTACGTCACACAAGCATCGGCCCTTCAACGCTGGGAGAGATGCCGAGATTGCCTGTGTCATCCGTAGTCAGAAGCTAGCCCACTTGACGCCGTTCCAAGATACAAGCTCTTGTATCACAACTCTAGTGAGCCTCGCATATGCAAGCCTTAATATCCAAAGCATCGTGTCCGCATCCTGTCATGCACACAACCTAAAAGCAAATTATAGGCTTATGCTGTGTTGTGCCGCTGCAGGTTGCCGCGTTTCTGTGACCAGAGGAAATAAGGCGGTCATCAAAACTCGCATGAAACCCCGAGTCAGGTTCAAATTTCTCCGTCAAAGGGTAAGCGCAGTGTGACGACTCGGGGCTCGTAAACATGTCGACACAACTCATTCACGTTCGCGCTTTCTGGGTCAGGTACTTGGGCTTCTACCTCAGAGAAGAGAAGAGGCCATTTACTAATTCAACTTTGTTGTCTTTTCCCTCAAATCCCCCACAAAGCCCAACTCCTCTCGATTGTCGTCGCAGAGCCTCGCGTACTCTAGCAGCAGTCTCAACATGTAAACCTGCATATCTTCCTTCCGTAATACCTTGTCTGTCCACTCCTTCCCATGCGATGCTATGATCTTGGCCTGGTCATCATGTGCTCCATCCGCTGCCATCCCCAAAAACCCGCCATTGAATCCGCCTCCTGTGCCTAGGAAGTAGTCCAAAATTCCGTAAACATCGGCGAATGAATTGTCCATAGGCACAAAATGTAGCCAGGGAATAAGCCTATCGTCGTGCCATTCCGAATATATCGTCGCCTTGATGGGAACTGAAGTCGAGCGCAGGAAAGCAAGATAACGCCCCGAGAACGAATTGCCATCGACGTCTGGCAGTAGTTTGTAGTCGTACTGCTCCGACATCTTAATTGGAGGTGAAATCGTATAGTAAGGATCCGTGTAGTTGCAGGTAGGTCCTCCAGTTGAGGGAAAGCACTCCAAGTTCGTGAAGCCGACATCTGCAATGCGGTTCAGCCAGACCCCCAGGTCCATAGTCTTGGTTGCGGTAATATTATACATGGCGTACGACTGCAACTCAAAGGTTTGGCCTTTATTTGCTGCGTCTGAGTTCGTTTCTAGCTTTTGTATGTATGTCCCATTCAACATGGATACAAACCGATGTCGATGGAATCGCGTCCAATTCTCCTTCCGATTACGCCCACCACTCGCAACGCCCCGCCACACTGTTCTTGCTGCCTTCTTTGACCAATCGCCACCATGCGCATTCGCATCAGAGTAAAGTCCACTGGAAAATGACTCCGACAAGTATGCGGCAGGCGGGATGAGAATATCATTGTTCATTGAGAGCTTTGACTCGCCAAAGATTGGAACTAGGCTTCGAGTGGTAGATACAGATACAGGTTCAATGAACGTGCCATGGGACTCTTGAAGGTGTGGCTGTTGGCAGGCATCCCTAGTCCACGTCCAATTTTTTACGTATCCTATGAGCGAGCGCCCTGCAAGGTCTGATGGGAATGGTGATGGGCCTGTAAAGTTGTTGACAGCAGGGAGGTGTCGAGCTGGTGCTCGAGGATCACATCCGACTCTTGCCGTGTCCCAGAAGACTTCCTGTCCAGGACCAATGAATTCCACTCGGGATACATTTATGCTGTCCTTTCCAATAGCCTTCAGCCGGCGGTATCTCGAAACAGTCTTGTCCTTAGGTAATAGTCGTCGACTCTTGGCCTCAATATGAACGTACTTGGTGATATTTTCCCATGGCACAATAACTCGGCTCTCATCCATGACATTGATCGCCATATCAAGATCAGGCAGAAAATGCTGGATACTCTGTGTCAAGTTTAGCCAAGCCTCCATACGGTCTTTCGCGGTTCCTATGTTGTGGTTCTTCGTCATGTTCGCTGTGCCGTTCCTGATAGAGATATGATGTTCGAAGAGTCTTCCAAAATCACGCATCTGCTGCGGCTCAACACCCCAGAAGGGAGTCAAGTCGTGATAGATCTGGTCGAAGAGCTCTTCTATGATGATTGAGTCGTGGTTACGCGCGTATTCGAACCACGCATCGAATCCAGGTGGAGGGTGGCGGCCACGCATCTTGCGATACTTTTCTGCCGCTGAATGCAGATCGTCTATTTGTCCAGAGAGAAGTGCCTGGAACTCCATTTGCGCAGTTGCCATCAACTTGCCAATAGGATGCGACTGCAATACACTTTGCTCATAACCATGCGGACTTGTTCGATGCGTCGCAGCGCGCGACGCGTGCTCCCAAAGCAATCGAGCATTGCTGCATATGAGGAAGACACTGAACCCAGTAAGGACAAAAAAGATATTGCGGAATGTAATGTATGAGATGCTTTGGCGACGCATCTTGTAGACCAGGACTTTAACTGAAAACTTAAGCCACGACTGGTTACAATGGCAGTGACAGGGTGGGGAGCTGTCTCAAATGGGCGACGGCCTGACAGCAACAGTTGTGCTGTACATGTTGTACTAACATTCAGCGGCGGTGTACGAGTGTGGTGAAAGATGAGTTTCTGTGGTGACGTTCTCGCTCGTGCGTTTGTGCCCGCGTTCTGTTGTTGCCTTTCAGAAGCAAGTGCGACTGTTCTGTGCGACTGTGACTAGCGAGCTCCGTTTTCGCTGCGAAGGGAGCAAATCACCAATGCTAGAAAGTGTTCAAGACACTGACAGGAGCACCTAGTGGACATTTGATATCATGCTGGACCAGGCAATGATAACTAGTTGCAGGAGGTTCCAGTGAAAGGTGAACCGCGTGCACAAGAGCAAGACAGAGGAGCATAACGTGATCTGACTACTGAAAATCCGTTCATTACTGTATATAACTGACACTGTGAAAAGGCGTATATACTCACTGTTAGCTAGCTCCTGCATTTCCTTCCTTCTAGTAGAATAGAGTGGTGGAAGCCGAGCAAAAATCAGGGCAATAGCATCTAGTGATGCTTTCCACAACTCAAAGAAAGGGCCTCAGAATCTAATGAGTATAATGGGTTTGGAGAGAGCAAATTTGAGAGTCGTCACACTCATGAGCCGGCGCTATGGGGTCAGTGCCGCAGTTGAAACGCTCGTTCGTCAAAGGTTCTCAGCAACCCGCAAAGCCATGGCAGGCTAGATATTGAAAGGCTCGATCTAGGTACTCATATGGCTGCTTAAGTGCTATATCGACTTTTAGCGATCAACTCGAGGCCATTCTTAGAACAACCTAGTGCGCTAGAGGAAACTACAAACTCTAGTATGCTTTGCAAACGTGAGTTATCAGACTAGAGACGTGTGAACAGCCAATCAAATCAGTCTACTTGCATATTAATCGCCTGACGAGCCACTCGCTATTAAAACCGCATTTGGGTATCAAAAACTCGCAGACATCGGGTTTCTGCTGAAGCGTTGAAAAAGCCGTCACTAGTCATAATGATAGGAAAGCGAATGATGTCCGAAAAGTGCTGCGGAGACGACCACCACTAGTAAAATCATAAATCACTTTGTGCTTGAGTCGTGTAGTAGCTCAGATTGTGTTGAAAGAAGGGCTGCGTTACTCTTATGCGGGGCCGTAAGAATTCTTGATTTGCTTTATCTCCTCGTACGAGGTCATGGTCAAAGACCCCATAAGAGCCGAGGAGATATCTGGATATTGCCTTGCGCCGTTTCAAATCTTGGCTAGAGTGGAAAATGAGATGAAAGTAGCAAAAGTGATATGAAATCACTTATGGCAACTCGTGTTGCGACGCGGGATCCCGGATAGCTTTGGACGCGACGCTAATGCCGCTTCGATGACGGAATTAAGGAGATCGTTGAGAATGACGCGTTTCTGGTATCAATTTAAGGGCCATCGTTGTGGGTTCGGGGACGGCTCTGCTGCCCTGTACAAGACACTTGGGTTCCACATACGCGTTCACTGTGCTTTTGTCTGTGGCTGGCGCATTGCAAGTCGGAAACTAGTGAGGAACCACCACACAATTCAGCTGAAGGACTAGTCTGTTGTTTGCCATCTCTAGCATCCAGAACGTTTGCAAGAACATGTAAGAACTAGAGAGACTGCAGCGTACCAAGTGAACAGTGGTTTGCGCAACGGTGTGCCACCTAGGACTTTCGCACTTCATGACATTTTAAGACACCTTCGCATGGAGGTACCGAATGTGCGTCTAGTATGACAAGTAGGCGCTCCCAAAGCCATAGGCGAAGAGGGGGCTGAGCGTACAGATGTAGAAGTGACGCAAACTAAGTTGATCAATCTAGTGCTTTGAACCGTGCCCTGGTCTGAAACAGACATCCGAAAGGAGCACCCACATTGAAATTGACTTAACAAAAACACTTCCAAAAGCAATTGGCGCTTAGACCAGGACTGCTTGGTTGTGATAGAAATTGGCAGCATGATGCCTCGGCTGGAGAATTGTCTGCAGGGTGCCCAGTCTCGGGAGGTTAGCTAGGAAATCAAGCGCGTGGATTATATCAAGAAAAAGAGTCGCATTAGTCGCAACGCCAGATGCTTGAGGAAAGCTAAAAGTACATTCATCGAGAGAGCGTGAATCAAGCGCACGCGCACTAGCTGCAATTAGGTCTGCGTGTGGTCGTATGGAAGGGTCATCGATAAGTGGCTGGAAAGAATCTTGAACGTGGAGGCAACGAGACGATGCAAATGACCTGCAAGTGACTACAATGAGAGATGAATAGTGGGACACAAGCGTTACTTCGGCGAGGTTTCGCATCCGCGTTATTTCTCGATAGAGATCCAGGTGTGTGGAGACTCGTGGTGGGACCAGTCATTCGGTACTCGGCTCTGCGCGCCGCTTCCGCAAAAGCATGGTAGTACTTGCAGGGCTTGCTACCCGATGTGAGATCTCGCATTGCCATAAAAGATCGAGTGCAAATAGACACTAGGGAGATCCATGTTTGCGCCGCCTTCTCACGCCGGCTCAAGTCAACAGATGCTGCAACTAGAGCGGGATGGCGCAAGGTGACTGAGGATTGGTGTGCGCTGATACTTCGTCTTTTGGGTGATCTGTCGAAGATGGCTTTGAGACCTTTTTATTGGCTATGTCCGCGCTGTATGGGGTGCGGAACCATTGACTTAAAGAAACGGTTTTTTAATAGAACGGTCGCACAAGCGGGTGCGATTCGAACGTGTCCACATGGGCCAGACCAGAGTACAGGGAGGTGCACCAGATGGACCGAGCCAACTGACGATACTTTACATTGATCTTTGACAGCTCCCGTGGTAAGTGTTTGGAAGAGTCATGTTAGACGGGGTAGGATCTGGTCCTCGGAACAGTTTCCTGGGATCGAAGACGTACTTGGGCAGACGTACTTTTGTTTGTCGTCAAGCAAGGCTTTGTGTCAAATTGTGCAGGTATCCGCCCGTCAAGCTAGGGTCGGCTCGTCTGATAGTGTAGGCTTGCAGTAGAGCACGTTGCGGAGATGTTCGGAGGAAGTGGCCTGGCAATGAGAGTGCAGGCAACTTGATGCCCGTTGCGCCAACAAGCACGAGAGAAAGCAAAGGGGTAGAAGTGGCTATCCACCGGGCGTTAGACGGGGCTTGCATAGAGATGCCATTTAGTGTGCTTCTGTCATCCGCAGCCTTGGGTCTGAGACCAATGAGGAGGGTGTGCTAGGCAGGCTCATGCGTGATACACGATCTCCCCGAGTAGATGGGATTCGGATTGGTGGCATTCTCGGTAGTGAGGCAAGCCCCACAGGAATTCCATGACGGCGGATATGTGCTTGTGCCTCAGATCGGCCATCGTACATGGCTGGCTGCACAAGGATGTGGTGCCAGTAGCTCGAACAGTCCAGGCCAAGAACGCCAGACTCCACAGTGGGCATCGTCGTGGTGGAGGCGGTAGACTGTCCCGTCAGCAGCAGCAGGGGCAGCAGGCCCCAAGGGTCGCCATGTGATTCACCTGGGGTGCTCAAAGAGAGCAAAGCACGCGGGAGGATTGTCGAAAAGAGGAAGACGCTGTCGAGGGTAAGAGCGGAAGGCGGCAAGCCGTAGGAGGTCGCTGCAACACAGGCCAGGAGAGGCAAAGAGGCTCTTCGACGTGCTGCAACATGGGCAGAGTGTATAAGACGGGCTACGCAGCGTCTCCATCATGGGCCTTGGACTGCATGAAGTAGGTTGCCGCTCAAGACCCAAAGGCATTGGTTGCAAACTCCTTGATCAACTGAGACAACGTCCATTTCCCCCATCACCAACGGTCCACGGCATCCCGAGTGCCGCACGCCAGGCTTCATAGGGCAGCATCCGGCATCGTGAAGGTGGGCAGCTGGCCAAAGGTACGTCGGAAGCGCTCGGCCCGTTCCAGCAGGTGTGGTGGTGTGGTGGTTGAGAGATGAAAGGCTGCGGTGTGGGAGAAGTCGTCAATGCCAGGCCCGCAGCGGAGGGCCTACGGCGGGCGGCGGAATGGGCAGAGTGCACCTTGGGTTGGGGCAAAGCATGGCTAATATATCGAACAGAGTGCAAGCCGTCCTCCAGCTTGCGACCAAGCCGGCGCCCTCTAGAGGCCCCGAGGAAACGCCTTCCCGGGCGATAGCATCACTGCAATTGGGACCAGCACACCCGTTGCCCATTGACGGCGGCCATTGCCAGCACTGCGAGCATTGCGACCTAATCCACTGCTCCGAGCAACACCACCACCACAGCAAAGGCCGGCAAGCGCAGCATCGCCGTGTAACCAGCACCACACCTGTCGTTCCGAAGTAGCGCAGGCCGGGGGTGTGACAAGCTACAAGGTGAGCAGCGCTTCATTTCGCTTCGCAGGCCGTTCGTGCCCATTCTTATTCACCATCCCTGTCGTCCACATGGCATCGCATTCGTCAATCAATCTGCAACAAGCTCTGCTCCAATCCCACCCACGTCCTGCTGTCTGCATTTCTCCTCCTGGCCACCGTCTTTCGTCGGCTTCTCTCCACCCTCCCATGGCGTCCCGCGCATGGACAAGACCCTGGCTTTAGCCTGAGGCCTGCATGAACGGTGCCAGGCCGCTGGCCTTGCCTGTGATCCTCGTGCCGAAGGAGCCCGCCGTGTTGTGGGGCGCACTGGGGCCTGGGGGAGGTACTTTTGACCTCAACTCTACCTATATCTCCCTAACCTATCATCCGCCGTCACTTTCTTACTCTACTTTACACGTGCTAGAAATTAAAGGGCCTGTATGTTGGGCCCAGCGACACAAACTAAACCTCCATTGTCGTTCGTGTCGACGGGCAAGAGGGTGCCGGCCATGAGAGAGCTTTGATGAGAGATCTGACTCGTGGCTTGACTTCATTTCCTATATCTTCGTAGCCAACGTCGCCTATTTGTAGCTCCATGGCGTCAGTATACATTGGGAGTCGCCCTCGTCTAGTCTCTTCCGTTTTTTCTCATCCTTTCTCTCAGCTCGCATATCTTTATTCAGCTTCAACGATTATTTTTTTCTTCTTGATCCTCACGGCACAACAGCAGCGCTGGAATCAGCCTAACGCGCACATACTTGTCAGATTTTACTAAAAACCAACTAGGTTCATCCTTCATCAGATGCGAAGGGGCTCACGACGTGGACGAGGTAGAAATCCCAATCCCGACCGGAGCGCGTCGACTAGGAGAAACAGGTCCAATCCACCACCAACATCAGGAACTAGATCCACTTCCCGCCACAACTCCTTGCAGAATAGCCGCAGCCACGCGCCATTGAGAAGATCTGCTCGTATCGCAGAGTTACTCAACGGAGAAACAGAACCCCATCTAGCCGACGCCACAACCTCCATGGCTGACGTTGCAAGACCCAGGCCGCTAGGAAGCAGATCCGTTAGATCCAGGCAGCACTCTGGCAATACTCTCACATCAGGACGCTCAAGGCCGGACCGCCATTCCTTATCACCAGAGGACATCCAGTACGCCATGGACATTGTGGTCCAACCCCCACGGACCGCCCGTGTTGGCCAAACCATGCCCGGGTCCATCATTGTACGGTTACGAACAACCAACGCAGACCCTGACGATGCTGTTGCCGATTCAACCAATCTAGTCGCAGTGGCCACGCTGGTGCCCGGCCCCAATTCCACTGCTTCGACAGATCCATCCGTTCTCAATACCCTGCTCCTTGGCCGACGTTTCGACTCGATCCATCCCTTTGCCGATGATGAAGCAGATGGGTCAATTGCCTCTATGGACATGGCTGACCCGCACGGTGTGGGCTACATGCGCTTTCCCGAACTCATCATTCGCCAGGCCGGCACCTATCGGATACGAATCACCCTGATACGCATCCGCAACTCTGCTTCGGACCCGCCTGTGTCATCTGCAGGAAATGGATCGGCTGTGCAAGTTGTTGAGAGCAATCCTATCACAGTCCACGGAACCGGACCTGCGACAAATCTGGCGGCATATAATGGTAAGTACATGGTGGCGACCTATTAATTCTTTTCGGTTTCCTGATATCTTCTCTTTGCGTACATAGGGGTCGACGATGTAGATGACGGCGGTTGGCTAGATGTGCTGCGCTCCATTCAGGATCGGCGCAGGTCGCGGTGATGCCACGATTTCGGATTTCATGTTTTGGGTGGCAACCTTGTACGATGAGTGTTCTATTACTTGAGAAACGTGTACGGCTAGGGGGTAGTCAGTGCTAGGTGGGTTCTGGCTACATGTGCATGTACTATGTTGCACTGTGGAAAAACAAGTCTCCTATGGATGTCGCACATATGGCTTGCATGCAGCAGCATGCCCGGCGCAAGGGATACACGGTCTTTTTTTCTTGGAATCGGGTTCACGGTCTTTCTATTGTTAGCTCAGTATCTTTAAAGCATATAACAAGGTACCTGAGCAATTGCGAATCACATCATGTTTCTCACTCCGTCCTATACCTGCCGCCTCGCAAATTCGCGCTCAGGAAATAGCGCAATGCCGAAATAGTTTTTCACTGCAGATTGAAGAGCTTAGACTTGTTGCTAGTTTTGTTCTGATTAAAACCAGATACTTTATGTTGGCGAGACCCTCGTTCTAAACGGTTAGCCGCAATGTCATCCATGCAAGCCGAGAATGTGCATCCTAGTCAGTGACGCTCGATCCAATCGCCAGCAATATAACCAAACAGGAAGGTTTGACAAATTCGTAGATTCTTGACTAATCACTAGAAAACATTGTCTGCACTTCCACTCCCCAACTCATTCAGTCGTGAACACTGCAGCTTCGTAATCTCCTCTGCTACACATCTAGTTACCGAAGGTGATATCAGTGTTTGGGTTTCCAATGCCAATGGTGTCGCCGGAGCCGGAGCCAGAGCCGCTTCCGGGCGTGCACTTCTTCCAGGCAACGTGGAGTTGCTGAGTGAATGCAACAGTGGCATCGTCGTTGGACAGTTCACCAGCTTGCGAGGAGTTCTTGGCCGTAAGTGCAATACGGTTGTTGATGTTGAGAATTCCAGTGGTGCCGCAAGGCGACCAAACGGTGGCGGTTGTCTCGATGGTGTCCTGCTTGGTGTAGACCTGACCAAGGGCGAGGGCACCGCCGCCGGTAGCGGTCATGCGGGTGGTGGACTGCAAGTTTGTTAGTTATTCCATTTGGAAGAAGAGTCAAGCCGCAACTTACTGTTCTGCCGGCATCCTGAGAGAAGTAATAGGTGGTGATGAAGCTGCCGGTAACACCCTCATCGAGACGAGCCCAGCCGTGGTATGTAGCATCCACGACGGCGTACTGGAAGCCACCAGGGTACTTGAGGTTCAAGTGGAGCTGGCAGTTCTTGCTGCGGTCTGCGGGAACAGTGCCAGGGCCGATGTATGTCTGGAAGGCATCAAAGCCATAAGTGATGACCTATGTGCACTGTGAATGAGAGTTCTCACCGTGCCGGCTGACCAGCCTTTGGGGGGTATCCAGAGATAAGGGGTGATCATTTTGAGCTAAGCCCAAGACTGAGAATACAATGCAAAGCAAGCAGGGGCATACATACGGTCTTGTCGGGTGAAGTGCTGGTCGAGACTGAGCCTTGAGGGCAACCATTACCAGAGTACGAGGTGTCGACAATGGTGATCTGGCTTGGGTCTGGAGCATTTCCGCTCTGAGGCAAGGGGTTCGCAGCAGCGAGGAGAGGGAGGAGGAAGGTGGCAAGCTTGGAATGCATTTTGGCCAGTATATGAGATTGAATCTCTGAGTTGAAGAGGCTGATTGATTGGAGGAAGTGGAAGTGAAGGCTGGTGATCTGCGATGATCAGCAACGAGAGGGGATTATGCCCCTACTTATACTCGATCTTGAAGATTTAAGATCAGCCTGCAATCAATGGTGACAGATCCTCATGCCCCAGAGTATCTGGTATCTCCGCACTCTTGCCGCCATGTCAGTATAACGGGTACGAAGTATCGTGACATCGAACCGGCCAGGCCGTTGTTATTATTAGCTCATATGGATGCATTCCGGTATTAAGACCACGATCTCTTAGGACTGGACCAGGTTCTTTGAGGCATTCATTGCATAAGGCCGCAGTTGTTGTATATTGAGTGACATGCTCTTGCTGGAGACGTGACCTTTTGATGAATAGAGAATACGAGATCATGACCAAGAGCAATTGAAGATTTAGGAAATCAACATGCTACACGGACGGTGATCACCGTTGCATTAGGAGCTCCGCGGGAATTTTTAACTTTCGGCGGTGGCGTATCCAAGGGCCGAGAATGACGGAACAAAGCCTTAGAGTGGAAATACGAAAAGCTTCGATCGAAGGTTAATTGAGCGTTCCCCGCAAAGAGACACTGGGACCTGCATGCTCATGCGCTGCCGTCGTTTTGAAACGCCAAAAATAGGACTAGACATGGGAATTCTGATACGAGACTTCCTGAAATTCAAGCTGAAGTCAGGTGATGGGTGCCCTGTACCAAAACCTCACCGAGATGGACTGTAGCCAGGACTGCCTATGAAGAAGCCATATAAAATTCCCGATTACCAGGGTACTTGTGCTTACAGAACAAGGTCTCGACCTAGTTTGCTGTAATTTATTCGTCAATATGGACGTGCGGCTACGGGTCGCTTAATTGGGTAATATGTGGTCTGGGGAACGCGAGCTCGACGCTTCCGATCAATCAGCAAGGGTTCTGCAAGGATCGACCGGGCCACAAGCCACGAAGTGGTCTTACCTTGCATAGTCGAGAAGACATATATGTATATAAAATGAAAAGAGATCCACTGCCCGTGTTTCTCGTTCAATCTCGTCCCAAATGAATGTACATTAATCCATCCGCTGTTTCTCTGCATCGCCTCAGGCCTCGGCTCTTAAGCGCGTTTCGCCTCCGGATAATTCAACATACGAAGTCATGGTGCTCATCCTCACTGTCGTACTGCTCAATCGATAAGAAATTGTATTTACACGACCTCGTAAACATTTCTCACCGATGATCTTTACCTCATGAAGAGTTCTTGGGATAGTCTAGACCATACAAATTGCCCTAACGGCTTAACTGCGGTAACAACAGTTGAACAGATGCGGTGTACGAACAAGAGGTCAACGTACTCGGATTCATGATGCTTTCACGGTGGAGGAATTGAGATATGATTCTTACCCATGTGCCTGGAATTACGATATTTCCGGACAGTGAAGCATGAAGATGCCGGTCGCGGAGATAAAATTTCGGCAGCTATTCAAACATCGTCAAGTGTATTTTTCCAATGGACGTTCAACCGCTTAGGCGCCGTTAGGCCTCCTGGGCACTCTCGCGCAGCACTCTAAGACGCCGTGTGCGGAGCATGGTTCCCGGTGGCCAGTGTACCAGCTACTATTCTTGTTCGTGGCATTGGTGATGCCGACTGCATGTTGTGAAACCCGTGTAAATCAGTTGCCTATGTATAGCTCTTAAATGAGTTCAATGTAATCCGTACCGAGTTATTGCACTCACCTAAGAAAGCAGACAATATGGTAGTAGTTCCTTCATATCGTAAACTGAGATTGTCACCAGAGGCCAATAGCCTCGCCATAGGAAGACTTGAGCGAGCAACTCCCCAACTTACGTAGAAAAGTAACCGAAATCACTCACAGCGAGAATGCCATATTGGAAATACAACGGTAGAAATAAAGAGTAAGTGATACGTAACGGAGATAATAAATATCACTTTTTAGAAGCTGTTTGAGGAATTAACAGCCAACAATGAAGCTTACTGTGCATATTAATCAGGCTCTACTACACTCTCCCAGACTTCCTGCTGCGAACTCCAAGTCTGTGGAGGAATCATGAGAAGACCGCATCGCCTAGCTAGGATGTCATATTGTATCTACGACATCAAACTACTACGTGGACATATTTATCAGCAACCAGCCCAACGACTCGAGGCCAAGTGACATCTAGAAATGCTGAAGCCAAACAAAGAATGTAGCTTGGATTACGGCAGAATTTTTATTCTTCTATGTCAGCATGTTTGTTTCATAACTATGCAGACACTGTTGGATACCATGCATGAAAAACACTGCGGTCTTTGAAGTTCGCCGTACGATCTGCGAAAGACCATCTACTGGTCCTTGATTGGCCTCGACTCTCTTGTCCGCTTTTTTTTTAACTCAGAGCCGATGATTTCTTTACTGTACGCTACACAACTCACTGTAGGCATAATCAGTGACCAAAGCGTACGAGAGGAGAGGTCCAGATGTCGACAATGAGAAGTAATTCATGGTGTGTTTGAGATCTTCCTCCAATCGTGGCTGGACATCCGCTGTGGCTGTTCGCAATAGCACATGCAACCTACTTCAAATGCTTGAAAGAAGGGGTTGGTACCATCGCTATCCGTGTAACGACAGAGATCGGATGCTGAGTCGGCGTGCTGATTTTAGAGACGTGACGAAACCTGGCTGATAAGAAGTAGACCCACGAAAAGCAAGCTAAGAGACCGCCAGATGTCTTTGGATGAAAGTCTGGTAGATTGAACTGTTGGACTCGTGTAATATGGGTATTGATGCTGGAACATAATGGACTCTCACATAACGAATAGCCAGTGTGACTATTCAAATCGAACCGCTCGCGTGTCGCTGTACACCCACAGGCAGGACAGATCGGCGCTTCTAATACTTGCTGCTTTCAAATCTCCAGGTGCATACGCGGTAGAGGGACGTTAGTTTCTCTCTGACACAATCGTGTATTGCGAGGTGAATACCAGGCTGAGTTTCAGGGGGCAAACCGCACCAGAAATAGAGCTGACAAGCGAAGCTGCAGGGAAAGCAGGGTTCAATGCCCTCCAATACCATGGTTACTGTGCATCGCAATTCCTTGCTATGTTGTGGAATGATAAGCTTTGATGCTACCAGGATTATTTGGTTCCACGTGGGATGATGCAATAGACCATAGAGCTTTGGAATCAGTTGAATGGTCTAAACAAACAAGTTGGAAACCTATCTTATTATTTCGCGGCAAAAACTCATTGACACTCCAAAATGAAACCGTGGGCCGCAGAAGCATTCCCGTGTGGCTTCTCTTAACTCCAGTTCTGCATTTACAGCTTATGACAGTTTCATCCGTGACACCACATAGAGACAGACAGATTGCCAACCTTCGTTTTCTGGCTAAGACTGGCATTTGATCTCGAGCATTACAGAACGGCGGATCTGTGGGAAAGTGCAATACTAGCACATGGCACCTACCTTCAGAATATTAATTACAGACCACGATGGAAGCGCCGAAGTGGTACAGCTGTCAGAACGAGCGTATCATCACTGCTCAAACTTCTGTACTAACTTCGCTGCTAAACTCCTCAATCATCAAACCACTATCTTTTTCACTAATGATTCTATTAATCTTTTATTCCACTGCCCATAAATTCTTAGAACCTAGTTCCTATCACTCAAGATACATTCTCGCCTCCTCCGGCACTGCCCTCGGCACCACTTTTATACAGTTGACGTCGGAACCTATTGTAGATTCATCATCCCTGACGACCGAAGTACTGCAAAGACAGAAATCTATGGATATCCTACTTATATGGCACTAACGCCGCTTTTAAGAGCAACAAAGTGATCAGGACTTGGCCTGGTCGGTGAAGAGGCACGCTAGTCACGACCAACACTTCATGAATCTTTATGCTGGCACTGAGGAGAACAAATTTCCTGCCTTCCATGTGCTTACAATCTATAAAATAGCTGTATTTTCTGCCCATTGCAACGCTTCGGTACTGGTATATGTACTGGCCTCAGTTTATGTATCCAGAGTTAGACCAAATGAAACCCCGGCAACGCCGGAACCCCAACAGAGTTACCAGGCCCAAACACAGGCCCTTTGGATAAGAGGGAAAGAAGAACATCATCCTGAATGTGGAAGAAGTACAGAGTAGCTTCGACGTTGTGAATTTCGCTTTCAACTACTACCATATGAGCATTGCATTCCTCCAACACCCTAGCTGCAGAAACCCAATGACAGCGGCAGAAAATTCCATATCAGTCAGCCATACGGCATGCGCTAAAAAGGCCTTCCCTATATTTTTTCGGTATTTCTGTATCCGTTGTCTAGTCTCAAGAGTAGCGCGAGATCAATAGCATTCTGCCACTCTTTAGTATCACCAACAAGGGAGGCCGCATCAAATTCTAGACGGCATTACCTGGAAAAATCCGATGCAGGATTTGACATGCATTGTAGCTTCTCCAGATATTCTTACCAGTTTCTATTTTATGCGATATGAATGCTGTGGCGCCTCCAAGGGGGATTGCCAGCAGCGCTATGCCTGGTATTTGGATGTTAACACTAGCTCTAATTGCGGAGGCAGGCGCTGGAATGCTAAGCGCGAGAAATAAGCATTACCATGACCCAGGTGCTGATGTATGTCTTTTTCCGAATGGTGTAAAGCTTTGCAGTAGTCGTCAACTGGGTGGTGAATTCCAGTTTTCATATTCAGACTACTCTTTGGACCTTCGCTCTGCTCGCCCTTTATCCACCCTACATCGACATCGACTTTAGCTTCAACCCATCCATTTAATGCCACATTATTTGCACTGGCTTCTTAACTGACTTTCCTGACTGCAAACATTCACAGTGTGTAGATCATCGTTATTGGTAGCAACCCAGAACGTCTAGTGTTTCGGTAGCCCAAGTCGATGAAGCAGCGCCGTACTCAACACTTTGCCAATATGAAACAATCGGCATAGGACTGCACGAACCAGAAGCCCAAGAACTTAATTAGGAAGGAGCCACTAAACCTTGAAGGGGGCTGTGCCCCACGACGCCGCATCGCGAACGGCTGGGGTAGAATACTCCGCTTGCCCCTTCAGAAGCATTGGAGCAACAGGACAGGAATGGAAACGTGAGAACAGGCAAGTCGAACTGAAGTTGAGAGCCTCCACAAATTCATCCGGACCCTGTTAAGACGGCCGCCGCAAGGCTCGGGCGGGATCAAACCTGGGGTTGGTGTACGTGGGGTAGTGCGGGGAAGCTGGAAATCGGCAAAACACAACGCGAGACAGGAGCGCGGCCGAAAGGTACCACCCTTATGTACCACGATCGCTCGCAAACCGTGGCATCTTTGGTGCTCAACTCACACCGCGTCTGACACCTCAGCTGCTAGCCTGCGCCTTCCTCGGAACAACTCGCCAGCAGATGCGGGTGCCGGGTTCCTCCTTTTGCTTGCTCTTTTTCGAGACGGTCCCAGCATGAGCTCCTCCGCCTCCAACTGCCTCGCTGGCTACAGGGCGCTTGCCCTTCGACCCTCGCGGGGTAGCCACAGCAGCTTGTCTGCTAACCTGAAGCTCTATGCCTCTGCCTTTGCTCTCCGGTCCACACCCGTGACCAAGCATGAATACCATTCGAAGCACAATAAAGCCAAACAGCCAGTTGCGGGTGTTCGGAGCCTAACCCGCCCACGCCCGTTGTACCTGCAGCAGCATGTTAAGGCCCAGACTACAGCAATTGCCCGTTATGCATCTCACGCGTCGGAGCCGCACGATGAGGAGATCCCTACCACACCGCCCTTCGTACGTCACATGTACGACCTGCACGTGAGACCTACACTGACGTTTTACCCTAATCTCTAGAGCGCGGGACCCTACTCGAACTTGACCATTGGTGTTCCAAAGGAAAGCTATCCAGGAGAACGCCGCGTGGCAATCACCCCTCAAAATGTTAAGCTGCTCCTGAAGAAGGGATTCTCACGCATTTTGGTCGAGCGTGGAGCTGGTGTTGAGGCTCAATTCACTGACGAGGCGTACGAGCAAGCTGGCGCCAAGACGGTCGACCGCAGGAGCGTCTTCTCGGAGAGCGACATCTTGCTCAAGGTTCGAGCTCTTAGCATCGATGGAGAAGAGAGCGAAGTGGATGCCATCCGCGATGGAGCCACCGTGATTTCCTTCCTCTACCCGATGCAAAACAAGCCCGTTATAGATCGCATTGCATCCAGGAAGGCCACTTCATTTGCCATGGATATGGTTCCTCGAATTTCTCGTGCTCAGGTCTTTGATGCATTGAGGTATGCTGATGCTGTCTTTTTCAACTATGCTGGATCTAACATCATTCAAGTTCCATGGCCAACATTGCAGGCTACAAGGCTGTTTTGGAGGCTTCGAATCACTTCGGCCGCTTCCTTACTGGACAGGTCACTGCTGCCGGCAAGGTATTCAATATTGTTCCTCACAGGGATAATTTATTCTGACATGATCACAGATTCCACCATGCAAGGTCCTGGTGATTGGAGCTGGTGTTGCAGGATTAAGTGCAATCGCAACAGTAGGAGCATAACCTTCCTTTTTGCGAATAACTACTGATATTTGGTATAGGCTCGCCGCATGGGTGCCATCGTCCGCGGCTTCGATACTCGCTCTGCGGCACGTGAGCAGGTGCAGTCACTTGGTGCCGAATTCATTGAAGTTGATATCACAGAAGATGGATCCGGGGCAGGTGGTTACGCCAAAGTCATGTCAAAGGAATTTATTGAGGCCGAGATGAAGCTTTTCTATGAGCAGTGCCGAGAAGTCGACATTGTCATCACTACAGCCTTGATTCCCGGCAAGCCTGCTCCTAAGCTCATCACCAAAGCCATGCTCGGTGCAATGAGGCCAGGCTCTGTCGTTGTAGATCTCGCAGCAGAAGCTGGAGGTAATTGCGAAGCCACTGTTCCGGGAAAGTTGACCAAGTATGATGGCGTGTCCGTGATTGGTAAGATAATATCTGCTACCATTGTGGATTTGGTTGCTGACCAAGTGCATAGGATATACCGACCTTCCCTCCCGTCTGCCAACCCAGTCGTCAACTCTCTATTCAAACAACGTCACGAAATTCCTACTCTCTTTGATCCCTAAAGACAAAAGGGAGAAATACTACGATGTCGATCTTTCAGACGAAGTCACTCGTGGAGCAATTGTTACCTATGATGGCCAAATTCTTCCCCCGGCTCCTCGACCCGCCCCTCCGCCAGTTCAAGCCAAAGCCGCTCCTTCCCCTGCCGACCAAGTCGCAAACATCGTTGCACTTACGCCATGGCAGAGTCAGACTCGTCAGGTCGCTGGTGTTACCGCTGGTATGACGACCGCATTGGCGCTTGGAAAATTCACTGGACCATTGTTCATGTCCAATGTCTTCACCTTCGCCCTGGCAAGTTTGATCGGTTATAGAGTAGTTTGGGGTGTCGCACCGGCTCTACATTCGCCGCTCATGAGTGTTACCAATGCTATCTCTGGTATGGTCGGTATCGGAGGTTTGTTTGTCATGGGTGGAGGATTTCTCCCAGAGACCATTCCTCAAACCCTCGGCGCTCTTTCTGTCTTACTCGCTTTCGTCAATGTCTCTGGAGGCTTCGTCATTTCCAAGCGAATGCTCGACATGTTCCGACGTCCGACTGATCCAAAGGAATATCCTTGGCTGTACGCGATTCCGGCAGCCCTTTTCGGTGGCGGATACATCGCAGCAGCCTCCACAGGAATGGCGGGTCTTGTCCAGGCCGGTTACCTTGTCAGCAGCGTGCTTTGCATGACTTCCCTATCTGGTCTTGCATCACAAGCCACTGCTCGCCGCGGTAACTTCCTCGGCATTCTGGGTGTCTTCAGCGGCATCCTCGCTTCATTGGCCGCGGTCGGTTTTGCGCCAGATGTTCTGACACAGTTTGCTGGTTTGGCTACTGTAGGAACTGTTGCAGGCTTGATTATTGGGAGACGGATTACGCCAACCTCGCTACCCCAGACTGTTGCGGCCCTGCACTCCGTCGTAGGTCTTGCAGCAGTTCTCACCAGTATCGGCAGCGTTCTTGGCCATGCTGGCAGCGACATCTCTACTCTTCACATGGTCTCCGCTTACCTTGGAGTTCTTATCGGTGGAGTGACATTCACTGGAAGTATTGTTGCTTTCCTCAAGTTAGCGGCGAAGATGTCCTCGAAACCTATCGCCCTGCCCGGCCGCCATCTCATCAACTCTACTCTCCTCGGTGCAAACGTTGCTACCATGGGTGCTTTCTTGGCATACGCTCCTGGAGCACCTTTGATAGGTGCTGCATGCCTGGTAGGTAACGCTGCATTGAGTTTCATCAAGGGCTACACTACAACTGCAGCTATTGGTGGTGCCGATATGCCAGTTGTCATCACCGTCCTCAACGCCTACTCCGGATTCGCTTTAGTCGCCGAAGGCTTCATGTTGGACAATTCATTACTAACTACAGTCGGAGCATTGATCGGAGTATCAGGTTCAATCCTTTCGTATATCATGTGCGTAGCCATGAACAGATCACTCACCAACGTCTTGTTCGGCGGAATAGCACAAACGCCACAAACACAAACGAAGTTTGAAGGAGAAGTGACGAAAACGACTTCAGAAGAAACTGCTGAAGCGTTGGTCAATGCTGAGAATGTAATCATCGTAAGTATTCTCTCTAACAGCTCATGGCCAGCGGTGCTCACCAAACTTTAGGTCGTTGGCTACGGTATGGCTGTTGCGAAAGCGCAATATGCCATCTCTGATTTCGTCAAATCCTTGCGTGAAAAAGGCATAAACGTGCGTTTCGCAATCCACCCTGTCGCCGGCCGCATGCCAGGCCAGTGCAACGTGCTTCTCGCCGAAGCCTCCGTGCCCTACGACATTGTTCTTGAAATGGACGAAATCAACGACGACTTCCCGGAGACTGACGTCACCCTTGTCATTGGTGCCAACGACACGGTCAACCCGATTGCGCTGGAGCCAGGCAGTGCGATTGCAGGTATGCCGGTGCTGCATGCGTGGAAGAGCAAGCATGTCATTATCATGAAGAGAGGCATGGCGAGTGGATATGCGGACGTGCCGAATCCAATGTTTTATATGGAAAATACGAAGATGCTGTTTGGCGATGCCAATGACAGCTGCAATGGTATGTCGACAAACGAATCAGAATTACCGAGATGGACACTGACTTGCACACAGCTATCAAGCGGGCACTCGAGGAGAAGCTCAAGGGTTTGTAAGTATGGAAGGAGATTTGAAGTTTTTCGGTTTTCTACATGGCAGTCCCGTATATTTCATTACATTTGCACACAGAAAGTGAGGGAAGATGATTGTCGCGTTGGCATATGCATAAGTGCACGAAACGTTCATATTGAAGGCATAGCGGCAAAGCATATTTTCCTAGCCGTAGAATGCATTCCATAGTCTCAACAAGCTCTCCAGCGTATCCGCGATGTGTCGATGCCTGAGGCCACGCTTCAATGACTGCGGGGGAACCACGTTCCGACCCCTGTCCCATTTTCGCGAATCATACAACCGCAGGCGTTGCGAATCCCTGACCCATGACGTACATCGTAGTAACACACATGTTGAAAGCTTGAAAGTTCGCGATTGACGTATTGCTGTGGATATAGGCAGAAGTCCTCCTCTAGAATCTGTTTCAAAGATCCATAAAGACGCAATTTGAATAAACTAACAAACTCTTCATCATTCAATAAACCTTTCTCTACTCTCACAGTCGGTACGTGGACAAAGACTTCCCCACCATCAATGTTCAGCTCTAACATGACTCTCAAGACGACCCGCAGCAATGTCTATCCCACTCCTCTTCACGCTCCCGCCCTCGAACCGACATGAAATCATCCTGCTCGACACATCCGCGAAACCCTCGTTGAAAGCGCTGAACAAGCAAATAACCTCGACCATCGCGTCGAGCCCCAACTGCGCTGAATTCATGGGCAAATATAAAGCTGCCGACGCGCCCAAGGAGAGCATCCAGGAGTTCAAGATTCACTGGGATACTAAGACACGGGATGGAAAGATTTGGCCAGAGTATACCGAAGTGACGGAGGATAACTTCCCTGCGATATTGGAGTTGCTCAAGTCGAATCCCGTCATGGGCGTCTTGGAGATCAAGGTCGGTAAGGCAGAATAAGTGACGGAAGGCGGAGAGAACGGAGTATGCAGACAAGAAGGTTGTACACACAGAGCGTGCCGTGATACACGGTTGACATGAAAATGCTATGAGAGGTACTTTTCCATTGTCATCCTACATTGGACCCCAGAGTGAATACATTACTGAAGCGCCGTGCTATGCCGTAGCATAGCCAGTTCCATTCATAATGTTGACCGCAACCCTATGGTATATATGAAAGTATTCAAGACGATGGTATCGTGCTAGTAAAGAGCAAGTGCCCGCCTTTGCGGCAGCGCATTGGTACAAAAGAAAAGTCCGTAAAGTGGAGGGTATCCATCCCTGGCGAAGAGTGACCGAATGAAAACCGTAAAACGCCGTTCCAAAGAAAAATACGCAATGTAACAGCGCTCGTAAAAGTTGCAGGCGTGTCATTGTCCCGAGTACCCCTTTAGTCGCACTGACATGGGTATACCGAACAAAGGCTAAGTCACTTCTCCGTCGGCTGAGATATCATCTGTTGCCAATGCACGAGATCTCGACTAAGGAAGTCCATCATCTGCGTCGTGCTAAGATCCCTGAACTTGGTCAAGTCCATTTCCTCGTCCTTAGGCTCGTCTTGACTCCTATCTCCATTTGGTGTGGCTATAGCAGATTGCACGGCTGGGGAAGGTGAGTGGTGTTTTTCGCCTGCCATCTCAACTTGTCGTTGTGCTATGTAGGTCTGCATAGCTCCTGCTGGTCGACGGATATCGTTCCACGAAAGCTTCTGCAACCGCCAATTCTTCGATTTGGCCGGCTTTTGCCCAGCTGCACCATCGCTGCTATCGTGCCCATTCCCAACACCATTCGTTGTGGCGGCCGGAGGTGAGTGTGGGCTGTCATTAGTGGGTGATGTACCATTAGTTGCAGGTGCGGCGTCTCGTGAGTATTGATTTCGACCAAGTCTGCCACGCGACTTTTGAGGTGGTCGACCGCCTCTTCTTGGGGCTGCTGGAGGCTTAAGATCGGTGGTGGGTGTGTCTGGTGGTGCAGATTCAGAGGCTGAAGGAGGCATGGCCGTTTCTTCGGCGGCGGGAGTAGGTGTGGGTTCGAGATCCTCGGGTTCTAGAACTTATAAGCCAGGGTATCACTTTAGCACCTTGTGATGGACATACCGTCCCCTTTCCTTCGTTCTGCGCGTCCCTTCCTTCTGTTTGCAGCTTCAGCGCGTTCCTTTTCGCGATCCCTCTCCCTTTGTTCCTTCTCACGCTGGCTTCTTGCTGCAGCCCCACGAGGCTTTTGTTTCGGTGCGGAAGCTTTTGTGCTATCGTCTTCGGATTCAATGACTGGGGAACCACTTGGAGATCGTGAGCCTGTACGCTGTCGTTTGACTTCTGGTGGAGTTCTGTGGCAAAGCTTGTCAGCTTTGACAAGTTATCGGGTATGCACAGTGGCAAGCAACTCACTCTTCACTGTCTTCACGACTTCGCTTCTTTCGATTTCCGTTCTCTGAGGCGGGTGCACCATCGTGCTTGCTCTCCTCGAGCACCTTCTTCAGTACCTCATCCTCGTCGTAGGCTGCTCGGCTGTTCATTGTCGACCGGCGCTTGCCAAATGAGTCCACACTTGCTCTCGCATTGCGATCTCTATCCCTACTTGAGTGCCTCTCTGTGTCTTTCGAAACTGACGATTTTCGCTGCTTGCCGTGCTGTTGATCGTATACGGGGAGGTAGCGAGAGTACCTTTGGCTGTTTTCGGGGTTTCGTTAGCAAGAACTACGAATTGTATGCGAAATGGGAGGCATAATGTGTATGAACATTTGCTCTGCGATGCCCCGCTCCGCCAGTTGGCTTACGAGAGCACTGACAGACTGAACATTGAAAGGGACAAGTAACGTGGCGAGGAATAACTCACCCTTTTGGACTGACTGTGACCTTGTGGAGGTCTTTCCTGCACTCCTCGCAGAAGTACTCGTCGGGACTGGCAGCTTCCTCCATGATGCCGACGCATCCGCCGTGCTGCCAGACCTTGCAGATGTCGCATTGGATGAACAGACCACCTAGATCGTCACCTTGAGTGTCAGGATCTGTCGGGGCAGAACTAGACTTGCCAGCATCCGATGGCGGACCCGGGTATTCTTGGTAGCCACACACGCATCGTGTGACCTCATCCTCCTCGGCCATGTCATCGTCGAGCTCGTCATCGAGCTTCGCAGACTCGTCTTCGTCGTTGTCTTGCTCGCGAGTTCGGCGTCGGGTCAGAGGTGGCTCGATTTGCGACCCGCGAGGTGGCTCTTCAGGTTCTTCCGAAGAGAGCGAGTGTGGGGTCGACGACTTGGGCGGTGACGACTGTTTCTGGTTTGTCCTCGGCGCACGATCTGTGCGAGCCGACGAAACAGAGGATGAGGATGTGCTGGGTGCGGTCGCGACGCTGGGCGGGGGCTGGGTGGTGCGAGCCCGCGATGACCGACGCGGGGACATTGTGTTCGTAGCTATCGCTAATCTAACGACGAGTAGCTGAGCGGCACGTCAAGAGAATTGGAGCTTGGAGGAGGGTGGTGTTGGGAGCGCAGCGCTTGGGGGGTAATCGGGTCGAGGGTAGTAAGAGGCGACGGGAAGGACCGAATTGGGATGGCAGCGAGCCGGCCAAGAGCTGCTACAGTACAATGCAATGGCAGAGCTACCGTTAGAGCGCGATGGCTGCTCTCCAGCTGGTGGAGCTGGCGTCGTGAGGGTGCGCAGTCGGGACGCTGCAGATGCGGAGAGAGCGGGACAAAAGCTCCACGAGCTTCAAAGGGTGAGGATGGGATGGATTGACGACTGCAAAAGAATACCGAGTTGCGAAGTGAACATATTCTGGACCCAAGTGAGCGTCTGAGGCGCCGTAGGGGGACAATGCCGTACGGGTGGGCGAGCTAGAGGCGTGAGGAGTTCAGAAATTCGCGTTGCGCCCGCTGCCAGTCCTCGAACGGGTCATTTCGCACTTGGGGGGTCAACGGCCGGCCGTACTCTCGGCACGTGACTGTGGGCTCTTGCGAGGCGCAGGGGCCTGGACAAGGCGGAGTCAAGTCCATCGGGGCCTTGGAAGACGCAGAAAGCGTGGCCGGGGGCTCTGCGAGGAAAATGTCTCTTGACTTTTTCGTCCTTTGTCGTGGAAACCGAGGGCGAAGAAGGGAGAGGGGCACAAGGTGCTGGCGGTGACAAGAGAAGTCGCGATCCGCACGGTGAGGCAGGCGCGCTTGGCCCACTCCTTCCCGGGCTAGCTTTTTCGCGAGAGGGGTTTCAGCGCGTGCACCATGACTGGTCAGCATCATTCACTCCCATCCAAGGCACATCGACAGCAAAACATTCGGCACACGCTAACATTTGTAACAATCAGCCAGGCGCTGGCAGGTGGCTAGTCATGCAGTTATTATTATGCGCTATGTAATGATTCCAATCTGCCTCCCCTTTAGACTCGGTTTAGAGCGTCATGTGAACCGGCTTTAGGCGCACCATTGGCCTCATTCCGCGACTGTACTCCATTCGCCCCTCTAAGCTTCGCATCCCTGGCCATGCCATTGTGCGTGCCATTGAAACTCAGCTCGGCAATACCAGGGTAGCCCTTCACGCCAGTAGCTTTCTCCAGACGAGAAGCCAGATCCTCAGACACCTCCCTGAAAATACCAATCTGTCGCTTGATAATCTCCTTGTCTGTGCAATTCTCCATATGGCCACTAATGTTGGAAATAAATCGCTCCCGAGCAGCTTCATCGAACACCTTCTCCCAGAGTGCGCGTGGCGCGTTGAAGTCTTCAGGTCGGATCTCGGACAGGAAAGCAACAGCATCACTTGCGAAGTGGCCATGTGTCTTGTCGAGATTCACAGACCGGCTGCGGAAAGAGATAGGCTCAATGGATGAGAGGTACTTAGGTCGCGAGCCCTGGTTATAGAAAGCCATGCTTCCATCTCGCTGAAAGTTACCAAACCGATATGGCACGCGAGGAGCATTGACCGGTAGCTGCTGATAGTTGGCACCAAGACGGTGGCGATGGGTGTCTGGGTACGAGAAGAGGCGAGCCTGAAGCACAGGATCTGCAGATGGCTCAATGCCAGGCACTAGATGTGCAGGATTGAACGCGATCTGCTCAATCTCGGCAAAGTAGTTCTGAACATTCTCGTTCAGGAAAAACTCTCCAACCTTACGGAGCGGAAACTGCCCATGCGGCCACACGTGTGTCAAGTCGAAGACGTTGATCTTCTGCTTCTCCCACAACTCCTCTGCCTCCTTGGCGGTCATTGTCTGAACCATCACATCCCAACCGGGAAAGTCGCCTTTTTCAATCGCTTCGTAAAGGTCTTTCGTTGAGTAATCTGGACCATAATCATGTGAAGCTTCTTGTGTAATAAAGGCAGTACCCTGCTTCGACTTCAGGTGGACCTGAGCGTATACCCAGTCGCCATTCTTGTTCACAAGCTTGTGGGTGTGCCCATGGTAACCGTGCATTTTGCGGTAGCCATCTGGGATACCTCGGTCGCCGAAGAGTATCATGAACTGGTGGATCGACTCTGGATTCTGCGAAGCATAGTCCCAGAAGAATGTCGAATCATCAGCATGGGTGAGATGCGTTGCTGGATGGCGTTTCTGTGTGGCAATGAACGAGGGGAATTTTGCAGGATCGCGCAAGAAAAACACAGGAGTGTTGTTGGCGACAACATCCCAGTTACCTTCATCAGTCCTGAACTTGACAGAGAATCCTCGAGGGTCCCGAGCGCAATCATGCGAACCAGACTCGCCACCTACAGTGGAGAACCGAACTGAGACGGAACATGTCTTGCCCTCCTTAAAGATGTCCGCAATGGAAAGATCTTCCAGTGATTCGGTCGTCTTGTAGTATCCATGTGCACCAGCGCCTTTAGCGTGAACAACTCGCTCAGGTATCCGCTCTCGGTCGAAATGCGATAGTAGATCAATGAGGTGGAAGTCTTGCAGCAGTAATGGACCACTCTCGCCTGCACGTTGGACTTCGTATGGGTGTGGATATGGGGCGCCATTTGATGTAGTGTACACAACATCTCCCGACTTCGAGTTGCGGTCATCGGCGTAGTTGCGATACAGGTCGCCATTCTTCTTGCCATTGGTCGCATGCGCAGCATCAGAGCCGTTAAGCTGTCCATTTCCGTTCATCGTCGTCATTTTGGGTATAATATTTAATCGATTTGTTGCATGAGTGCTTAGAAGAAATAACTGGCAAAATGTGGATTGAACTTCTTATATCGCCCTAAAGAAAAGCCTTTGCGTCGTGCAGCCTCGAGACATTTTTCTTCCTTACGCTTACCATCATCGCGTGCCGCAAGCCACGGTCGATGACGCTTATAGAGCTGCCGATTTCTAGACCTAAAACATGGCTTAAATGCACTGGGACTAGATTTGCCGTTATTGCTAAGAGATCGAAATCGGGAGATGCACATGGATAAGTCGATGGTACTTTCACTTTTCCATCGGCCACGACAACGGCGTCTGTGTGATTGGCTCATCACCCACATGTTTATGCCGCGTGCCTTTCACGGCATTTTTGTCAGCAACATCCAGAAGCCTTGTATTACCAATAAGAGGCGCTCCGAAAGAAAGAACACCATGTGGCGCGACAACAGCCTTGCATCTGTTGGGGTATGAAGTCACAGATGTTGGGTGATCGCACTAATCGGTCCTTTTGTTTGGTACACTGACATCACTACGCCTTTGCCGCATGGGCATCGAAGAGATCCGCACCAAATCCCATGTTCCAATGGCCAATCTTTCTTCATATTCGAGGGACTAATGCCACGTTGTAGCTTGCCACTCGAAGTGGCACGAATGGAGAATTAACTAAAAGCATACAGCCCCCCATAGATGTGAAAGAAAATGATTGAGACTCACCGTTGTCAAACAGCCTGTTTGGTTATTCTGTATAGGCTTCGCTGCGCTTTCGATTCTGTTCTCACACAAAAAGCTAGGCCCCACCATAGGACTTTTCACCAGAAAGTAGGCTTTGTTCCCACCCCAGGTGCTCCTTTTATCTCCCTCATATTATGCGAGATAAACACATCTTACAGTAACAAAGTACTGGCTATCCGATTTCGCCGACTTGCATCCGTCAACCCTAATATTTGTCAGAATGCCTCGTGATGGAGTGCAGTTGACTATCAAAGTTCCAAATGATTGAATCGATCGCTTCTTGACTGGTCAAAGCTTTTGCTACCATCATCATCACCAAAAGCACCGCTGCAATTGGTGTCGTGCAGCTCGAGAACTATAGTCGTCAATTGTGACATGTTCGGGGAACCGACCAGGAACTACCCGGCGAAGAATGGAATGTGTCTTGGCTGAGCTCTGCGATTGGTGCACAATTCAGTGCACTTCTCGACGCATAACTGAGGTTCTACGCGATCGTCCTCGATCTGCAAGATGCTTATATTGGCGATACGAAGCACGAAAATAAATTGAAGGATTACCATACCGTATCGATTCGCATTCAAAATGCATAAGAGTTGTACAGAAAGATGGTGCTGGTGTACAATCCATTGTTACTGCGACCGCTAACGTAAAATGTGAGCACGAGAAGGAAACATGATCTTGGACTGTGCCGACCTGGTAAAATCATCGCAACTACTGCATTGTGTTTCCACGCCGGAGTGTCGTCCCGCGCTGCACTTTTTAAGCATCTCTCTCACCACGCCTGCATGCTGCTCACTATCGATAATGCATCATTGGTCATGCTGGTCTTCGTGATTGAGATGAAAGTTCGGAACACAGGTGGCATCATACGTTCGGCTGCAGTTTAATGCACCACCCAGGAACTTTAGGGATGCCACCTCATATCTTTCGAGCTGTTAAGAATTACACATCACAGAAGGATTTGGTGGACCTGGTTTATCCAGCAGTTTCAGGAAAAGCTGCTCAATACGGATAAGATAGTAGAAATGCACGTTTCTTGAAAAATGGCGCAATCGAGCTGGCGCCCAAGAGTCGGAGAGAATCCTCGGTTTTCTAGCAACCTCTCCTCTATTCAGTAAAGAAGAGTGTCAAGTCAAAAGACATTAAGCCGAAGAATTTGCGTTTTCAGTATTTTGGCACGTACAATATCTACTTCGCCAATTTTGGTAGCTGTCGAGCGTGCAACTCGGCTGGAAATGCTAAGACTGACTCGCCAATACCCTTTACCTGCACTTATGCGCCTCCTTAGGCTGTGCATCAGGACACGAGATACTTCAGCGAGGACACATGTCCCCTTGGCTGGGTTTTCATTGAGATGGTGACCACCTTCTCGCAACAGGCGCCAAAATCCTTCAGTTACTCGCACGTCATCCGAGTCAGGAGATTCATCCTTCACTGCCATTCTGTCTTGGAAGAATGATATCAAAACGCACCCTTGTAGAGGTCTTTTGCAGTAGTTCCAAACATGATCCAAACTGAACCGGGTCGAAGGGTCCGCGGCGTCCAAGCGTTGACCGTCGCTAGCTAGGTCTTGTTACTCCAAGTGTAGTGATAGCCGGCGCCATTTGAGGTCGCAGATCCACAGTGGCCTTAGCTGTTGCCTTTCTAGAAGGCAGGACGCGTATCAGCGGTCTCACTTATACTTGTATGGCCGGGTGTATGGGTCTTCCACCAAACGGAGTGATCTATAAAAACGTGTCTACGTCAAGTGCGCAGTTCTTTTCTCCAAATCCAGCCTAGGCCGCCCTGTGAAGTATGGAGCCCTTGAAAATAGAGCAACAGAGTCAGTCGTTCCGGGGATAATGAACAGCTAAGGATCAATATCTTTGGACACGTTCACTGGTTGTTCTGACCACATGGCAAGGTTGCCACCGCACTAAGCCGATGTGGTAGGTACTCTTCGAACATTTCCACCACACAGTCTGGCCGATGAGCAGCAGGCATCTCTTCTTGAAACAGTCGCGTCAAGAGCCATCATATCAGCAGCCCGCGTGACACGCTGACGGTCTTCTCGAACTCGAAGTGGAAGCTACCCCACAATGTTCCCCAAACTCGGGGCTACCGGCTCTTCTCGTTCCACGACTCGGTATTAAACACTATCGATAAGCCTTAACCCAGGCTCATATGCAGCCAAGTCCAATTAATCCAACAACCGCCATTGGCCATCCCAAGGTACTTCATCTGGGAATGCGATGCTCGCACCGTTCAGTGTCGGAAGCTAGGTCATGTTTTCCCTTGCTGTTTAGCTCGATGTCTGGATGTTTGGGAGGTGTGGGTGTGAGTGTATATGTATATACAACGGTTGTTTTCGAATGGGTGGGCCTGGTTTGCGCGATTACTTCTCGTGTAGTCCATTTGAACAAGACTCGACTCAAAATTCTTCGAAAATAGTAGGATCCTTTTTGTACAATCGCATATCCCATCTCGAAACTCCGTCTGTCAAACGCAGAATCGTCAACATGTTTGCAACGCCGGTATTCATTTCACGGAATGTGTAAGAAACTTGGCCTCTTTGTTTCGCTTCATTTACTCATATATCTCAGTCTTGATCCCGCAATATATGCTTCAAAACGCGCTAGTCAAGGCCGTGTACACTCAATATCAAGACTCTCAACAACATCTTCGGAAGCCTCTTCAGTGGACCTCTATCGAACATCGTCTACTAGCTCCAATGCTTCAACTTCGACGACTGCATCATCTATTGCCCCCTCTAGTCCTAGACAGCGGCCGCAGCATCGCAAAACGTTCTCTGCGAGCTCATTCTCCCTTCCAAAACGATTTCAGAAGAAGCTGCAAAAGGCTCAGCCGCAACAACTCCAGCGGCGTAGTGAGCCTGTGCCCACTTCTGCACCACTTTTAGCACCCGTGCATGTCGAAGAAACAACGCCTAAGCCAGCCGCGGACTGGCAATGTTCAGATTTAGTGGTGCGATGTAGGAATGACGTCTATCATGTAGATCGTGTAATCATGTGCTATCATTCACGGTGGTTTGAGAAAGTGTGTGCTGTAGTCATTGCTCCAGTATGTGTTTTCAAAGTCTGGTCTCGTGGGCATCATTCGCTGACCATCTGCAGCGATCATCGAAGAGCGTCATCGATCTCAGTTCAGACGATCCAGAAGCCGTTGCTGCTATGATGCAATACTGCTACCAACTGGACTACACAGAAAGGTTGTCAGGTTCGGACGCTGCAGTTCCCGAAGCTACTACGCTCAGCTCTCATGTGGCCGTTTTCATGCTCGCAGAACGGTACGGTATTACTGGCCTCAAACGTGTCGCGCTCGAGAAGTTCGAGGAGCTTGCAGGTATGGTGCTTATGTTTGAGGGCAACGAAGAACAATTGATACAAGCCATCCGCGCAATGTACGCACCGGGACGAAGATCTGACGCAAATGACCTTCGACGCCTGGCTATCCAGCTTTGTGCAGGCCATGTTGAAGCTTTCATCAAAGGAACAGAAAAAACAATGGCCATGGTATTTGAGTCTATGGATGAGCTGCCAGAGTTCAGGGCGGACCTGTTCGAAGAGATGGCATCACGATGGAAGTGAAGGTGAACGTCGGCCATCAATGTGCCTTTGGCGAAAGAGTTGTTGACTCTTCCCAAGTAACACTGATGGCTCCAGAATACTGCCTTGACGGCTCCTATCGTTAATTTTCCTTTGTAATGCGACTCGCAGAGTCAACAACACTCGCTCAAGCTTGAGTCTAGGGCCAGATCACAAGCATCGATGCTTACCAAACATGGACATCTCCGGAGCGATGAAGTCACCTTCACCATCGATAAGCAATCGCAAAGGTCATACGATTTCTGCTCTTGAGTGCATACGTGGACGCGTCGCCCGCGTCGGTGCGTTCAATTCGTGCGTAACTCGATTTCACATCGACATCAAGAGACATATAGAAGCCTTTGGTTCTTGAAGTCCATTCCCATCTATACCTCACAGATTACCACCCATTTGGCAACACTTGTCAACGGCCTTTCCATGATGATCGGTCAAGACCGTAAGCGTGCATTCAGTCAGGCGTTTAACTCTGCTTCACAGCCTATGCGCAATCCCGGCTACCAGACAAATCAGAATCTTCCCAGAGCAAATGTTGCTTCAAGACCGCATAAACTGTCCATGCCGTCGAGTCTCTTCGACTCGGACAAAGAAAATACTCCCACGGTCTGCCAGGGTAAAGTTGAAACTACTGGGGTTCTCGCTGCTCCTCATGTAGGCTATCAAAGCCAGCAGAACCATCGCTCACTCTCCCTGCCATATCACATGGATGTCCAACCTCGAGGGCACCCTCTTCAGGATATCTCCAGGCAACAATACATGTACAACGGCGCCACGGGCCAGTCGGTTTCCACTACTGCATGCTTGACCCCAGGCGACCTTGAAGTAAGACAATTCTACGTCCTCACACCGTTTACAACACAGGTCTCGTCACTAGTTGGGTCTTCTCCACCTAGCTTTACCTCAAACTGTGGCTCCAGCTCTCTTCAAGATTCTGGTGAGTCTGGGCCGATCATCTACGAGGATCCAGATGTTACCATGTGCGGTCAGCTCGTTCCTGTCGGCCCTCCTACCCCAAGTGCCTTGAACCTCCAAGACCTCTCACTCCAGGACATACCCAGGCAGTCCGTGCTGCCACTTCCAGGCAGGCCAGTCGTAAGAAACGACCGTGCAAGTGTGTACTTTGTCCATTCAGCAATCTTCAACTGGTGAGCATACAACTTCTAGACAGAGAAAAAGATCTCGGACTAACATCTATCCAGCACATTCCCCACCATTCTGCCAAACGAAGTCGTCATCGTCTTCGACAAGGGCAGAAAAATGATCAAGACGAACAAGTACCCGCTTTGCAACGAGTCCCGTTTCTTCGCTCAACTGCTAGACGGTCCCTTTCTTGTACGTCTACCCAACATCCCAGACACAATCTACATATAAAGTCTAACCATCGTGTTTCAGGAATCGCACACGCGCTGCATCCGCCTGCGCGGCAACTTCCCGTACGGCATAAAAGCCATGCTGGAATACGTTGATTCGGGAATGTACAGCTTCGATGCCAACATGCGAGTAGAGTATCCGCACATTACGCTTCTCGATCTGCATATCCACGCCTACTGCGCTGGTGACAAGTATCACATACCCAGGCTATGTAAGTATGCGGTAGCACAGTATATCAGTATAGGGAGCATGATTCTCAGTCTACGCGTTCCTTCCGCCTCCAAGTCTGGGCCGGACAACTTCCAGAGTACAGCACATTCACATGGCGATCCAGTATACACGCCGATACATGCGGGTGGAAGTCATCCAAATGACCTTTCTGCTGCGGCAATAATGGACCGCTTCCTCGACTCCCTCGTGCTTCTGTGGAGGAATACGCCGAATCGCTCTGACCCAATGCGCGCAGCGGTGCTCAATCTCATCAAGCCCAGCCTGGACCAGCTGATGCGGCAGAGGTTCTTCATTACGATGATGCTAGAAATGATTAGTTTCGGCGACGACATTGTGCAGAGTCTTGAAGAAGACGGATTCGAAGTTACTACGTTCCTTGTGCCAGCTGGCATGGAGAGGAGGTGGGGTCTTCGGTTTGGTGTTATTTGAAGTCGTTGGGTGGATCGGAAGTTTAGGTATGATAAGTGAGGTTGGAACTACGTGGGCGGCATTGTAGAAAGCAAGCATGCAAGCTTCGTGGGCATCTGCTTATGAGTCTTCATAGCACTCACTTACTGAGCTGCGTAGCCTGAAATATATCTGTCTTCTGTGGTTGCCAGTCACTCTCATCTATGACTTGAGCGAGTGCGATTAGAAACCCCCTCGTCCTGTGCACTACTATTCCATATGCAGATGAATTGTCTCATAAAGGGTTTTGTTCGAACCAAGGCACTTAATGAAAATTGGCCACCCAATTGCGTACACTATTATGAGGGGTGGGTGAGGAGCAGGGCATACTAACATCGAGATGATCATCGTAAACACTTTGCTGAGATGTTTCACATAGCATTGGGACGAGGCACACTGAAAGAACAATGCTGATCCGATCTGATACTGTTCCATTCTTGATCCCACTTGCGAGGCGAACCGCTCAACGCTGCAACGCAATGCAATGCAAAGCAGGGCTTGGCTTTTGAAGATAGCTAAAATATTGCTACACAGAAGAGATAATGTGGCAAAAGAATGTGTTTGGACACAAGCGCCCACCTCCAAACTTGACAACGGAAAGCGAACTTGAGAGGACCAGACGCAAAAGCCCTCAAGATTAAACCTAGACTATCGTGATACAAACACCCATCGCTCAATCGCATACAAAAAGCTGCACTTTCAACAAGATCAACGCAAGCTATGTGTACAGCCAGTCATGGAACTAGACGGCGAAAAGACGAGGTCAGAAAGGAAAGGAAATTCGTGATGGCTGTCGAGCCAAAAAATGTAAAGCCGGATGAGCTGACGGGGCAACATCCAGACTGGGTCAAATCTATGGGTCGTGAAACTCGTGTGTATGGGGTATCAGTTTTCTTTTCGGTCCATTTGCCGGAGTGAGACCACCGGCAAGACCATTCGGAGTCCGAGTATTGTTGTAGTACAAAATGAGATATTGGGCTACTCGAAGTCCAGGAGCGGAAGTGCTCTGCGGTCGTATCGTCCCAATGGCTTTGGTGGTACAAGGTGTGTCACCTCCCTCCTCTCTGCCTTCTTTGCCTCAACCTTGTAAAGTTTCTTCTTCTCAAGGTCCGGATCATAATAGTACGATGCTGTGACCGGAACCTTGTGTTCTCTTGTGCTCAGGGGGAGTGTGTATTTGAAGTTCCCTCTCACAATGAGCTCGAAAGGGTACTGTAGGACTTCTTCCCAGCGTTCCTTCCCGCCCGCTTCAGAGCTATTCCCAGGATGCGATAGTCGAATATCGCCGGTGGATTGCGCACGACGCTGCTGGAAGAAGGAGCCGTCGAAGTTCAAAGGCGCGTCGAAATGAAAGATGCGGCCAAGCGACATGGTCCGAGGTTCGCCATCAATTGGATCATTGCCTTCGTCAGTGCCGCTGATGCCAACACCAGCATCACCGTTAGAGGCCGATATATCGATCCGGTGCCAATCTTCCTCGTTGTTGTGTTTACCATCTCCGTGCTCACGCCACCACTTGTCAGATCCAACGTGTTTACTCTTTGCGAATATTAGCACGTCCATGTCCGAGACTGTAACACCGATGATGTTTGGGTTGGTAGCGTTGACGATCAAATCCAGCACGATCTGGTCTTCACTTGCCACGACATTTTGAATGCTGTCAACCGCGACGTTGGTGAGTGGCTTTGTGGTTGCGAATATGAGTCCAACGGAGGTGAAAATGACCACGAGCAGGAGTATCGAAAGGACAAGGCAACCAGCGAAACGACGACACCAACCACCGTTGTTGCGATGCCGACGTTCCAGATGGCGTAACGTGAGACTATTCCGCCGGCGTGGTGTTCGGACACGCGGGCTTCGACCGGATGGGATCAAGGGAGTTCGCTCATCGTCGGCCACGTTCTCGGCATCCATATCATACGACGATAACTCGCTGTGTATTTTGCTCCCATTACTATGACCGTTGCCAACGTTGAAGGTATGGAAGCGAGGGCTGTTCGGTTGCGACGCTTGTCTTGATGATGGCCCACGTATACGTGATGATTGTGGTAATGACGAGTCGCTGTCCAGTACGAGGTGGCCTAGACCTCCACGGCCTTGGCCATGTCTGCCAATGTGATGGTGGCTGCCTCCACCTACTCGACCTGACCCGACTCGAATGGTCCCTTCACCACGCTCTAGAGCATCACCGTCTATGCTGGGGTTACTATAAGGGTTCGTAAACTTCATGCTGCTCTTCTTATTTGGATTCTTGTGCGCATCACGAATTGCCAGACGTGGATCGGCAAGGCTGGTAACGGACGTCATGCTTGGTGTTCGTGAGTGGTGCTGTCGGCTGCGATGTGGCTGGTGTTCGGGTGGGTTCGATTCATAGATGAAGGTGGCATCAGAGTCTGATGAGTTGGCCTCATCAACTGCGCTTGCCACCTTCTGTTCGAAGACATCTGCCTTTGTCGAAGCTTTACGGACTGCGTTAGTGGCTGAATAAAAATATCTGAAAGAAGGAGGCTGAGCAGAAAGCATGCGCATCTCTGGGCTTGGGGGTGATATGGTCAACATGGAGCGCCTGTCGTCATACGAGCGGTATGAGGTTGGGCTTCCAATAGAGGACGTTGCATTGGAGTGAGAGCCGGAATCCGGCTGGCTGGGAATATAGTAGTGGTACGAGATGTGTTGCAACCTACCAGTGCCTGAATTAATCGACGGTGCTTTTCGCTTTGGCGGTTTTCGTTCCTTCTTGGGGCGAATTGTCTCGTTGCTCGTCTTCAGTCGGAGGCTTCCGTCCACACGACCTGAGGCTGAGCGGTCTTGATTGGCAATATTGGACTGTGCTACTGACGGCACAGTCTCCGTCTCAACTGTCATGTTGCGTAGAGGCGGGTCCACCCGAGACCTATTGGACAAGGATGAGAGTGATGGCTTCGAGGTGACTGTGTTTGGTCGATGGGTAGAAGACGCGCGTTGATGTTCTTGCATCTTGCCCTTCCTGTCCGCTTTAGTTGCGCCGTCGCTTCCGCTTTCCGTGTTCTTGGTGTTGCTGTGGGCGGTGCTGAGGTCTTCGGTGACTTTGGACGAGCTGACGTCATTTCGTTCGTCGTCGGAACTTTTGTGCGTGGTCGCAGAGGGAACAAAACTAGAATGGGCATTAGCAAAAAGTGTGCGGATGGCACCGAATTTAGCCCTCCTAATTAACTTTGCAACGTGCGTCGCGATGACAAAGAGTGGGGCTATTGCGGGGAATGAGCTCACCTTTGCACTTCTAGACCATCAAAGCCGGGGGTCGCAGGCAGGCTGGATTCCTGGACCGTCTCAAGCTTTGGGGCAACACCGCTGGCACCGCGAGACGGGCCTTTCATGCTCAGGACAGGCTCGTCTGGGTCACTTGCCACCGGCTCATCCCTCACCGGGAAGCGTGAGAGCGACGCTGGCGACGAGCTCTGGACAACAATGGCGGGGGTGGGTTGAGCGTCGGACTTTTTGAGCTGTGTGCGAAGAGAGTTTGCGCGTGAACGAGAGCGGCCGTCATCCCCGGGCGGCGGAGACCTGAGACGCGGCGAGATGGGCCAATGAGGGGTGTTGTCGCCTGAATTGGAGGCGGAGGAGGGCTTCAGCGGCCGCGGTGCTCTTCCAGAGTCTGACGACGAGGCAGGCGGGAGTTCAGGTATGCTGGTGGCAGAGAGGGCGCGCTGGATGGCAGCAGCAGAGGGCGTCTTGGTACTTGAGCCAGCGAGGCTGGGTCCCCTGCTCGGGCTCACGTCGGTACTGCTCTTGCGTGAACGGAAGCCAGGCTTTGGGTTCGTCCCCGAAGGCGCTTGGGGGCGCTGGGGCGGGCGGGCGGGCGATGCGTCTCGAGAGGAGAGCGGCGAGGTTGCAGACGAGGGAGAGCCAGACACGTTGAGGGAGCGCACGCCGGCCAGGGTCTGGTGTCGCATGGATGCAGGAGGCCCGCTCTCGGATGCAGCAGTGGCAGTGGCAGCAGCAGGAGGCTTGTGGCCGTTAGTCGTGGGGGGCTCTGGGGAGGGTGCAGTGGAGTCGGTGGGTGTTGAGGCGTGCTGCGAGGTGGGCGTCGACGTGGGCTCGGCCGACTCCAGGACGCCGGAAATGGAGTGGAACTCGTCGTCGGCAGTGTCTGTCATGATGGTGGTTCTTTTTCGTCAAGCGGCACGAGCGCTCGTGGCATGCTGTGCGCGGATTCGACGGGTGTTGGCTGGAGAGGGCCTGGATAGCAGCGAGGCCCGAGAACAGTGGCGGTCAATATCAATGGGGCACTCCCGGCCAGCACGCGGCAGGCGGTCGTTGGACAGCGCCGCAGCGCGGGGACGATGCTGTCGAGGCAGAGGTACTGTGGCGTGCAGCGGACAGGTACATTTGCAGCGACGGGTGCAGAGGGCAGGACGGGGTGGTGAAGAGGGTGTGAGGTGTGATGAAATCAGAGTGCCAGCCCAGCATCCTGCATTTGGCAACTAGTTGGCGGGCCGGCCTGGCCTGCTGGGCTGCTGGGCTGACGGGCTGACGGCTGACGCACCACCGGCGTCGCCCATCTCAGGAACCGAACAACTGCCTGTGTGCGATGCGCTGGCACTGCCGGCACCGCAGCCTCGAAGAACTTTGCGAATAAGAAAATGCATTGCCCGGTCAGCTGAGGTCGCATCTCCGTCGCCCGCCCATGGTGCTCCAGCCCGCCTCCAAACGGCCTCTACTATGTACGACTCCTACAAACCCCCTTCCCATCCGCGGCCACGAGTCACACTACTCGGCGCTGCCAAAAAAAAACCAACTACCGCATTCGATAGGGCTGTCTTCCGTGCTGCACGGGATGTTGCCGCCGTGCAGAAGCAATGCTGGTCACCCATGCGCCTCCCATGGCTCTCCACGACTGCCAGACCTCCACGTGCCAGACCACCCACGCCGAGCCGACACTGCCGCCAAAAAGCAGCCTTTAACCCCCCTGAAGGAGCGTGGGCTGGACTGAGTGCTGTCCTCCTGCACCCAGATTGTGTGCCTGTTGCCGCTCGACTATGGGTCGGGACGGTCTCACCTCAGCCGGGCACCATGTCATCCAGCAATCTAATCCCGTCGCACACGAAAATATAGCCTGGTCTTGCTTCCCTCTATAGGCAATCCGTATTGACTTAGCACGGTAATTTGTTTAGCCGACCGAGGTTACAACTCAGAGCGAGACCTCTCACTGCCCCGGCCTCCTGTGACTCCCGACTCTCACACAGGTCCGTTCGTCCATCACCAAGGCCAAGCACTGGTTATTGTTCCGTGTTATCCGGACGCCCGTCTATTCTTCCGCTTAGTCAATACTCGCCCTCGCTTGTTGCTCGGACGAATATCAAAGCACTGGACGTCGCACGAAGGGTTATACTTACGTTAGCGCTGCGTTCATAGGCGACCAATCATGACCCTGCACGTGAGACCTCCATTCACTCACAAAATCACAAATGTCGCCCTCGTCACATCCAGAGCAGACTGAAGGCTGACACATGGCTCTTTGCTGGACTGGAAATTAGTCCCCGTTCAATGTAATTTTCTCTACTTTTCTTAAAATGCGCGTGTTCAGTGTAATAAGATAGGTAGGAACAATGATCGCGAAAAGCAAGTTATGGACTTTATAGCATTGAAAAAAAGCCGAGAAACTTTCAAATTAATCCTCACCACTGTACGCCTTCACTGTTGCACTCCAGATGGGTATCCTGTCAAACCTGCCGGGTCAATCACACCTTGATCCTTCGTTATACCCACGTCCCTTTTGAATCGCCACAGCCACTCCGAGTAATCTGCTGGTGTTTGATTCCACGTGTCATCACCACCATACATGATCCATCTCGCCTGGTGCTGTATCTCTTCGTCAGAAGGTACATGGCAATTCGGGTTCTTCGGTGACTGTAATTGAAGAGAGTATCAAGTCAGTACGCAACTCGCATACAAGCATGTGCGCAATTGCTTACCATGGTCGATGCCACCCAACGCTTGATATCGTTTTCGAAGCATCGAAAGAAGTTTGTGTCTTCTGGCAGAAGCGCCCTGGGCCGACAAGGCTGATCGAAATTCGTAGTCGGTGTAGGTAGAGTAACACCCAGGGTGGTGGATTGTGTCGGCAGCATGAAAGCTGCTTCCGCAAAAGTGGACGAAGTTCCATTTGGGACGCTGGCTTCGAGGAAAGAATGTGCTGCATTCATGGTCGAGTTCGTAAATGGAGGAAGTGCTGTCTGGGGCCATTGCCGGTCCAGATCTGATCTTAAGCTCGTCTCGGTCATGGTATTCATATCGTGAACTGCGTCCGATACGCCTGTTCGACGCTTGAAATTTGATAGCCACGTCGTACTTGAATAGATGCCTTTCACAACCCAGTTGGCAAAGATGTCAGACGGCATAGTTGAAGCTTTCTCCATCCGCCTTACAATTTCGCAGGCCTCATTCTGGTATAGCCCGTCGTCAAGCGACACGGACAAGGCTTGCTGTACTGCAACAAAAGCCTGAAGCTGGGTTTCGAGAGGGCATTGTGCAAACAAGTCGCCTTGACCGGTAATCCTAAGTGGTGAATGTCTGCTTTCACTGGCTATTCTCATCGGCCCAAATCTAGCTTTTCTGGCCAACTCCGGAGAGGACATGATCAAATCACGTAGCCATGAGAAACTATGTGTCGGATCGGAGGACAGAGGATTTGTAGGTGCTGTAGCATCAGCTGCAAAGATAATGCGGCAAGCTTCGATTTGCATGGTGTCGTTAGTTGGTAATTGGCCACTCTTATCAAAGTAGTTCTGAACGAAGTATTCTATCTCGATCTTTAGTAGCTCGTAAGCGTTCGGAGGGGAGCCCCAGGGTGGATCGCTGGCTTTCAATGGTATGCACGTAGTTCGCTCATAGTCGATGAAATCTGTTGCGCGAAAGTCAGCTAACCGTCAATTTCAAGTTGCAAGAAAGCATACAGGGCGGAACAGCGCTTTCGACCATCTTCAATATAGCGTCATCAAAGCCCCAGTCGCCCTGCCAGTCTGCCATTGTAGCACCAATCTTGAAATGGTCGGCGAGATGGTCTGTTCTTTCAGTCCAGGTACTCATCGTGAGTCCGCAGAATCCACATCTACTTTGAAGATTAGGCATTGGAAGCATCCAATATGCCATTGACCACTCTGCAAACTTGGCACCGTGAACTAATCGCAGATGTTGAACTAAGTGGTCTTTTCTGTGGAATGTACGTTCCTCGAGGCTTCGCTCTTGACAAGCCGAGTAATGGTGTGCCTCAACGTGAGCGTCATCGGGCGCGACTTCACCACAAAAGACACAACAAAGCTCTGCAACTCCCTTCTTTGGTGCGCGCGGCCCGTGAAGAGCACACATCCATTTCTCTAAAGGCAGATGAAGTGACTTCTCGTGACGCTGCCAGTCATACCTGGTCTTAAAGACTTCGGTGCAAAATGTACATTGGTACGGCATGCTCGGATCTGCGGTACGTTCTTTCCCAATTTGTCGACGCCTGCTGGCACGTTTTCGACGGGGTGCTCGGCGCATCTTTAGTGAAGACTGCGATCCTGAAGAATGCCGGTATGAAAATTCGCTGGAATGCGAAGTCCCAACGCTACTCGCAGAGGATCGAGCATAAGGAGAACGCCAGGGATCATTGTACTTTTGGTCCAAGTCATGTAGAACATTATCACCTTTAGAGAATCTTAGTACCAGAATGGACACAAAGTACCACTAAACGACCTAAACGTGTGAACTTACGAGATGACTTTCTCGAGCTCGAAGCCATCGCGCGCACGATATCGCAAGCAGCGGCGGGCTCATGTTCTGGCGGGGAGTCTACCCATCGCTGCATTGGATCCTTAGATTGCAAGCCTTGTTTAAAGGCTGGTGTTGGAGGTCTTGGGATGATATCAATAGGATCCGTCAACGAATTCCGTACTTGCGGTGATACAGGTCGAATACTTTGCATTTTACCACGGCGTCGGGCGTTCGCGAACCAGTTTGTGAGCTGCGCTTTGTTCAAGCCAGTTCGACCTTGGAGTACAACCATATCCTCGTCATTGGGGTAAGGATGGTCCTGATGGACAGCAAGCCAATTCTTCAGGGTGCGTATTACATCTCGAGAGAACCTGCTGCCGAGCTTGGGCCGTGTGATTGGAGTACCTGGGTTAATAGGTGACGACAAGCAAGTAGAATTGTTCGAGAGATCATAAAGTGCAGGCTCCAGCATCCAAACCTCCTCGTTTTGGGGAGGTGCAGTTTGCGCTGCCGTCAAAGCCTCCGATAACGCTGCGAAGCTGCCATCGTTCAGCATGTGATCCGAGCCGAAAGGGTCGCTGCTCGAAGCAAAGTAGGAAGGTGATTCAAAATCATTCGCGGAGGCATTTGATGGGTTGTCCATGTTGAATGTGAGTTACCGTCACTTCCCCGCGTAGAAGCGATGTGGAGTATCGACGTTCCAGGTGTCGGCGTCTTGGATAGTGCACTAAATCATGGCTTTGCTAACCAAGAACGGCAAGGTTACATGTCAACTACGCCTTGCGATGCCGGTGTGCATATTATTCAGCACTGAACAAACGAGAGGCACTACGGGCGGATTCTTCCGTCAAGTGAAAGAAATCCACGTACAAGCAAACAATGTAACAAAACTAAGGCCTCGCAAGTATAATGAACAGTCGACATGTGACTTCCAACTCATTTCAAGCAGGTTTTAGTAGTTGATCGTTCGAGCCGCAAACTTGTCAATTGTAGAACATCGTATATCGGATAATGCTCTAAATCGCCACTACAATACCAGCATCCTACCATATTACTACGAGGTATACACAGTGCCCTTGAATGATCTGTCTCTCCTTCCACTACTTACCAGCGGCTCTCCCAATGTCTCCTCGTCACTACAATCCTATGCTATATATCTTGCTCTCTCCGTTCATTTCTGCTCCTTCTCGTGTATCCAGCACCTTACCAATGCCTATCATCATCGTGTCTACAATTCTCAAAATCTTAGTAGCGGAACGAGGTACTGTTCTGTTACTAGACCAATGGTTCGGTTCATATTTGTGGTATATGCCTCTTGTGTAATGCTAATTTGGAGAGAATCCAGAATTACACTCGGATTTCCGCACTTTATAGGGTATGGCTATGAATATGAAATGCCGCTTCAGAGATTGCAACAATGTATCATCCATTGGTTGTTCGAATGATTACAATGTCGGTGTTGACGAAAATTGGGAAGTTCATGCTTAATAAGAAATTGAAAAGAATTTTTCTTTGTAGTTCGGCTTTCTGTTTATGAAGGATATGCAATGATCTCTAGCAATCACGCCGATGTGTTGTGACAGTGCCAGATTCCTTGTATCTTCCGGTGCAGCCCCTTAGCGTGGAGAGGCTTCTAAAAAGGGCTTGAAGTCTGGTATGCGTACTAACTGATATTGTGGCTGTTGATTTTCGTGAGATACACACCAAATCCTGGTGGAAAATTTGTGGATGTATACATTGTGCTTAAAGACTTGAGTCTAAGGCGACGAGATCTTGTATGGCAAGACGATGTCATGTTAAAATTGTACGGAATCCTATACAGTGACGTGGTACCTTTATTTAATCAATCTTGACCAAACATGTTCTAACATGGCATGGTGCTCTACATGTACGAAAGTGGCGCCTCAAAACTCTTTCCTTTGAATCATTGACCTCGAAATATCCCCCAGCTTTTGAATATTCAAAGAAACTTATCTATGCAAAGCCAGTCTTTTTCAAAGTCTGCAGGCAGTGTCCAGTACTATTTGGGAGCCTCATAGATGTCTGATAAGCACCATGACATAGACCTGCGGTAGCAACAGGATATAAAAAGCACAAAGTGAAGGTTGATTTGATGCAGAGATCAAGCGGCAGAGGTACATGGTGACTACTAGAGTGTGCGGGTCAATTAGGGGCGAGGGAAGTCACGACTACCTCGACGGACAAGCGCGTCTCCCATCAAACGACATGACTCAAGCTCAAAGGAAAGGTGTGTATGTAGAGCAAGGCTGATTTTCTTGAAATGTTTCAAGGATTCTACTCCCACAAGATGGTGTGACTCACATTCAGATTGTGGTAGCACCAGATCGTTCTGTGTTGAATGAACCCGAATGGGCTATGTAGATTGCTATATACGCCCGAAATCGAATACACTTGTGACTCGTGATATCCTTCCAGATTTTCCTCGTTGAGACCGTCACGGGCCGGGATCACATTACACAGGTCTCGTAATTTCAGCCTTCCCCAGACTCCAGCGCTTTCGTGTGGTATTCCGTCAAACTCCTGTTCCAGTCTCTCCTCGATGCTGAAGCACAACGCCAGTTGCTGCAAGTATGTTGTGATAATGTACAAGAAAAGAAAGAGCATGAAGGAAATACCGCAACAACACTGTGCGAGTTGCGCAGATTCAAATGGTACAATTAGAAACGGGGGTATCAGAGCAACGACGGTACCACAATAGACTGTGTCCGACGAAGCGATGTGTAATGATATTTGGGAGTAGGAATATGTTGGTTTGGAGGAGTGAGCAAGTGGCGGAGGGCTTTCAGTAAGTGCTCATCTGGGCTTGTCAGCACATGTTCTTTGACTCGTTTCTCACAGCATCGACTTTACACAATGCACATGTTCGTCGAAGGAAACTTACCGATAGCCAGCTCTTCGGCTGCCTCTTCGCTCGCGGTAGTCTTCCTCCTCGATGACTTCGACCACATCATCGCCCGGCACTCTGTGTCGCTCTTCCACGATGATGCTCCTTGTCCTCGTTGCCGGCCTCCTCTCATCGACGATAATTTGCGACCGTCCGCTGGACCTCCTCGGACTCCTGCTGACCTCGCGCACCTCGACCGGTCGGCGGCTCGCCCGGGACCGACCTCCGTGCGAATTGCGCCGCCTGCGCACTACAATCTCTTCCTCTCCCGCCATTGCCATCGTTGTTCCCGTTCTTGTGTTGCCGTTGGTAAGGGTATACAGCAGCCAGACTATCAACAGAAACCCGGCAACGCTGCCTAGTATAATGCCGACGACCATGCCAGGCTCCGGGCCCGACAGATTATAGTAGGTTGGTATTATGCCTTGCCGAATGACCATTTGCTGCCGTTTGGCAATTGGCTGTTTCTGGGGCGCATTGAAGGCCAGGTTTGAGTAGTCCATTGCAGGCTGTCGCGGCTTCAGGCTGGAGCCATCGGCGTCGCGGGGCGCAAGGCTGTCTATTTGCGCTGCTATCGCATCGTAGGGTTCTGGCACTGCAGGCATCGCGAGGATTGCTGGACTGGTGCAGGGTCGCTCGAATGCGCGCGGAGGAGCGGCGTTTTCACGGTGGGTGGATGTTTGGGGCTGGGGAGTTGGGCGGTCGCTCGGGGGAACAGCAGTTCCTGCTTGTTTGTGGATCGGGCGGATCGGCAGTAGTTACGAGGGGCAGCGTTGCGACAACACTGCACGCACGGAGAGAGCGACCAGAAGCGAAGGTGCGGTTGTGCTGCTAGCGACAACAAAGGATAGAGTGGATAGAAAAGAGAGCAAAGGAAGGAAGAGCAGGCTCAGGCGTGGTCAGAATCGGCGCTGCGATGCATTTGGGGCAACGGAGCCATGATGCAATGGGGATTCGTCCCAAGGTGGCTGGGACCAATAACCGGGAGGCTTGCATCGTACATCAACACCGCATATCCATTACCAGTCTACTTTCAACTTCGCTTGTGCAACGGTATACGCCTCGGCTCCAGGCTAGAAGAAAAACGGGTCATTTGCTCACCAAGGATCATGGGCATGCGACAGGGCTATCACTACATATCGAAGGACCCAGAGTGCACATCGTCTACCATTATCACATATCTCTCTTGTCCGCCTTGCCCTTTCACTGCAGGGCAACCCATATCAATGTCTCTCATACGTGTCTTACTGCATCGAGCTTACGACACGCCGACCAAGGAATCCTTAGTCCCTTCCGCGCAATATCATGCCGGAGCCATACAGCGCCTGTAAAGGTTTTACGCGACAGATGTTCCGCGGACGTACCTGGTTCCCATAACAACACAACACTATCCATACGGCGCCCCGCGGAACTCGAAATTTTGGTAAATGCAGGGAAGGTCCCTTCTTCTGACGCGAAAGCTGGGAAACACTCTCTAGACTACCCACACCAGGCCTGATGGTTTCAACACGCCCCTGGAATATGCTGAAACTGCCTGCACAATATCACTGAGCACATTCTAGTACGACGCTACTCCATAGGAGCCCTACCAGCTACTTTACCAGTATCACCTTTGTGCACATGTGAAAGCTTGTTCACAAACATTTATACAGCCCTGGTGAGCATGGCAAGCGCAAACATTTGCTGCGGCATGATCTTATGGTCCGGCAAAGACCTCTTATATACAGGTTCATCCAAATAACACGGCTTTGAGTACAGAGGTAAACTCTAAGAACCATGCCCCCAAAACTCAATCCCAAATTTTGCCTGCGATTAAGTAGCCCTTACATGGTGCAAAACGAGACTCAAAATCCTACCAACAACGAGCCCACCAATTCAGATGATATTACACTTTCTAGCCTCCGCGATACTTTGCCCCAGTTGACTCCCTTCAACTCAACAGAGGAAACAGTGCTACAGCACTGTTTACAAACTCTAAAGCCCTTCGACCCGGCGGAGTATAGAAATACTCTAGTCCCCTCTGAGGCCGAGTGGCATGATTGCGAATGGATCAAGCATGTTACTGCATACCAATTGTGCATTGGGCAAGAGGACCGGGAACACATCCTAAGAACTGATGATCCACTTCGCCTTTGGATTTCCGGAGGACTTTCCACAGACAGAACCTCACTCAGTCTATTCATCACAGAAGAACTTGAACGCTGCAGATCACAACCTAGGATGAAGATCCAAGTCCTTTACTTTTTCTGTCACCGCCCTCATCATCGCCGCAACAGCGCTGAGGCGGTAATTAAGGGCCTGCTCTATCAACTAGTGGGCCAACGGCCAGATCTAACCAGGGACGTTTGTGACTGGCTCAGCGACCGCGAAAATCGCTTCTTTCATTTGGATGATGCGACCGCCCTGTGGAATGCGTTACTGGGTGAGTTGAAGAACCACAACAGTGGCACAACGTTTTGTATCGTAGACGGTCTGCATGAATGTGAGGAAGATAGTACTAGAATCCTGGAAACCCTTTTTTCGAAACCATTTCCGAAGGAAAAGTGTTTCGGAGTGCAGCCTGCACTGAAGCTGATTGTCACAAGCCAAGCATCTACCAATTCAGACGTATTCGGAAAGATCGACCTGGACGAACGACTTAAAGATGAACCCGATACACCTCTAGTTCGCAAACACAGAGCAGTTGATGATTATTTTCATCAGTTGGCACCTAAAGGGAAACATACGGTTGCTGAGACCCTCGAAAGAATCGCGGCGTATCGTCATCCACCAACAATTAGTCAACTGCAAACATTCTTTGAAGAGTCAGAAAGTGAGATTCTGGAACGTCTGCAAACTTGTGGGCCTATCACATCGGTCGATGATATGGGCATAGTCCAGTGCATTCATTCGAACATATGGCGTGTCTTTTCAGTGTCCCCCGTTGCTTCAGTTCTTCATGCAGTGCTTGCTCGACAATCTCTGACGTTGATTCAACAAGAGCTCCCTAAACTTGATATAGAGGATCTGGAAGAGGATCCGTCCATCTGGTTCGAAACCATTCCATCTGACGTACAGTATGCAATATCGCATTGGGCCACACACATCAAGCTTTCTATGGAAGTCTCGGATGAGTTACTCAACCTCGTCGTCACCACTTTCAGCCGCAATTCACTGACCATAGATAAATGGTTCATCATCTACTTGTACATGAACTATAATATTTCTCAGCAAGATACTGGAGAGCACCATCACACTACAGTACTGCATTTGTTTGCATTCTTCAATCTACATGAGCTGTTGCAGAAAACCTTCGACAGTCCTCTGTGGGGTCGACTTGACAAGTACGTAACCACGCTTGACGCTCTTCAAAACGATCCTCTCGCTCTCGCTCTTTCGCAAAATTACACAGAGACTGCGAGACTACTTCTATCTACAGAAGTACGCATCAACCTTTCACACGTTATTCGTGCGGCACACTCAAGCAAAGAAATAGCAGAAGATATCTTTTCGCTATACGAAAGGGATAATGAAAACGGCCACGAACCCATCTCCCGTGCCACCATGGCAGCTATATTGGACGGAGCGGTTATCAACGGAGGTGAAGAGATTGTCGCCTGTACGGTCGCCTTCCTGAAAAGAACCGCGTCAGGGGATGCTATTCCCTCCCATGACACAGATGCCTTGAAGTACGTTATAGAAACAGGTCAACACCATCTACTCGCGCTACTCCTCCCAATCGTGGACCTCGAATCCACCGCTGTGGAACTAATCTGTGCTGCAACGTCATGTCACGGAGAGCTTATTCTTGCCGACCTGCTTCTGGTCCCCCAAATTTGGCATGCGGTATCGGAAGATAAGACCGCGCTTCTGTATTGCTTGAATCTTTCGCTACAGCACAAATGCCCGGTAATGGTAGAGAGGCTCATAACCAATGACAACATGCACCAAAGTGACGAAGAGGGCCAAACCCCTCTTTGGATTGCTGTTAACCACTTAAATGTGCAAACACTTCGTTGCTTTCTGCGTCGCAAAGATTTCTTCTTCAACCGGAAGTCGATTGAAGAAGGTGTCGCCCTGAATTTCCTGTTGCATAAAGACAAAACCGAAGCGCCAGTACATCTCATGAACCTGAAGAAGATTCTAGAGCGTGGGGCGAGGATGCAATATAAGCACTTCGGCATTACTTCATTCCATGTCGCTGCTGAGCTTGGTCGGCCTGAGGTCATGAAAGTTCTACTGGAGTACATGTCTGCAAAGGAGATTGAAGTGGATATCGACCAAAAGCCCTCCGCAATCCATGGGCCAGAAAAAGACTATCTGACTGCGCTCATGATCGCGGCGTTGAAAGGCCACGGCGAAATTGTGAAGCTGCTGTTAGCTGCAGGGGCAGACACGAAGGCAACAGACAGACAGGGCAAAACAGCAATGATGTTGGCAAGTGAAGCGGGACATAGGGAGATACAGGAAATTTTGGGCAAGGTGACGTCGAAACAAAGGGAAGTGAGCACAGAGCTAGAGATTGGGAACACAATGGAGGAAGAGGAGCCGAAGAAGGAGCCCAAAAAGGGAAGAAAGAGGAAGGGAAAGAGAAAGTAGGCAATGAGCGGGGCGCAAAGGAGGCTGGATCTATGAATCTGATATATAGTACACCTTTGAGGTGACCTATACTATCAGACTGATGCGCACATAAGTGAGCTTGAATTTTTACTGCTCGATTTTCTTATCTTGGTAAAGGTAGACGAATGACATTTTTATTGTTCATTTCCATTGAAACAATTAGTTGTCAAAATTTGACTACGTTATGAAATGTTATACGAATACTCCCAGAATGCTAGAAAGTTATAATTTTACCTTTTTCTCCATCCATGACTCCTATGACTAGAATAACCTTTGCATAGATGGGTAAGTGAATAGCAGCATCAACAATCGCCGTATATTTCTTCAATATCTAATACGGCCCTCGAAACCCCATTTTAATGACTCTACACCATTGAAGCTACCTCTTTCAGACTTAATCTCTTTTCTATGGTAAAATCCACAGCCCTCCACTGGGGCGTGAAATGTTAATGAGCCAATTGTGTAGGTTATCTTGAGAAACCAGCAAATCGTTGGGTTACTGGCGCATGTTACATCTCCACTCGTATAAAGTGTATCTCCCTCTTAGATGGCGAGACAAAAAGTGAGGCTCAGGAACCTGCTGCAGAATGAACAGACTATGGAGCAGAAGCATTTCGGATCAGCGGACAGGGATGCAAAGACGTCATGAGGCTAAACGCCGAGGTACCCCGCCCAATCCCCGAACTATCAACATCGCATGGCCATGTATCTCGAACTGACTCAGTTCACTGTCCTTCAAGTCTGTAAGCAAATTTAGAAATCTAAGGTGTTCAAATTCCTGAATCCACGCGAGGACAATCATTGGTGCTTCCTGGCAGACACACGGCCCTTACCGACACCATGCCTTCCAAATCTCCTTTCCCAGATGTAGAGATACCAGATGTCGACCTCTGGGGTCTTATGTTTGATCGCAAAACCCGCGATTTTTCGGATGACAAAGTCATATATCGCGCTATCGACTCAAATCGCAAGTACACGTTTGCTGATGTCAAAGATCTTGCAACACTATTCGGCGAAGGTCTGCGCAATCTCTGGGATTGGCAGAAGAATGATATTCTAGCTCTTTATGCGCCAAACGATATTGATATTCCGCCAGTCATCTATGGGACCTTCTTTGCGGGCGGAATCGTCACCCCAGCAAACCCAGGGTATTCTGCAGATGAACTTGCCTACCAGTTGAAGAATTCGGGCGCACAAGCACTTGTCACAACGAAGCAGTTTTTGGAAACAGCTTTAAAGGCCACGAAGACAGTTGGCATTCCAGACGATCGAATCATTCTATTAGGCGCAGAAAGAGATGATACACATCGCGTCAAGCATTGGACCAACATTCGCAAAACATCGGGAGCGCTGCGGTACCGAAGACGAAGAGCAAAACCAGAAGATCTGTCGTTTCTTGCATATTCATCAGGGACTACTGGACTTCCCAAAGGTGTAGAGCTCACTCATCGTAACATTGTCGCAGATCTCCTCATTATACACGGCGCGGTTGGAAATTGGTATTCCTCCGGAAAGGACAAAATTCTTGGCGTGCTCCCATTCTTCCATATCTATGGCCTGACTGGATTAATTCATCAGACTCTACATCGCGGTATTGAGGTCGTAGTAATGCCCGCTTTCGACATGAAAACCTTCCTGCGAGTAGTGCAGGAGCACAAGATAACCTTTATATATGTTGCACCTCCAGTTATCGTGCGACTATCAAGAGACAAAATGGTAGACAATTATGATTTGTCTTCAGTCAAGATGATTACGAGTGGTGCAGCACCACTCTCCAAGGAATTGGTTGACACCGTATATAAGAGGCTCAATATTAAGATCAATCAGGCATACGGTCTGAGTGAGACGAGCCCTATGACACACACTCAGGTAAGCCTACGCCTATGTTGCGACTACATACATCATCTTGCTAATTACAGTTGAACAGCCCTGGAATGAATGGTACAGCTCTGTAGGATCGGTTGGTAAAATGTTTCCTAACATGCGGGCGAAGTATATGTCTGCTGAAGGGAAAGAACTCGGACCTGGCGAAGCTGGAGAGCTCTGGCTAAGCGGCCCGAACATCTTCAAGGGATACTGGAAGAACGAAGCTGCCACAAAGGACTCAATCACTGAGGATGGTTTCTTTAAAACTGGGGATATCGGTTTCCAAGACGAGCACCACAACTTCTACATAACAGATCGAGTAAAGGAACTCATCAAGTACAAAGGCTTCCAAGTGCCTCCTGCTGAGCTGGAAGGCAAGTTGATGGATAATGAGCTAGTCGACGATGTTGCAGTCATCGGCGTCAATGATGATCAGCAACACACAGAAGTGCCGAGAGCATATGTTGTGGCCTCTCGGAGCAAGGGTACCAGTGCCGGAGAGGCTGACGCGAAGAACATTATCGAATGGATGGAAAGCAAAGTTGCAAACCATAAAAGACTCAGAGGTGGCATTGTGTTCATCGATGAAATTCCAAAAAGTGCGAGCGGGAAGATCTTAAGGCGCATGCTTAAGGAAAGAAGTAAAGAAGATGTACCGCTGGGTATTCAGGTGAAGGCGAAACTGTGAAATATGAGTATCAAGGTTAATTTTTGCCAAAATTGCATTCACCTAGTCGATTTCTGCACGTGGTGCGTGAGTCTGATTGCAGAGCATGGACATTCACCAGCCATGCCCTACCACCATTAAAGCCGGTCCCATCCTCTTCCATCGACCAATTCTTCATATCAACCTCGACTCAACCGAAAATTCAGGTCTCAACCCCTCAATCCCAATCAACACACCCTTCGGATCAGTACTCCTACGAACCATGGTCATGGCACCTCGCCCACTATCCGCAACTGCTCCGCCGACATCACCCCTCCTGCAGCTTCCTAGTGAGATCCGTAACAAGATCTACGAGTATGCTTTGTCCTCTCCGATGCCTCTCCGACCCCACCCTCCATTGACAACAACATACATGTATTTTGCACCGACTGTGCCAAGTCGTCCAACATTGATCGAGGGAACCCACCTTAAGGACTACAAGACCACGCAGTGTCCTGAATTCAATCAAATCCGATTTGTAAACAGGCAGCTATATTTGGAGACCGCTGAACTCGAATATCAATTCAACAGCATCCTTTTCTCCCGCCAATTACTTCGATGGACGCCGCTTATTACCGCCACGATCCGGCCATTGAGCGAATATCATCGGTTCAGGTCCTCTGAACAGTGCTTCTTCGATTTCATCAAACAAATGAAGGTACACAGGATCTCATGGCTCAAGACGGTTATCATCAGCTCTGACGTCAAGATGCTCGCTCATTACAACTTCCGCGCTCCACCGATGCCAGACCTCTACACGCTGGTCCATTTCTGCAAACAACACCCAAATATTACAATGAAGTATCAGTATAATGACTGGAACCTCAAAAAGCTCGGCTGTGATCAGGTTTTGGACTTCTATACGGCTGGAATAGGATTGGTTGTAGCGCTCAATAGCAACGAATCTGCTGAGAAGGCCCTAAAGGACCTGTCGGTGGACATGGCATGGTTACCAACCTTGATCTGGAATGCAAAGCACTGGCGGATGGTTTGGAATGTCAAAGACCTTCTCATAGGAGTTGACAACTTCGCCTTCTACCCAGCTGCGAACATGCAACACATTAGGGGACCTATACTTGAGTATGTCGCTGCTTTTGGCTCAGGCCAGGAACATCTATCTCTCTGGACAGGATATGCAAGTTCATGGATTAAGAATGGTATCAATACTGTGGAGCGTGCCATCTGAGTGGGCTATATACTTCATATGAGTATTCAAGTCGCAACTGTGTTTGCGAGAGATGGAAATCTCAGGAAACATTGACTACACTGTGATATGAGTCAATATTTATGTAACATTTTCAAGAAGCCGATTCGAGTTTTGTTTTCTTTCCATTAGATAGAGGATTGGGGGCAGGACGAAATAGCGATTGTTCTGTTAGGGTCTTTTGTAGTACACTGGAGCACTTGGTGTTGTGTATCCAAATTTGCCATTATGAAGATAAGGGAATAAAAAAATGATGAAGTTAACCATCACACGATGTATTGGTGATCATAAAACGATTATAAATCCCCGACCCCCATTGTAGCTTTCCAGATATCTTTAGAAAGACAAAACTATCTGACACTTCAGATAAGCTCTGAGCCCATCACTGGGGGAACATTGAATTCATCATTCCTGATGCCTGCAAGGCGGGCGCGTTCACTGTCAGTCTTTTGGCGGAGTGAACTCATATATCTCTTGAAATCTTTCGACAACTCAACGGTAACCTCGATATGTTTCTCCTTCACGACTATTTGGCCATTTTTGTCCTTAACTCCCTCGGCTTGCGCAAGGTTAACAGCGATTTGGAATGCTAGTGATTGTTAGATACATTGGAACCATTGACTTTTTCTACTCAATAATGTACTCACCGTTTCTAATTTCACGTCCATTCCACTGCAATTCTTTGACATCGGTTGAATCGGTCGCATACTCTTTTGTGGAGCGAGGCACATAAATCTCCTTACCCCGTTCTTGCTCCAACTTCTCAAAGTAATTGCCCCAAATCTTCTTTCTATCATCGTCGTTAAAGTCATCATAGTAGATCGCCGTGATTCGTGATAGAAATGCTTCGTCGAATGTACCAATCCGGTTAGTCGTCAAGAAGAGAACCCCATCGTAATACTCTATGGCTCTGAGGAAGCCTGCCACTAGATTGTTTCTGGTCAGATCGTGGATCTGGCGGTATTCCATGTATATGTCGGCCTCATCGAGGAGCATAATAGCGTCCCAGCGACGAGCAATCTTGAACCATTTGTTAAGATTGGCTTCCACTTCAGTAGGCTCAACCCCAATGTCGGCACAAGTAACTGAAAGAAGGGGCCTCTGTACTTGGTGCGCTATGCATTCCGCCGTATACGTCTTCCCAACACCAGGCTTCCCATGAAGTAGGAAAACGAGACCTTTGCCTTTGTTTTCCACATAGTCCGCCGTCCAAGGGACCACACGTGTATTAGATGTTTCTTTATGCTCGGCCGGGTTGTGGCTGATTGATTGTTGTTGTTCGATGAACATACGTGAGAGATTTTGAAGCATATCTTTGTAGTGGCGTTTGAGTACAAGGCTATCTATGAGGCCAAGATCCCATTTAGGCTCGGTAAAGCCCTCAAGGAATAATAGTTCTGGCGAACGTTATTAGAAGTGAGGCAAAAAGAAAGGAGATCACTTACTCCATTCTCGAATTCCAAGAACAAATGCCCAAGTTGACCGGGTACAGATGAAATATTGATGTTCTGTCAATTCCGTAACTTTCTTCATCTCGATTTTCTTATACCCATCAAACTTGGCAGGTCTTGTTCGTTCAGACTCCATACTCAAGCAGCGAGTACAAGAGCAGAGAGGAAGTACAGACGGCTTTTGATCAACCGCTTCTGGCGTCCCCAGGGCACCCAATTGCAGGGTGTCTTGTTGCTGGACCGGATCAACCATGACATATCCTTTGTACTACAGCATGATACATCAGCATTTATCTGTCACAAAGACTAGGTGATTTACTGGTAGCCGCGGCCATTGATCGCCTTCGCCATCGTAGTACATACACCTCTTTTGACGAAGACTGAAGAATAGTTTGCCTCGGTCGATCATTTCCTTCCTTTTTTTCTCGTTATCCGTGTAGTATTGACATGGGAACACATCCAGGTCCTGGATCGGTTTTTCTCCATGAAAACGAGAAATAGTGAACTTCTCTTCCTCAGGCTGAAGCGAATCCTCATCACCTACAAGCTGCCACAGTGTGACTTCGTATTGGTTCCATGATTTGTTCAATACGTTGAAGGTAACGTGTGAGACCACCCATGGCTCCTTGGAACCATTATCATCCTCATCGCAATAGACATCAGCCCCAGGAGCAAGTAATAACCAGAGCATTTCAAAAGATGCTTTTGGAACAGGCTGCTTCCATCTTTCGTATTCATTATTCACCTTACCTCGCATCTCCATCTCCATGAAACTTAATAGATATCCAAGGTGTTCATAAGTGTCGCTAACTTCGCAATCACCAACTTCAAAATTCGTATTATTTGGGTTAAATTGTTCGCGGAACTGCTCCAGGAGGTCCCAATGATGTACGAGAATGGCATACGGCTCGTATATATCAATGGGGTGTCCGACCACAGTCCGGTATGGGTAATAGTTGACTACACTTTGTAGTGCATTTACGATAGAGCGTGAATATATTCGGATATACTGTTTCCCTCCAAACCTTACCGACGGATCCATATTGGGATTTGCTGAACCATCAGACTTATCAGAGTTTTGCCCGCTCTTCTGAGTGTCCTTGGTCTCGGAGGTGTAGTTTACGTCTACGACGTCAAAGACAGGCCCTTCATGGACTGTTTTCAGCTTCTTCGTCCCATCACCATCGGTTTCGTCCTTTGTGTAGAGTAAAGTATCGTCTTTTAATGACCGATATTCTACTCTGTGACGAACCTTTGGAGACGTGGCAATGGGAGCTGGTATCGTGTCTTGCACTTCGCTGTTTGAGGATGTTTTGTCTTGGTGAACCTGCATTACTTAAGCACAGAAGGACCATACAAGGGCTACACTGCTTACTGTTCCATTTGATGTGTTGTTGTCATACACAAAAGCATCAGTCGGCGATTCAGACTTAGATAGATGCAAGACCTCAATGTCGGAGCCCTGGTTCATGGTTCGCACATCTTGGTCAGGGGCTCCAGCAAGAATGTCTGATTCCATAACAACAGTGGGACAAGTAAAAGGAGACTTCCTGATGGATATCGAAGCGCAGTATATGACAAACGCGATTGAAATTAGTATTGACTTCGAATCTGTGCAGACAGGATGCCATTATGGCAGAATTTATCTTTGCCTGATTTGCGGCTCTGCGCACCTCGTTTCGCCCCCAACGAGCTGTTGGACCACTCAGAACATCCATATGCAGGCCTCGTCTGACATCTCAATCCATCGCGGCTGCCGCCGCCATAGCCTACGCACCCCCACCAATGGAATGGATTAGCTGGCCACCACTTCTATTTTGTGCATCCAATCACCCAGCTTGTAGATAATGCATACAATGAAGGATGGATGCTCACTGCCTCCACAATAATAAGCACCAAGTGTCACACCAAGAAGTTGGGCATCGATATTCCTTTCAAAACCGTACGGTCGGTAGCTGTGTGAGAAAGATATATTCCCTCGATCTTGATATATAATTCAGTATGACAGAACACTCCGAATTTGTGGCTCGTGACCTAGTCCGTAGTTTCTCGAACAGCCTTAAGGGTCCTGATAGTATCGTCCGTGAAATTAGCTCTCCACGTCTAATCATTGAGGGGGCTTTACAAAATGAGGTGGATCTAGAGGATGAGATCGCTGGACTCCTCCGCCTCGCAACCGCAAGGTAAGGCGGCCAAATTTAGACTTCACGACAGACCACTGATAGCCCCAAAGTCAACACAACTCGGCTTCTCTGACCGCTCGCTATCAAGAACTCGAAGCTGCTTTAGGAAAATTCCAGAACGCGTTTCAAGACAAACACTTGGAAGTCGGAGAATTACCAGCGTTGTCGTGGTCGTCGTTGACTCATAGAATATCTCAGCTCAAGACACAATACGATGGAAAAGCGAAGAAAAACTTCCAGGGCCAGGCCAAAAGAAAGTTTCACTCTGTCTGTGAAACCATAAATAATCACTCAAATGTGCTGAAGATGCTACCACACGGTGACAAATACACGTCGCTCATTTGTGGATCACTAGAAACAATCATAAAGGCAGGACATCAGACTCCAAATGGTGATCATAACAAATGCTGACAAGACTATCCAGGCCTCAGTGAACCATGAACAAGTTGGAGAAGACTTCACAGTTGCATGGAAAGAAATCGACAAGGTTGTCGCTGCAACGAAGCGCGAGCTTCTTGAGTACCCCCAGCCCTTTCTTCTGGAGCTCAGCGTCGAATTATGCTGCAAGATACTAGAGTTTGTAACGTTCTTTTTCTCATGGTACACGCAAAAGGGACACAAAAGATTCCTCGCATCGTTGAACGAAAACCTAGCAAAAGAGTACCAGCCCCACCTTGACGAGATAAGGACGATATCAAGCTTCATACAGCGCGGCGTTCAATTCTCCATGGCACGAGATGGGCGAGAACAGGCGCAGGAGCGTGAAAGATACTTCAGAGAGGTCCAAGAATTCCACCAACGGGAGAATTGGCGGAGAAACGAAGAGCAGTGGGAATTGCTGCATCGAGCCTGCGATGAACACTACCATCGACTCCATGATAAAATGGAGCAATACCTCGCCAATATGTCCCAGCGATTGGGTATCATGTTCGACCAACCGCCGGGGAAAGGGATAAAGCAAATCTTGAACCACGAGGCCAATAGATTTGTGGCCGCGGCGAATAAAGATCGACAAATAGGCGCCACTAGAGCACTTGCGGTAGAGATTAATGAAGACTTGGAGGATATGCAAGGGAGTGCAGTAACGATAGATGCTCCAAGTAGAGCGGATGTGGACTCGGCATCCAAAATCCTAGACCCGTTCTTCAATTATGACCAAGTGCATCCTGTTGCATCCGGACTCGACTGTTTCATTGAAGCAGAAGCAATCCAGCGACTCCAGACTTGGAATTCACATACGACTTCCTCCATCTTGGGCATATTCGGGCCTGTAGCATTTTCTTCAGATAATGCTGCGAGATTGCTAGCGTCCAATTACGTCCACGCAGCAAAAGCAGCGGGTATTCCATGTATATCATACTTTTGCGCATTATCGCTGGAAATGCCACCTAGAAATAGAACTCGAGAGACTATCGGAACCGTGGCGCTGCTCTACGCATTGGTGAAGCAGCTGATTCGCTACTTGCCACTTACATCATCGATGACTGGAGATCGATTTGAATCGCTAGATGGGACCTTCCGCACCTGGCCGTTGGCTTTATCACTTTTCCATGATCTACTTGTTTCTGTCGACGTTCCAATTTTGCTGATTGTAGTATATGGTCTAGAGGTGCTGGATCACACTGCTACCAGAGCTCGTCTGACTGCTATACTGAAGGAGCTGAGGGGAGCCATGTCAGACGGTGCTGCTATCGGCCATCAGCGAACTGTTTTCAAAGTATTATTTGCGACTTCTGGATTATCTCATATCCTTGATGAAGGCCTGGAGGTTGCTGAGATATATGACATGAATGGAGGCAGAGCGGCTCACAGTCCCGGACAAGCAAAGAAAGGAAGGCAAAGCATGAATGGCGTTCTCTTTTCTTGAGCTTATTCATTAAAGATAGACACATAATAGGGTCTCCTGAATTTCTGACAAACGTATAAAATAAACTTTCATATTATAGTGAGTGCGCTCGAGATTCGTTTGACTGTCGTATCTTAAGATGTTGAATATCGAATACCGATGTCAAATGTCATTTACACTTTGTCTCCCCCAATTATTCCGTGGAGAGATCGACAGCACGATACTAGTGCGTTTAAGTCTGCATTAGCCACCCTGACCATCATGACCATAGCCTACGCAATAAATTGCCAGATCAGCCTGTGCAAACTAACAAAGACTGTAGAGCCGTTCGACTCCATAATGCTAGATCGAGGGTATGAGAAAAGTTAAGGTATGTGAAGAATGATCACTGGATCTCGATTAACGACTGATCTAATTATTCATGCCCCCATCCCTTGTGTAGGTACCAAATATACATAAACCTTGCCTAAAACTATCCTCGCTTAGTTCATGTTGGTCGTGAATCCTCATTGACGCTGTCCTTCACGCACCGAGGGACACCTGATAAACTCCGTCATCTAAGAAGAAAAAAAAGGATAAAAGCCTAACATCATCGGAGTGGAGTAGAGTGATTTGTATCCACACATCAAGAAAGGAGACCCAGCTCCTTTGAAATAAAAAGCAAGGTCGCAATTTTGCGCCAGTATATGCTCGCTCAAAGTTGAAGCTGAAGCCGAGGCCCAAAACTTTTTGTATCCGTGTATTACGTGTCGTGAAGACGAGGGAATGGGCCAGGTCGAAAGAGAGAGACGCCCAATATGCAGTCGCAGTCGCTGAACTTTTCAAAATCTTCTTGCAAATGACAGAAATGCCAAGTTTTAGTTGTTGATAACATGCCGCTTGATATCAACCAGATCGTGTTATACGAACATACTGATATTGCCCTAGATCGAATTTCTCCCATGTCTAGCCTGACGCAGGAGATCAAAGGAAGGCTGGAATTTTAGGCGTTGCTCCCCCAAGGTCCAGTCTCTCTTCCGAGACCTGATGATCCAGTGGCACGATGACCACCGACTGGAGCCAAATTCGGGCTGGCTTTCCCGCCACCACTGCCCCAGGACAGCCCACTCAGCCGCTTGTTGCTTGTACTCGAAGTCGTAGATGCACCATCCTTGCTCTTGTTGAGGTCTTCCTCCTCTTCCATGCTAAACAAGCCCTGCTCTTCCTCGATTCTCTCTCGACTGATGCTGCTGCTACTGACAGCCCTGTCCAGGCCAAGACGCCCGCTTGAGTTATTAATGCTGGTGCCCGAGGTCACACGGTTGATACCGGGGTGCATCGGATTGCTCGTGATTCCTACTTCTTCCCGTGAGGAGAGGCGAGTGCGTTGCATATGTTGGGTAATCATGCTCATTGACGCCTGTCGCGGAGGAGAAGAAACGAAAGGGCTGGCATCTCCCGAAGTGGGTCGATTGATAGCACGCAACGAGGGGCTGGCTCCAGGATGGAGGGCCGAGTTACGAAGGGGAGACCCAACATGACCAAATGCTGACGCACCAGGTAATGAGCCCGATTCAAAGCCATTGTCATAAGTAGAGCCCCGCGACTTGCCCCATAAGGATTGATATCGCGAAGGAGAAGAGGCAGCCGCGGAAGGGGATCCAATTTTGACATCCGAGGCGGTGGGGGATGCACCTAGGCGAGAGAGCGACATCCTTTGTGTGAACGAATTCTCGTTATCGCCTTGATCGCGGGAGAAGCGACGCATCTTCTCCTGTGGCGTTAACAGATCGCTGAGCGAGTTCGGCAGGAGATCCTCCTCAAATTTGCCAATCATGTCCGTCTCGTCCCATTCCTCGTCCTTGTATGTTGGTCGCGCACCAACGCTTGAGGACATGATGCCTCGAGAGCGGTTTGCGGCCAATTCGGAGTGCAGCATTCTCCGGCCGACCGGCTGCTCAATAGATTCTGGGGGAGATGATCCCAGAGCCGCAGCTCTGCTACGCAGACCGTCTCCAAACGCCGAGTCGTGTAGATTTCGTATCGCAGAGGAGTCGGCTTGATAGGAGGAAGGTGGCGAGTTGGCAAGAAATGTTGCTGGGACGGAGGATGCGATAGGACCATAGCGAGCCATGTGGGAGATGCCCTGACTATCAAAGGATGCCGGCAATGGAACGTCCATGACACTGAGACCCTTCTGTACTGGCGACATGGGTAAACGGCCATTTTCATTTGGTGGAGAGCCGTAATTTGATCCTGGATGAGACGAAATGGTAGTGCCAATAGTGGGTATCATGTCGTACTGGTCCTTCTGGTTTGTGTACTCGTCTTGCATGGGATATGGGTAGCCTTGCTGCATTCCGCCTAGATGAGCCTGCATGGTGAGTAGAGAGCTGGTCATGGGCGGCTCTTGGTGATGTGGTATGTTCATACGGCCAAAGTGACCGCCGGCATTACCGCGATTCACGACCTGGCCGTTGGGGAGGATGTGGGCGAGGGCACATTTGTGGCCAAATTTGCAGTTGCCCTGAAGCTGTACTTAGCATATATTGGCCATGTTCCAGCAGAGTGTCTCACCTTTGTGAAGTACTTGCAGGGTGCCCGCTCGGTCAAGGGTTCGTCTGAGTGCAGAAATGGACAGGCCTTTCCAGCCTGGCACGCGCCTTGCCGATAGAATTTGCAGGGTACGTGAGAGGTATCTGCTCCCGTTAGCAGCAGTCCTTGGCCAAATCACGCCTCTAACCTACTCTTGTTGTTTGGCGGACTGCGTGGGCCGCCAAAGCCCATGTCGCGCAGGTTTGCTCCATTGCCGTGCCCGTTGATGCGGCCACCCGGGACAGCCATGGGCGCGTTGCCGTTGGCGCCCGCCATCGCGCCGTTGGATACCTGGTGTCGGAGGTCGCGCGAGGTTCGCCGAGATATGTGTGGGGTATTCGAGGTGTAATTCAAGGTGGGTGGGTTTAGCTGGTGAGAGAAGGGTCCGTGTTGGAGATGCTGTGGTGGGGGAAAGTCTTGGTGGGGGGCTTCGGCGAGGTCTGAGGGGAAACTCGAAGGCGCGAACGTAGTCATAGCGTGTTTGGAGCAGGCGGCGGTGAGCCCGAGGACTGGATATGGCGGGTTTTGTCTTTGCCAGCAACAGTAAGAGAGGACCCTCAAATCGAGGTACCTTGGCCTAGGGAAAAATAAGGGCACTGCTACCACCTGCAAGCATGCAAAGGACAAAGGCGCGCTAGACTGGACTAGGGAAAGGCTGGAAAGAGACAGGTCGCTTGAGGCGGGCGGCTCGACTGAAGTTCAACGTGGGCATGCACCAGCGTCACTCCCCGAGATTCGACTGCGAACGAGTGTTCCCGACAAGACTGAAGAGACGAATGAGAAGTGCAGCTCGGGTTTGGGAGAAGAGAAGAAGGGAAATCAACGAATGCTAGAGGATGATACCCTGACTATATTGCTGCTGCTGCAGCCGCCTCCGCATACCGCGCCCACAGCGGTTCCCGCGTGACGACTAGTCTTGGCCCCGCGTGACGCCATATCGCGGTCCCTGCGAGGCAGGAACGACGACCGCCGTGGAAGGAAGGCGCGGGTCGCGTCGTCCCTATCCGACTCCTCCGTGCTCCTTCGTCGACGCCTGTCGTCACGGTCCATCGTGTCCACATGGCCTGCCATGTCTCAAACACATCTTAAGCAACTATTGCAATGGGAGGAATATCCGACCAATCCAAGTCTCTCGCCTCATTTCAAGGTTTTGACACAGCCATTACAAAGTCATCTGAGTCGTAGGCTCGGTCACCTGCAGGAACCCCGACACCTCAATGGACAAGTATGCATCTTGATTTCTTACACAAGCTATTGTTCAAAATATACTTTGCTATCCCATATCGATCCAGTATTCCCCATATACCCACCAACATCAACAGCTGTCCTGCTGAGATAACAAATCCCAGTTACCATAAGCATGCCTTACCGATCAATGCACTAGCGATGGCCAATTCTCAATATTCCCGCTGAACAGCTATTGTTGTACCACTCCATGTGCAGATTATCCATCATGTGCACCTGAGGAATGCCGAGATTATGTGTATATGCGTTGAACTGTATACCCGACAGCCCTTTAAACCCGTCTTCAAAAAGGACTTGCGTGAGCTGGCAATTGATGTAGCCCCAGCATGCCGGTAGTGTTGCGTTTTGCTCCACTACAATCACTTCCTCCTTGAGTACGCTGTCGTACCGATAGCCAGAAATGCGGAGTGTGCAAGGTGTAATACCGTTGAGAGCACACCCAAAGTACGCCGAGTGTGCATTGAACCAGTATGCATTGACCGATGCGCGCGGTCCGGCTCCTAGCTCCCCTGGAAGTAGTGTCCCAGCGAACGGTGTATTGGGCAGGAGGCGTCCTGTCAGAGGCAAGAACATAGCTACATTTGGCTGAGACACGGCAGGAAACGGTTCCCACTTATCGGGTACGTATGTGAATCCGTTTGCATAGAAGAGATGGTGGTAAGGGTTTTTCATACCACTGGCGACTAACATAGCGTTATCATCATTGCCAATCACTGTATCATCAAATGTGAGAGTGAAGTTGCCCGATTCACCACATAACGTGGGACCCGGCTCTGCTGTGGCCATGGATATCTCTGTCGGCGCTCTGTCGATAAGCTCGGTCGCTGTTGACTGGGCCCTTGTAGCTGCCATGTCAGATGGCTTCGCCGCTGCTGCTGCCGCCGTTGGTTCGCCATCATCCTCTGGAATTGTCGTCACAACTGTTCTGAAGCGGCTTGGTTTCGATGTCAACAGTTGGAAAGATGGTAGTGCTGAATGCGGTGTCTGCCGGTTCGTCCGTGTCGTCAAAGGAATTGCCTGGAGTTCTAATGGTAAAGGACCTGTCACGGAAGGGTATTCTCCGGACCAGTATGAGACTGTTGTTGTAATATCCGGCGATGGGAAGACAAAGCTGACTGCCGTATCTCCGTATGAAATGACTTTCGTTGTCAAGCCGCGAAGGTGCAACAAAGATGTGCTATTGGAGCCCGCCGATGATAACGTAGTCACGACGAATGAGGTGGTAGAAGTCAAGGCCAATGTCGGCGTGACAGCCAACAAACTCCTCGTTCGTATGGACACAGAAGCGAGAACAGAAGTCGATAGTCTTGTGCTTGAGGATGAACTAGCGTTGGCACTGATTGTGGCATTAAGTAACGCGGAATAATAACTTGAGGACATAGTAAACGAAACCCGCGGAAGTCCTGGGCCCAAATTACTTGGCATAGGAACAGGCACCCTGGTCAACGTTAGGGATGAGATCAAAATGCTATTGGAACTTGTCGAGGGTGTGAAAGGAGGCGACAACGAAGATGAAGAATAAGATCCAGTAGTGGAAGACACTGTATTCGAAGTTTCTATGGCTACTGCCGTTGTTTCTCGGAATGTTATCGTGAACGATGTGAATACGCTGATTCCCTGAGAAATAAGAGATTCAGTGGAGAGTTTTGGTAACTGGACCGTGAATGCCCCACTTTCGGTTCTTGTTGGTGTGCTGGGAGAGACTGGAGAGAGTCGAGAACTGGTGAGGGCAGCGATTGTGCCACTGATGGTAGTCAACAATATTGAAGGTGTAGCTGATGGCTGTCCATTAGGTGATTTACTTGTGGCAATTGTCAAGATCCTTGTTGTAACCGCTAGTCCAGGATTTGATGGCGTTTTGGGAGGGACATGAGGTATATTGATGGCAAATGTGGAGATGCTCGTGATGATCGTGGTTAGGTAGTCAGAGTGGCTGTTTGTCAATGTCGAGAATGAATTGGAGGTTACTGGCAAGCCAGGACCAGATGAAGTTCCATAGGATGCACCACTATGCATGATCGTTGACCTGCTGGGAAGAGCCGTTGTCATCCCATCCAGCATCGTATTAATCAGCGTGATCAATAATGTTGATGCTCCCATATTGGCTGGTACGGAAGGCCGTGCTAGAGGGGCACTGCTAACGACTGTCGTAAATTCCCCAGTGAGTGTTAGTTTAGGCCCACTCGGCACGGGGTTAGTGACTCTGATCGATGCGCTGAAACTCGTGATCAACACTGAGGAAGATGTGGCCGTCGGAGATATAATGGTTGTAGCGCCCTCTACAGTGGTTAAAGATGGCACAAGAGGGTTGCTTGGAGTACTTGAAGCTCCTGAAAGTCGTCTTGATTGGCTTGCGATAATACTAGACAGAGGTTTTGGCGGCACGGTGGGGCTTATCAGTGTTGAAATAATCGAGGACGAACTTGTGCTAAATACCACCGTGCTCGACAATACCACAGGCGAGGGCCAGGGTCTTTGTGGCTGGTTGATCGATGTTGGAGGGCGCGAGACCGAGTGGAATGAAGGCACACCTGGAGATGAGACTACAGATGGTAGGGAAAGTTGTGGAGGTGGTGAGCTACTTGCATGGGATGTGCTGATAATTGCCGTTGTTAGGAGCGTCGAGTCAGAAAGTGTCATGGTTGCGGAGGTTCTTGCGAGAGGAGGAGGTGATGCGACCGGAGGAGGTAATGCAGGTATACTTGGTGTATCAGTAGTAGCCAAGGTCCAATAACTTGGAAGAGAGAGTCTTGATTTTGTTATTGATGACGAAGCAGGTATAATCCCTGTTGTGGTGGTATTTCGTATGCTAACTCGGCTTGGTGGAGCGATGCTGTTAAGCCATTCTGTTGTCCCATTTACAACAGAGAAGTAGTAGGTACCGCGTATGGGATCGGATGGAGTAGCGCCATTGAGTGAGACAGTGACAATTGGTCCAGGGATGGTAACGTAGACAATGCTGCAATTAGCATCGATGCCTTTAGCAGCGACAACATGAAGCATGCTGAATAGAATCCCCGTAGCAATGTAGCCAGCAATTATAGATATTGCGGTCAAACAAAAAGTCAAAAACAAATCTTCCTGGTGAGGGCCCCAATAAGCTCGAGATATTGCCTTGCCAACTTTATATACCCATCGAGCGCCACGAAACGGCAGCCAGACAAATGGTCTTGGAAACTCAAGGCGTCTGCCAGCTGGTTTGTGTCCAGATGTAAGTTCGCGGATCGGGCCTTTCCACAAACTCAACATGAAGGGTTCTTGATCTTTCGCAGGTTTGGACGACTTAGCACTTTCTTGCAAAGCAGAGGCCTGCAGTGCCGAGAGGGAATCGTCCTTAAAGGGCTTTTGCGTGAGTTGCAACATTCTGGCGGCAAACTCTGACGATGCAGCGTTGCTCGAAGAAATGTGGGTTGCTGACTGCTGTCCACTGTGCGGCTCACTACTAGGATTGTCCTTCTTGCCTCGCCTTGTGTTCTTAACCCTACGCCTGTTCTTGGCCATGCTGATTGCTTGATACTGTTACGATAGAGTGACGAGAACGTTCCTGAAAGTGTGTTGCGCGAGGCTTGCGTTGCTTGTTCGAAAGTGCTGAGCTGCTGAAAACAGAAGGGTGCGCGAGAAGCGTTAAGGTCTCTATAACAAAGCCTAAGCGTACCTTCTATGGATGTAGAGTGCATCAAACAGGGTCCGAATGAGTGGGAGGTGAATGTGATTAATTGAAAGAAGTCTGTAGGAAAGGGAGACACACGTTGTTAGGTGTTGTTGGCCGCTCTTGCTTCGGGATGATGCAGGTGGTCTAAATGCAGCAAGCACGAACCCGTGCTTATCAAACAATGCAAAAGATGAAGCAAATGATTGCTGATATTGAGACCAACTGAGGACAATCAAGTCTTCCAATATGGTAAGTCTCAATCAATATTGAACGGGATATATAGAGGGCGGATGATCCTAACATGAGGCATGAGCCCCTACGAGACTGAATCCTGTGGTCTTTTTGAAAGATCATGCTCTCACTTCCCACAATCTTACATGTCCAGCCTCATTAGCTACGGCCAGTTGCGCCAGACTCCCCTCTCGCTCTTCCTCTTCACTTGGTCTGCCCAAAGCCACCGCAGTGATTCTCCCAAGCGGAGTTTTCTCAGTAGGCCAATTTTTAAAGACCGTAGCAGAGGGCAGATGCACCAACCGCATCGCGTTGTTCTTCCAGCGACTCGCCATGGCTAGAATCTGGCCATCTGCCGAGAAGTGCAGGTGTGATATCGGAGTTGTAAGATTCTGGAGGGCACGTAGAGGCTTCGGTGCCTTTGGAATGCCGCTATTAGCATCAAGTTTTGCTCCGTTGGTGGATGGATCGTCCGCGCTCCATGCTCTCCGGTCATAAATGTTGACTACGCCGCTTGAGCTGCCAATAGCCATCCATCTGTCACCACCTAGCCATCCATCCCTTCCGCTCCTCCCACCGAGAGCAATGACTGTGGTTCCTACAGCACCTTCATCGATCCATCGTCCCACAACGCCATCCGCAACGCTCCACTCTGTGATCTCTCCATTCTTGCCAGCAACACTAAGACCACTACCATCCCCCCACCATGCGAAGTCGGCGACGCCCCCTCTTGATTCTACACGCACCTGCTTTGCCCACTGGAGCGTTTTCGCGTCCAGGATATTGATAACGCCACCTCCTTTTCTTGATGAGCCTCGTAATGCCATATATCTGCCATCCGGAGATAATGAGAAATACTCCATGGTCCGCTGCTCATGCTGATGACCATAAATACGTGACACCTTTTCGACCTTGCCCGTAGCAATGTTCCAAACATGGAAATAGCGGCGCCTGGCACTGAGAAAGATGCGTGAGTCTGAAGCCAAGGGGTGAAAGGCAGTCGTAATCAAAGGTGTGCGCTTGATGTGCAAGGAGGTGAGAAGTGGGTTTGGATTTGGCGGATTGGGGTTGACATGATGGAGGTAGAGAGTCGAGCTCGGGCCAGAGGACAGGAGCAGAGGGTAGCTAGGATGGAAAGATAATGATGTTATTGCGGACTGCAGGATAGTTGTTAGCACTGATCAGGGTCGATTGAAGGGTCATTCTCACCGGGCCTGCTTTTGCAATATCTTTTAACCGCTGGATATCGACTGTGCCCGCCTGTAGCTTCCGCCTCTTTGCGGCGCTTCTCGAGGTCCGCGAAAGAATGTCAGCGTCCTTTAATAGTTTCGCCAGAGGTTGGGTAGACAAATCTTCCTCGTCCACATCCATATCGCTTGCAGACTCTTCGCCACTCTCATCCTCGTCCATTGTCCGTCTCCGCTTCTTGTTCACCTTGCCTGTTGCGTGTGTTGCCCAATCCGGTGTCGGATATAGCCTCTCGTACTGCTTCCTGAGTCTACGCGCATATTCTTTGCCATTGACCATGTCGTCTTGTTCTGTTTCTCGCAGCTTTCGTAACTGCGGCACGGTGGCTAAGCTCACGACTAGGCGCTCGTCGTCACTGTCTTCCCATGCCGGCTGGTCATCGTCTTCCGATTCTTCTGCCTTTGCAATAGCCATGGAGCCCGCTGGTGCAGGTACTGGGCCTGCATCGAAGAAAAACAGATCCTGGTCTGCAACATTGTCGAGATCTGCTTGTTCTGGCTCCGACTCGTCTGAGAGGTGACCGTACGTGCCGGGCGTCCGATCGAGCGAAAATGTCTCTAAGCCTTGCTTGAAGCCTGCTGAGTCGCCAAATATCATGCGCTCGAGCTCTTCTTCTTCCGCATCTTTTGGGAGTATGGGCTTTTCCTTCGTCTGCTTCAGCTCGATGGTTATGCTCTCCGCGCCGCTCTCTTCTCCCTCAGTTTCGACATCCTCGCCTCCATCCTGGCCATCAAAGCCCTCCCACTCGGGCTCATGTGGCTCTTTCACAGGCTGCAGCGCGAGTTCGTCCGCATCGCTTCCATGAGACTGAAGTTCAGACTGAAAGCGCGACGGGTCGCTATTTTTCGAGGGAAGGAATCGTTTGTGGTCTCCCGATTTGTGTGGGACCGTTGTTGCAGGCGCCATTTCAGGATTGTGTAAAGGTGGACGGCTTCTGGTGCTGCAATCACAAAAACTGAGGTTGTCGGCGAAAATTGTTGCAGGGATTAGAGCTAAGCTTTCCACCCACACGGCAAGGGCAAGCGACGGCCTGCGATCGACATTATTCTTGACCTACCACGATAGGAAATTCGGACTGGCCCCAGATGTTCTTGTGAACAGCATCTTATGATACCACGACATCTTAGACTCGAAAGAGGGGTAACCAAACAGCTTGCGCAAGGGTAAGGCTTTCCAACATTGCGGTGCATTGCGTAGTCTTTGTCAACGGCTTTCTCAGGGTCTATCATTCGAAACCCGCGGCTGTTCCATGTTCAACCGCAGGAAGCCGCTCCTCCATCATTCCTCCAAGCTCACGAGGCCATCCGCCGTCTCTCCAGTGCGTCCATCCGTCCCTCCCATGACTCGCCCTCCTTGAAAAAGAGTAGTCATCGCGCGTTAAGATAGCTCTTGGCCTGTCATCCTCGGACTTCAATTGGCTGGATACTCCGATTCCGAACCCACAGTCCGTGAAGTACATAAGGAACGGTGAGAACCTCACTATGACTACTCCATTGATCTCCTTGGTCCAACGGAATGTGCACGTGAGCGTATTGCCTTGAGGATAAAACAGTATCCACCACTCCTCGCCAGAGTCCAAGCTCGTATTCTTTCGTTAGCATTTACTGCAACCACCATTACATTCACCCAAAAATGCCAAACCCAAACCTCGAGGTTTCCCTCCTCAAGCCCGAAGAAGCTGAACACTACATGCGCATTCGGCACGAGGTCTTTCGGCCTACAGTCAACAAAATCCTATACTCTCGTGGCGAGCCTTCAAAAAGAACTCTCGACAGAGTGACAGAAGAAATACGGGATGGGTTAATCAATAAGGGTATTCTCTACCTGAAGTGTGTGGACAAATCAACTGGTGAAATGATTGCCGGAGCACGCTGGCGCTACGTCCGGCCAAAAGATGAGCACGCTCGAGAAAGAACATGGGGGGAGGTGGAAGCCGATTTCGAAATCCCAGAGCCTTTTGACGAGACCCACCCTGACATGCTGAAAGGCTTCCATGACCTCTTCAACAGTAGTAAAAGAGAAATTTTAGAACAACGGCCATACTATGCTCTCGATACGCTGGTCACTCTACCGAATCATGAGCGACGGGGAGCTGGGAGCATGTTAGTTCGATGGGGATGCGAAAAGGCGGACGAGGCAGGCGTGGAAGCCTATCTTGAAGCAAGTCCGATGGGAGCGCCAATGTACGCCAGACACGGGTTTCAGCCTACTAAGGAGGTGGAACTAGATTTGACACAGTGGGAAGGAAAGGATGTTTTATCCTTCGTTGTGAGTACACTCCTGCGGCTGTGAGACTCTGTTTGGACTTGCTAACATAAAAGCAGCTTATGTTGAGACCTGCAAAAGGCGCACGAACCCCTTGAACATCCACAACGATTATTCTGAAAACGACACTAGCATCTTCGAATTGGAGTCACATTCAAATTATTCCTGGGCTATTTAGGTTCGCTTCCGCCTGGTTGGATTGGCATCGCTTCCCCGGCTATCATTGTTCTTACGCATGAAACAACTGTCCTAACAAGTCGTCGTCTTCGACTCGACTCGCGTCGTACAGTGATATTTTCTCTATATCTCTATGAAATTTCTGTACATACTGAAGATATTGATACATGCTTGAACAAGCAGACTTGCGCCCGGGGAAACAGCGCCTGGTCGACTACAACAGCTTTTGCGCTGCAACACTGCAACTAGTTTTGTGCTTCTGATGATTGCAACTTGTCAGCATACTCCACGGATACAACTGCTGGCAGGAGCTTGCGGCAGATACGCATTTGCACGAGCGACTCATGATGGGTGTGGTACGGAGTAGTCATCGCGTGCGTAGCGGCTCTACTTTCGGTCGGTGAGAACATCAGGCCAAAGTCTAGAACTTTGACTAGAACCGTTGGGCTTGTTAGGTTTAGCGAGCAAACTATGTGGTCTTGAATAGTGTTCACATCGACGACGATTAATTTAGTAGTAAAGGATGTGTGTTGAGGAGTTTATTGATGCTTGAAGGTTCACTGAAGGCCAAGTTGACGTTAGAATTTTAGATAGGAGTTGAGATGGACAACAGAAAAACTAATCTTATATGAGATTTAGAACCTGATAAAAGTATAAAGGAGCTCTTTGTAAATACAATCATGATTCTTCGATCGGGACTCCGAAGACCCAACAATAATGACTTGCGATGATAAATGTTATTCAAAATGAGATGACGTTTTTTTCCAAGTTCATACGCCTCTTTTCAGGTTTGCATTAGTTTCAGCACCACGTCAAGTTCGCTTACTTTATCTAAGTTTGGCCAGGGTGACATCAATGTCAAAGGAAACGATATGCAGCAACAAGACCCCCTGGTAAGGAAATCAGCCACTTGTCCCCTATATGTCTCCAGCAATCATACAAATGTGCATATGTTCAGGGTGGAAACTCTGAGCAATAAAATCGCGTACATTCAGTCTATATTTGGGGTATCATAGGAAGTGGCTAAAGACCAATACTCAAGCCACGAAAATCGACGCAAATACCAGAGAACTCCGTAGCCCAACCTTACCAAGGTGTAAATATCATCGAAAATTCCAATCCAACTCCCTAGGTCTGCTTTCTTTGGATACGAGCATCCAATACTAAAGGTCGCTTTGAAAAACTCCACTATCCTCTTCCCACCAACCGGGAAAGATCCCGTCGTCATCACCCTCATTGACTCCGTCATTTCCATTACTCACCTTATCCAAATTATCCATGTCTGCATCTACCTCCTCAGAAATATGCCCAACGTTTGTCTCTTCATCTTCAGCGCTCGTTGCGGCGGCGTTCTTTCTCGTCCAATATGGGAAAACGGTTAGCCCATCTGGCGATATTGCCTCGATTTGGTTGACCTTATTTCTCAGATAACCCAGTCGCAGCATCGGGAACTCTGTCTTGAACCAGATACCAGCTTTGTTGACTGTGTTGAAGGTCTTGTTTTTCGGAGTAATGGAGGAGTCCATAACGGTAGCGAAGACGTCGCATAGTGAAGCAAAGGCCTTGGACATGTTTTGGAAGTACTTTCTTTGGTCGGTGTATTTCTGTTGCATGATGCAGCGAAGTGGGTTGTTTGTGGTTATTCGTTTGTTGTAATAGTCTCTGGGCCAGACATCCTATATCCTGTTAGGAGCAATGAAGGCTGACGGTAAGTGTAAAGGCACGTACCCAAATCGTCGTCATTTGTGCCTTTTTTGCGTAGTTCTGTGCCTTTAGGCTTAGCCCCCGTGTGTAGAACAGACATGTCGCAGGCTTCGGCTTTCTAGCCGCCGGTACGTTGTCGATGAACCAGTCAACGCTGTATTTTTCGATCCTGTCACAGCTCACATCCCTGGAACCAGACGATTTGGAAAATTTGGGGTCACAGAACCAGAACACACAGCGTGACTGGAGGTTGAGTGGCAGTGCATCGATGGCTAGAACGAGGTAGCAGAGAACTATGGCTACAGCGGTAGACCTCATGGTGGAAATCGCGCGAACATGTGGAATATCCCAGATAAAGTGGGGACAGCCGAGCTTTAAGCACCCTCTAGGCGCCCCAGCACTTGTGCATGACTGTTGTTTCGGACCCCAAATACGAACCCATTCGCTTGGGCAGATGGTATGGGGATTTACAAGGATTGAGATCCCGCAGGGCTTATCGCATTTGTAAGAGATAACAGGCCAAAACTGTCCCAAGCCAGCATCTCAGTAGACAGTCATTTGTAATGACCATGGGAGGCTTCACGTTGATGTAGTTCTCTGGCACCACCCTGATTGTCAGCAAGCGCCTTAACTCCGGTTGTGGCCCTCTCCATTCCAAGGTCTACGAGGATAGGCTCAAATGTACGCACTGCTAGAATTTCGAAGCCATGCCATTAATAAGAAGATTGATCATTGAAGCACTAAATCGTTCTTCATTACGCGTCTTGAACAGATCTTCGTTGCTTTCAAGTAAGCAATATTTTGGTCATCGTTGACCTTCTTACGGAGCGAGTGGTGGATGACCATAACGGTGCTCGACCTGACTGAACGAACCGTCCCGTTACTTGCGCCATTGATAAGGCCCTTTACATCATTGATAATAGGAAACTGTTCACAGTGTATGATTGAGGGGTTACCAGGACCTCGCCGCAATCTAGAGAGTTTACTTGCACAGCCTCGTAGTGACGTTATAAATACATGGCACCCTTGTTGCTCGCCTAAACGCACCAGGACTCCATGAAGCACAGCATGGCAAGAGCGGGGCACATACAGTTGGACTGTCATCCGGGCTTCGAAACCTTCCGACTGCGCCGTTTTCTAGCATTTCAAACTGTGCTGGGTCCTCCAGATGTGAAAATCTGAAAACACCATCGAGCGTCTCGGAAGAATCTTGCAGGCAAGATCAGTGAGAAGAAGTTATTTCATCACGAGTTCAACGTCTGAGATGCCCTGAAACTAAGCATCATGGTAACGCTAAGATCCACAATGAGCTTCAAAGAAACAGGGTTTGGTTGTTCACTAAATTGTATGATCATCCACTTAAGAGAGTTTTTCGACAATAAAACTCAAGCCCATTTGTATACCTGGGCAGCCTGACCACCACCCTTGTGCAAAAACACTCAAGCAGTATTTCGCGGGCTGTGGCAATGGCTCACTTCACGACAATTTTGATGCGATACTGGCAGACCATAAGACAGGTCCTGGCCCAGCAGCGAGCTTTGACAACCGCTCGACTGCATCTGCTAGCACCATCACCCCCCGAAAATTTAGTTGAGATGAACGCATAGGCGTTACACACTTGCTTAAGATGATATATCTGTGCTACGTTGAGGGTACATGGATAATTTGACAATTAGCACAGAATCATATACTGAATAGTCATTGCTCCATATAACTACACTGAACTACCGGGAGATGGCTTAAAGACGAACTGTCTCCATTTTTCTGAGGATGGCCAAGTCCAGATCTTCCGGGGCGACATGAACAGAGATGCCCAAGGTGTTGCTAACTGCGGCAATTTCTCTCGTCTCTGACAGCGCACCATCCTTGTACAAGCCATACTAACCCGTGGAAAGGTTGCGAATATTGAACCAGGTTCTAGAAAAAGAATTAGCAAAGGATGTATTAAGGAATTCGTGGTGAAGAAGACATACTGCTCATCCTCGCCATTCCAAGTACGAGGGTCAGTATCATAGCGCCCTCTTTTTGATACCAAGTAGCTCATAAGACATCGACATTGCTTTCATAAGTCAAGTTGTCAACAAATCGATTTTGTGTTTCAACCGCGCATTGGACGGTTAGCGCAATAGACAGCATAGCAGGCTTTTGATAACTGTATCCTTGTTCCCAGAGTCTTCGCGATACCAACAAAAACCATACAGCTGCTATTGGATCATGCGTGAAACGTAGTTATGGATCAATACTTTGACATTGATCGATACACAAGAGAGACCTATTCTCTCAGCGGCCATGATGTTGTGTAGCAACAAGTTGATTCTGCGTACGAACTTTCTTTCGATGCAATTCTAATTGCATAAGGTGAGACATCATAGGTAATCAGCTCTTGGAGATTTCCAAGCACTTACCAATAAGATTACGAACATCCCAGTGTTCATTGAACATGTCAGCTGCTAGAGCAATCTGCTAGATTGTTAGTTATGATTACTAATATCTTTGTTGGTATATACCTCACAGTGGTACAAGTCAAGTAAGGAAACGATGCAGATGAAGGGATTGACTAGACTATAAATATGGATCATAGTTATGGCCCAGATTTTATGAAATCAATTATAAGATCTACTTCCAAATCTATATACTCGTGAGCCGCCTTTTCACCTTCTGCTCAGACTGTCTTTAGACTTCGCCAAAAGTCTAACCATCCAAATATTTTCAAGGTACAATCTCCTCCTGTAAGTATTGGTGAATTGTTTTGGTAGCGGTTATTCATCTTTAAGGGTATGCTTGATAATGATTGCTGCATGAACATGTGCGCAGGTGGGATAGACAGCTATGATCAGTCAGATGGGAGATTTTGCTCAGCAAGTGATAATATAATAAACCATGTTAGCTCATTTCAACGGCGCGTCTTAAGCGTGCATCATTGGGCCACGCAACTCTGTTTCGATGCCAACCTCACGAAGCTGTTTACTAACCAGATTGGTCTCCCAGAGCTTTTGCATTCCGATGCCGTCGCCTAGTTGGCGGAAGGGAAGGCCTCGACCAAAAGTTGCGCAGTGAATGACGACTTGATCCAGTTTAGGACAATCATGGCGTTCTTGAATCAAACGATCAAAGAATTCGAAAACATTTTCGCTGGGGTAGAGAAGCTCAAGTCGCTCGAGACTCTCTGGCAACAGCTCAGATATGCTAGTCGCTACGATTGAGGTACCAGGCTGATCACCACCTACTAAGCCTTGTTGTGGTATCTTCACTGACTTCAACCGGGCTAAATCCTTCAGGACTGTAACAGGTATGATGTGATCGAGCCACCAGTTGTTTTCCTCTTGGTCTAATACAATTTCAAGATCTTCCAACGCAGGGATTGACTCTGCAAGCAACTCAATCAAGGTATCGATGTGGCCCTGTCTTCCGCGGTGCGCACGGAGATGTCCACTTGTCCTAACAAACATTGGAACGTCATTAATAGCAATCACCAACTTCTTGAGGAACAAACATCCCTCGAGGAAGACGGAAAGGTACTGTATCTTGTTCGAGATTGGTTGTGTAGCTGGAAGAAGGATGCGCGTATCGGTCTTGAGTGATAATGTAGTTATGTTCGAAATCTCGTGATGTTCTGCGGAGCGAAAGAACATACTATGTTTGGGCAGTGTAAGGCTTTCCAAGTTAGGTAAGCTGGCAAGGCTGAATGAAACTTCGGGGCCTGCCCAGACCAGACTGCGAACATTGGTGAATGTAGAGACCAATTTAATTTCATGCTGATGAGATGCCGTGAACAGTGATGCTGCAGGCCGAAGTGGCCCTGTATCGTTGCTGCGCAGTGATGTCACATCGAGCTGAAGTCTCTCTACTGCTGGTAAAATTGATAGAACCGTCACTGCAAGTTCTGCCGCAGAGTAGCTGATACCAACCGAAACAGAGCCAGGGATCATAAGGCCTGCAATAGTAGTAACGTCCTCCGTGGCCCTGTCATCTTCAATCCACATAGCGAGTGACTTGACAATGCCAGCCAAATCAGGTCGAGCGAGTAGAGTTTTAAGGAATAGTAAGGTCGAATAAGACCGTTGCGAGCCAAGCAACTGGCTAGGAGCAATACTGACATGTTTATACAAGGACTCTTCAACAATTGTTCGAATAGCTTTGCACACAACAACAGCAACTTTGAGTGTAGATGTAGGTAGGCAGTCCATGATTTGGAGTAGCAGCTCATTGGGAAGGTGCTCGAGCTTCGTCTTTATTTCAGGTAGAACTGTAGCTGTGAATTCCGTCATTTTGTCCAATGTTGGAGAGGTTGAGATGTAGAATGATTGTTTCAATAAAGTTGAGTGGGATTGATTGTTGGTACAAGTGGGTGAGGGTGTTGGAAAGATATGCCAAACAGCGCTGCTACTTGTGAAACTCTCAGATCGCTGCTATGGCAATTATTGTACGCACATCAAACAAATTCGTGAAAGTGTAATATATCTGTGCGGTTTCTTTGAGCTACAGAGGGCACTCATCTGTCACAGCTTGAGAATCGAACAACGTTTCGAAGGCCATTTCACACACGGAGAAATATTGATTTTGTTGTCCGGGCACCCTTTTGGATGGTTAGTGCACATTGAGATTCCCCTATTGCAACAAAAGTTGAATCTATAAGCCCTTTCTTGATACACGAAAGTAGCATTAGGCTAAATAATCAAGTCGTCGACGAAGGTGTCTATAATGTTAGATATGTATTATCAAATAAGAAAATTGATTAGAGCTTGAGGAAACAAATTGATTGGCATGCTTGATAACCTTCGACGTGTTATGCATGAGTACATGTTAGGTGCACGCTGGATGAGGTAGCACTCCCTGTCTATCACAAGGGCCGGCGTACCACTAGACAGCAATAATAAAGCGTATCGAGTTCGAAACTGTGAATAAATAAGGGGCATTGCATCTCGAATCAGTTAAAAGATGTATTCGCAATCCATGGTCGCTTCTGTGGTGTGAATGCAAGCCTCAGTTCCGTAAATTATCCGGCGCTAGTGGATCGAAACGGTCGTTTCAAACTTCCCCTCGAGGGGTACTGCATGCTTTTGTGATATTACAGCCAAACCACTTTCACGACGTTACGACCCAATTTTCGACCTTTTTGCATTGTTCGCGCTCATTTGTGTCATTTTCCGTTGTCAGACCAGTCACCGACTCTGCCATAGCCTCAGCACCAGTGCTCAACTCAATCCAACGGTAGTCTAGACAGATCACACGCCCTCCTATCCTCGAGCCTCACCTCTCTGGAACTGCTTTTCAAGAGAACTTTCAGGGCCTCCCGATCGCGACATCCTCCTTTAGCCTCAATCAGAATCCTTTGACCGCATTGCTGTTCCACGATGCCTGACACAACCAAAGTGGTACCGCTTACCTGTCATGGACACTCACGTCCCGTCCCACATATACACCTCTCGTCCATCGTAGATGAGGACCAATATTACATCATATCTGCATGCAAAGACGGCAATCCTATGCTCCGTGACGGCATTACTGGCGACTGGATTGGTACTTTCTTGGGTCACAAAGGCGCAGTTTGGCAAGCGAGACTCTCGTCAGATGCCTCCTTGGCCGCAACAGCCTCGGCAGATTTCTCCGCGTTGGTGCACCCTGGTTCCTGAGAGATCAATACTAACAAAGCCTAGGAAGGTGTGGGACACTCATACTGGTGAAGCTCTGCATACTCTTTCACACAACCACATCGTCCGCGCAGTCGCATTCCCGAATCAGCCTCAACCTCAAATCCTCGCAACAGGTGGTATGGAGAAGAAATTGCGCATATATGACCTGTCCCGGAGCGATTCGGCGACCAGCTTCGAGATTGGTGCAGGTGTTCATGGCGGCACGATCAAGTCCATTGTGTGGACATCCGACCCAAATATTGTGATTACGGCAGCAGAGGACAAGAAAGTACGATGGTGGGACCTACGGCAAGAATCCACTATTGGAGAGGCGGTGATCGAAGGCGTTCTAGGCTCGTGCGAGTTGGATAACACCTCCTCGGAAGGCGTACTGAGCGTGGCCGCTGGAAACAGCGTCTACTTCTTCAACAGCCTAGCCCCTGGCTCGCTCATCAAGAGCATCAAGACTCCGTACGAAATCGCTAGTGTAGCTCTACATAGCGGTCAGCGGAGATTTGTCACTGGTGGTAGCAACCAGAATGACACTTGGGTAAGGGTGTGGGACTTTGACGAGGAGAAAGAGCTGGAGACAAACAAAGGCCATCATGGTCCTATTTGGTCGGCGAGCTTTTCGCCAGATGGGAAGCTTTACGCAACTGGCAGTGAGGACGGCACAGTAAAGCTTTGGAAATTCACTCAAGGACCGTACGGGCTATGGAAATAAGACATTTCTCAACTTACCATCATTGAAGACATGAGTGTTACTGCGCCCAGCAACTTATTAAAACTTCTTTTGCGTGCACCACTGGCGTCCCCAACTCACCGAATTATAAGACCATTGAAATCGAGATTAGGAGAGCAGTCCAGCACTCAGTTCGGTCAGCATCAATGCAGGATAGCAATTCACTCTTTTGTGCAAGCATGATAACAACCACCTGTCTCACCTTGCCAACTTTCAAATCTCCAGTCTGCGAAAGAGGTAGGCTATACTATTCGGGTATTCCCACCCGAGAATTGCCCGATTCGACTTGCCGAAGGATCTACACCAACGACGTCAACTGCAGTAAGGTGCATTCGTACTACGGCCAGCATAGGTAAAGATAGGCAGTGTTCAACGCGGGCGATAAGAGCACCTGGACAAGATATGATGATAGCGCTTTGTATCGCTGTTGAGGCAAACGCCAAGGGTGGACATAGTGCACGAAGGCTGCAGGCATAAGTAACGCACATCCCGCGATTGGCATCTACGTCGAGGTGCTACCAAACGAGATAACGCAAGGAGCCTGAGCCAGAATATTTCACACCTTCCGCTACATCAAAAATTCACTATTCCCAAACTCTTCTCCAAGCACATGATCTTGTTTTGAGAGGCTACAATGGCAGAGAAACGACATGATATTTCACCAGTGCGAGACACTAGCTTCGATGAAGGACAACTAGCTGCCGAGAAGCAGATGCGTGATATCGGGGCAGACTTGTACCTTGAAGTCAGGCAGTACTCGAGAGAGGAGCTTGATGCTGAGAGGAAGGCAGTTCTTCGTAAAATCGATTGGGTAATTATGCCGATGGTAAGTGCAAACCCCCTATACGATTGTCACAAATCTAAAAACTACGTCAGATATGCATTACCTATACCATCCAGTTCCTCGACAAGCTCTCCTTAAACTACGCCAACGCATACACACTGACGCCAGACCTTGGCCTCCAAGGGGCGCGATACGGATGGGTTGCAGCTATCTTTAATTTCGGCTACCTGTTCTGGGCTCTGCCTGCCAACTACTTGATCCAACGCCTGCCAGTGTCAAAGTATACCGGTAGCATGATTTTACTTTGGTCGCTCCTACTCTGTTGCCACGTTGCGGCGAAAAACTACGCTGGTATTCTGGCGCTGCGTTTCTTGCTGGGCATGTTTGAAGCGTCCATCTCACCCGCCATCATGAATATTGTCTCTATGTTCTACACACGATCCGAGCAACCACTACGTATGTGCGTATTCCTGGCCTTCAATGGCGTAGCTACGATGGTCGGCGCACTGCTTGGATATGGACTCGGCCACGCACACAGTCCAAACATTAAAACCTGGCAGCTTATCTTCCTTGTCATAGGGCTTTTGAATTTCGTATGGGCATGGGTTTTCCTTTGGGTTATGCCCGACTCGCCTTCATCGGCCAAATTTCTTACACACAAGCAGCGAATCGTTGCCATTGACAGAATCGCGAGTAACATGATCGGTGTCAAAACGAAGCAATTCCACAAAGCCCAAGCCATCGAAGCGGTCCTTGATTTCAAAGTACATTGCCTTGTCCTCATTGGCCTTGGATGCGGTGTAGTCAATGGTGGAGTGTCGAACTTTGCCTCTGCTCTCATCAAAGGCTTCGGCTTCTCTGGCATCTACGCCACGTTGCTGCAACTACCTACCGGCGCCATAGAATTTGTTGTTGTCCCCTTGTGCGGATTGGCGGCAGGATACTTCAAAAACACGCGCTGCCTAATCTTAGCATTTATATGTCTCCCGCCACTTGCTGGGCTCCTCGGCATTCGTTTCACGCCTCTCTCCCAGCGTTGGAGCCTCGTCGGGTGCACTTGGCTGCAATACATTATTGGCGCCCCAGTGATTTTGTCCTGGAATCTTCTCACGACAAATATTGCAGGACACACTAAACGCAGTACAGCGAACGGTTTATGGTTCTTGTTCTATGCTGCTGGTAACATTGCGGGCGCCAATATATTCTTTCCACGGGAGGCGCCGAGGTACTTCTCTGCACTTATAGGCCTCATTGCATGTTACTGCGGGATGGTAATTGTCGCTTTGGTATTGAGGCAGTACATGTGGTGGGAGAATAAGAGGAGGGATACGTTGTATGGACAAGGAGAGGATGAGCAAGCTGTGCAAGATGGATTCAGCGATTTGACAGATGGTAAGGCAAGCCATTTCAGGTATGCATTGTGAGAGGTGTATCGAAGCTGTTATGGGTATCGATTTATACAGGGAGTAAATATGGTTACGATGCTGTCATTCCCATCTTATCCAGGCCGTGGATCAAGTCTTCGGCCCCATCCCTATCTTCATGACCTTGAGGATTAAATCCGATCCCATGACATCCACCATCTTCATCAAAGTCGACACCTATGATTTCTTTCGTGACCCACATAGCAGTCTTAGCATGTAGACTTGGTTCCACTAGGATATCCCCCTTTCTCTTGCCACCATGAACTACGCTCTTGCCCTCTGCTAGCGCCTGAAACACAATCAGCTGGTCTCGTAGGTATTCGTCAACACAGCCACCGTGCTCAATTTCGCTGAGAAGCTCGTCAGAAACCCTTTTGATGATAGCCGGCACTATTTTCTCAGTTTTGCCAGGACGGACAGCCTGATTGTAGAGCCAGTCGCGACCAAGCTTCATGCCGGTTGTTGTTGTGGCGACTAGGAGGACGTAGTATCGCTTCTCGTGGTGTGAATCTTCAAATGTGACGTCGATTTCAGGTTCGAGCGTACTGCCGAATATTCTCGACTCGCGTTTCTCAAACATGATGTCCAGTTCATCCCGGAAGTGTTGTTCTGTCTCTCTGGGGGCGATGACTGTGGCTTTGACACTGCGAATATCCCCACGCTCCACTAACTGGAAGCTGGGTAGTCTTTTTGCCATGGGTGTGATGGTGTAGGTTAGGCTACCCAGCCTTGTACTGCCCTGCGACCAACCGCGTGAGTGTAGTTGTGTTTCAATGTGTGGCAGACCAACACGCTCTAGCATCGGTAGAAGGACTTGAGCAACGTAGTCGTATGAAGGTGAATTCGAAACATCCGTTCCTCCCGTGATTCGCACCCTGATCTTCCCATTGGCTCCACAGAAAAGAAGGTATGGAAGTATGGCTTGAAGTATCAAATTGACACTACCGGGGGTATTTTGATTGATTCGTACTTCTCCAACATCTAGCTCATTGTTCCTCCCTCTCGTCAAGTTTGGCACAAAGGTGATTTCTTTGCTCTTCAATCCTACGCCGCTTAACCGTGCATTGCATGCTTGGCCGAGCCATTGGACGCAGGTCAGATGTTGAGACTTGAGACCACCACCTCCTGAGCGTTTACCACGAATATTAGTGATTGTTATGGGCTTCTTAGTTAAGCTGGAGAGACCAAGAGCCAGCCGAAGGAGTTGGCCACCACCTTCAAGAGTTGTACCTTCGAGGTGGAGGGGTGGGAGTGCTGAGGTTTTGGGCGCCATAAATAGGTTCCCCCAATCGTTGATGGCCTTTAAATGAAGTATAATCTCGGCGACAGAGGGTTTTACACTCGTAGCTGTTGCGAATGATCAATGCTCCTGAGTGAAAGGTCGTTAAATATTAAATACATCCGATGGCTTATGAGTCGCAGGCAACAAACTATGCCATCACAGTCATCGCTGTGGCTGTGCTCAGCAGCATGCCTAATTCTGTATCACTGATTCCATTGGCACGAAAGCGGCACGAAGGCATATGATGTAGAAATGGGTTTCCGTGCCGCATGTTTGCAATCAGTCAGCCAGCATGAGCAGGGTCTGCCGAAGTAGTACATGTCACAAAAGCGACCATCCCTAGCAGTTATAACGGTGACGTCGTGCATCTTGAAAAGTGTATACACCAGACATGATGTTCTGAAGATTTTACGCGTCCTTCCCACAGATCCACACAAAACTACTGGGGCGTGGAGAAGCCTCCCTGCATACTTGGTGCGATTTGGAGTCCCCTCCATCGGCGTGGGCAGCTGCACGTGTTCCGTGCGCGATCGCCGCGGGCTTCATTACGACATCACCGAGGCCGAGATTTTGTCAGGAGCCCGTCAACATTCTCCGGAACCGCCCACACTCAGTCAGACCGCCTATCGCCATGTCGAGTGCGTCTATACAGCTTCAATTCATCCTTCGAAACCGGTAGTCGTCCAGTCTGCCTCGCGACAAGCTATGCGGGCCTTCTCCGCAAAGGCCTGGCACAGTCCGGCCAACGGAGCTCTCTTTTCACAAATACAATCACGCATACAGTCAACAGCGCCAACAATATCGAGGACTTTCGCTACCGCAGCAGCACCGAAGACGGTCGGTCCTTTCCAAAAATCGACATGCTGTGCAGCAGTTCCGATCTTTTCATCCAGCATTCTACGATGCGCAACGGCGGGCATCACACGTCGCAATGGCTTACACCAGCCTGTTCGAATGTTCCATGCATCGAGAATATTGGCAGAAGCTACGCCAAAGGCACCAGCAAAGCAACGCAAATCGTACCGAGATGAGATCAAGGAGAAGGGTCTCGTGGATGTAGAGGAACACGATGGCGAGGCGGAGGCAGAGGAGCAAGGCTTCGCGAAATCAGAGAAAGCAACTCAAGCCAAGCAGGTCAATCTGAGCGCCAAACTGAGCAAGGATGGATCCGGCTCTGGCAGCACACCAGGTGGTACCAAGGAGATCTGGAGGCTGATCAAGATTGCGAGACCGGAGATGGGGACGCTTTCTTGGGCATTTCTCTTCTTGTTGTTCGGCTCAGCCATCTCGCTGTCTGTTCCTTTCTCTATTGGTAGAATTCTGGATGCTGCAACGCAAGTCGACAAGACTGATGGATTGCTCTTCGGGCTTAACATGACAACTTTCTATTTTGCCTTAGCCGGAGTGCTCACGGCTGGAGCTGGATTCAACTTCGGTCGCATCATCATCCTGCGCATTGTCGGAGAGCGCATTGTTGCTCGCTTGCGATCCCAGCTTTACCGCAAGACCTTTGTTCAAAACGCCGAATTCTTCGATGCGAACAGGGTCGGAGACCTCATTTCCCGCCTCGGCTCCGACACGATAATTGTTGGAAAGAGTATCACACAAAATCTGTCTGATGGGCTCCGCGCACTAGTCAGCGGTGCCGCTGGCTTCGCTATGATGGGTTTTGTCAGTCTCAAGCTCACCGGTATCCTCGCCCTGATTGCTCCGCCTGTAGCAATTGTTGCTTTCTTCTCTGGTCGAGCACTGCGAAATCTGAGCCGCAAAATTCAAAAGAACCTTGGCACATTGACCAAAATTGCTGAAGAGCGCTTAGGGAACGTTAGAACGAGCCAAGCTTTTGCTGGAGAGGTTCAAGAAGCCTCACGGTACAATCGCCAAATCAAGAGGATCTTCGCGCTCGGAAAGAAGGAGGCCATAGTAGCAGCAACCTTTTACGGAAGCACGGGATTAATGGGTAACCTCACCATCATTGGTATTCTCTACGTCGGTGGCAACATGGTCAAGAATGGAGTCATTTCCATTGGCGAGCTCTCTTCGTTCTTGATGTACACGGTATATGCCGGTTCAAGCATGGTGGGACTTTCCGGCTTCTACGGCGAGATGATGAAGGGCGTGGGAGCGGCTAGTCGCCTCTTCGAACTACAAGACCGTAACCCGACTATATCGCCAACTAAGGGTGCAGCTGTCAAATCTGCGCGTGGACCCATCGAGTTCAAGAAGGTCTCCTTCAGCTACCCGACCCGGCCAGCAGTTTCGATTTTCAAAGACTTAAACTTCAAGATAGAACAGGGTACAAATGTGGCTATTGTAGCGCCGAGTGGAGCCGGCAAATCAACTGTCGCAAGCTTGCTTCTGCGCTTCTACGTTCCGACTGCTGGAACCATCACGATCGATGGGAGGGACATTACCACTCTCAACGCAAAGCAGCTGAGGAGAAAGATTGGGTTCGTTGGCCAGGAACCTGTCCTATTCTCAGGAACCATTGCAGAGAATATTGCATACGGCGTGCCCAATGCAACTCGCGCCGAAATTGTAGCCGCTGCACGAAAGGCCAATTGTCAATTCATCAGCGACTTTGTACGTTCTATTTCCCCTAAGTATGCCTGAAATGAAAAATGCTAACTGCGATTAGCCTGACGGTCTGGAGACCCACGCTGGTGCAAGAGGCACCCAGCTTTCTGGCGGTCAAAAGCAGCGCATTGCGATTGCGCGAGCGCTCATAAAAAAACCTGACATACTCATCCTCGATGAAGCAACGAGCGCCCTAGATGCAGAATCTGAGACCCTCGTTAACCAGGCGCTACACAAGCTCCTCCAGGAGAACAACACGACCATTAGCATTGCACATCGCCTGTCAACTATCAAGCGTTCGGACCGCATCATTTGCATCAGTGCAGATGGACAAGTTGCGGAAGAAGGTACATACGAGGAGCTGACGAACAACCCTGATGGGGCCTTCAATAAGCTCATGGAGTGGCAACTCAATGGAGGCGAGCCGGACACAAAGAAGAACCCCAAACCGACTGAGGAAGAGGAGATTGAGAGAGAGCTTGAGCATGAGTCTGTAGAGGACTCGCTCCGTAACAGGGTCTAGGTGAATGGCATGAGCAATGCGGCTGCGTGAATAGAATTGTCGACAGGATGATATAAGCTCTAGTCTTCTTGCCTGGGAACACGCGATCTCTACGCTTGGCAAGGATTTTCTTGAGGCGCAGGTTTCATGTATCAACATATGCGATGAACCGGGGCATCCTCAACGATGGCCCACCGAATCCACCCGATGGTCACAGTACCGATGAATCATCGTCGAAATATAGACGGGCAAGGCGAGGCTTGAACGGCTGGCTGCATGCTTGGCATTGCAAAGGCGTGGCGTGACTTCAAGTATACCCTGACCTGTCATTCGATCACACATGGGCAAGCCGAATATCAGGTTACCATCCCGGCGTTCAAGGCAGCATCATGTCACATTGCAGCAGGATTTAGCAATGCGAGAACTAGATGTAGTTGTATAATAGCCTCCTCTCAGCATCAGTTCACTCTCATCTACCAACAGCTTGTCATCATGTCTTCCTGCGGTTCATTCGCACTTGATCGATCATACGGAAGCAACTCTGCACTCTTGAATAGCACTTGTTCCTCCTCTCCGCCCAAGTATTCTTCGCTCCAAGTACATCTTGCCACAGCTTTGCACTCCCTACACATTGCAAAGCACCCTGAACCATCTACAGTCACCAATAGAAATCGGACCGCAATGCGCTCTTGAGAGGTCTAGCCTAGCTTACTCACCAGCTACCGAGCATCACATCAGCAGGTACGACACCACTGACACCCGCCCTGTCGCTACATCCATACCCTGAAATTTGGGTCCCTGCCAATCAATATGCTGAACGAAATACTAGTTGCAAGCATCGGGAACCTTGTGTGGACATCGAATCACAACGCGATCCTGACGTCATACTCTGCGGAGAAGTCCAGAACGCAACGTGCTGCGTAATAAAGACGCGATGCACGATGATGAGACAAACGAGCTTGAAAGTGTACATATACCCTTTGCAAGCCATCACGCACCAGAGTGCTGTCACCATTCCCCAATGCTCAAGGCCGCGCAATTCACCAGCTATCGACTGATTCGCTCGTCCACCACTCCACACAAGGCCGCATCAATTGACCTCGCGAGGACTACTGCTCTCCCAGCTTGTAGACATTTTAGCTCCAGCGCCTCGACGCTCGCAGCAACACCGAAAATGGAGTCGTACAAACAGGCCGGTAACCGGAAGAACGAGCCCCCAAAGCATGAAATGGTTCATTTTCCAGGGTTGATGAGCGAGAAGAGAAGTTTTGGCGACTTTAGAACCGTACTGCACACGGGGCTGTATAGCCAGATTGTGGCCATGGAGATACCTGTCGGTGGGGAGATTGGCGATGAGGTAGGTTCAGCACACGCCTTGGCAATGACTAAGTTTTGGGAAGAAAGGTTGGCTAACAATCATTGCAGGTTCATACCGTTGACCAGGTTCTCCTTTTTACCTCTGGAAAAGGCCTTGCGACAGTAGCAGGAAAGGACCAGGAAGTCAATGCAGGAGATGTTGTCGTCGTACCTGCGGGGACGCAACATCAGTTTGTCACACGGGGTGACCAACCACTGGAACTCCTTACTGTATACTCGCCTGCTGAGCATCTTCCAACGTCCGTACACAAGACCAAGGAAGAGGGTGATAAGGCGGAAGAGGATGGGATTGACGAGGCGCCAGAATGGAGTCAACGGCCAAAGGCTGAGAATGAGAAGAATGGGCTTGTGAAGTTGAGCGGGAAATACTAAAGTTAATTGGATATGAATGTACATTATGAAAAATTCTCAATCTTTATTTTGCTATCCAATGTGAGAATTCAACGTCCTGGTGAAGCCTGTTTTCTTGATACTCCGGTCAATCATCGGGATATCAACTTGTACGGCATATTTGTTCATGTACTACAATTCCTACAGACTGTTGATCTCTGCTCCATTTGATGCTAGAGTCATTACAAAGCGATCGACGTCAAGACGGATAGCGGAGGGCAGTTTGGGTTGAGATGCTTAGAAATCGGATGATGTGGGTTGATCGGAGGACTTGGGAAGCTTGAAAGTGGGGAAGAAGGATTGGAAATGCGTTCAATTGATCACGTATGAGCAGAAGAGACTGAGCGAGCAGTAGTCTGGGTCAAGTATGCTATCCAAGGTTGGTGTGGTAGTGCGCTTGACCAGATACGACATGTACGCTTTGTATCATTACGTTGAAGGTGGCGGAGGAGGGGAGGTTAGAAGGAGGAGCTCCTCCCCCCACAAGTGATATGTGAGTATGATTTCACGATCAGCTCCAGTTTGTGGCGAATGGAAAATTCGCCGATTACAAGTCATCGAAGGAGCTGCTGCAGTAGAGCACATGAGCATCCTCGACAATGTGGGGCCACCAAGTGGCCGTTTTCAACGTTTCCTGCGGTAGCGCTCCCAGGGCGACGCGGACCCTTTGCGCGTTCGCAGACGTCGTCGTCCTTGGGTACGTGTAAGCCTCATCTATTGACAGGCAAAAGCATAAAGGGGTCTGTTTCGAAACTCGCGTCCTCTGCTAGGGAGATGAAGATATGGGAACGTAGCCTAACCGATCTGGTAATTTGACCCGCAGACTTGGCATACAGACGACGTAATCGGCTTGCGGGAGGGCTATGCGAGTCGCCAGCGGCCAGATGGGTGCTGCGAGCAATGCGAATGGTTGGAGAAACCTACTATGAAGGGAGCGTGCACGCGGTTGGCTGGTGGTACTGCAAGCTATCGCGAAATTGCGAGCAAGCGATGAGCCGACTTATTTAGGGCTCTTATCAGATGCGGCGCACGCCGGCACCGGCGGTCTACCCATGGCCAGATGTGGTGGCTCGACGATGCGCTGAGAAAGGGCTGTGCTTCAGCTCCTGGCGAACGAAGCGGCTCGGTGGACAGCGGTGAACTGTAGGCCTGAATGCCTATTTTGGAGAGAGAGTGGCAGAGATCAGGAGACGCAGCTGGGAGCGTTTGCTGGTCTTCCGCTTGGGTCAGCGCTGATTGCCGGGCGTTGAGGGCAGAGCTGGATGTGTATTTAACAGGGTCGGGTAAAGCAGGGCAGTGCCGCGGATATGCCCAGCTTGCAAAGCGGACAGCTTTCCGCCATCGGTTCTCCAAGTCGGGACCAGGGCAATCTGGTTGGCGACGAGGACGCAATTGCTTGTCAGCCATCGCTCAGCCATTCTCCGCTGCAGACCGTTTTGTTGATCGGCAGGGAGACGCCCACAAGTCCCGCAGCGCGCCCGGACAGTGCCAGTGCATTACATCGTCACCACCCATTTCTCCTCATATGCCCGCCCGAGGCCCATCCCTACGACTCCCCAACATCAGTTTTCTCTGCAACCTACCTTCACCGTGTCCGCTCTTGTAGGTAGACAGGCGAGCAGGCGGCTGTCGCTCCTTGAGTTCCCATTGCCACCCAGCCCGCCACGACGCCCACGCCTTGGTAAGTCACACCCCACGATCTGATAAAAAAAAAGTCTCCATCAGATAAGCCGCTCGTCAACGCACGTTTGTCCCGCTTGCTGTGGGGATTACACAAGCAAACGGAGCCATTGCGCACCCACGCAGCATCTCCTGGCTGTTGAATCACACATTGGCATCGCAAATCATCCTATGCCAAAGGCCTTTGCTGACCATGGCTCGCGCTAGCAGTTCCCTTGATTGCATCCGCACCACGACGGCCTCTCCGTCACTTTTCATCACCACACCATCGACCCATGGCCTCCACACCGCGAACCATGGCAGACTCAATACCCACCACGTCAACATCACATCCGAACGACCCGATTCCCTCCGAGCCGCGCGAGATCCCCCAGCTCACCTTGCAGCCAACACCCTCGCAGGCCCAGCCCGATCAAATTTCGCCAAAGTCGTCGGGCGACTCTATACTATGGAGCACCAACAGCAGCGACGACTCTGAAGCGCCCATGACGCCCGCAACCGAGCCTGACCAGGCTGTCGATGAAATCATCGACAAGCTACAGGACCTTCCTGCTGCTGCCGTCAACATGCCCGGCCAGGCGCGACCAAGGCGTGCCTCCACCACTCTGATCTCCGACAGCCCGACCGACATCAGACGGATCCTCGGCGAGGGCGAGACGGCCACAAAACTCATCAGCCAATGCTGTGGCGGGGGATGCTGTCTGCTCAAGACGCTGGCCCCTGACACCGCCTCGACCAGCTTCTTGCCCGTCGTCATTCCCGACAATGTTGCCTTTAGAAGCCTCAACCTGCGATTGGGCCCGCTCGCCCTCGACAGCGAACTCACTGACACAACACCGCTGCCTCCAGTGAACATGTCTTTCGAGCCCCTGGCATCCAAGGAGGTCCAGCACGTTTCCGAGGTGCACAAGATGCCACCAAAATACGTCCAGCCACATCCACCATACGAAGTCTACTCCGCACCTTTGTACCACGCACGCGAATTGACCAAGCCGGGAGCCGAAAAGAGAACTATTCATTTCGACATTGACGTTACTGACTACCCAGACGAAGGTGGCGTTGACTTCAAGGTGGGCGGTGCCATTGGCATCTGCCCGCCAAACTCACAGGCCATGGTCGATGAGCTCTTTGACATCCTCTGCATCCCCAAGTTCGTCCGCGACAAGCCAGTCACCCTGAAGACGGGAACTGGACGATGGCCTACCATCTGGGGAGAGGACCAAGCACGCGAGCTCCTTACCACCCGCCGCGAGCTGTTGACCTGGTGTGCAGACATCCAATCCCACCCACCAACAAAGAACCTCCTTCGCGTCATGGCCGAATACTCTGATGCACCAAACGAGAAGAAGATTCTCACCTACCTCTGCTCCGCCCAAGGACAAGCCGCCTTCTGCGACCTTCGGACTACTTCTCACTTCACCCTTGCCCAGATCTTGAGCGCCTTCCCCTCGTCGAAGCCACCGCTACCAGCCCTGCTTTCTGTTCTTACTCAACTTATGCCACGTTTCTATTCGCTGTCCAACGATCCCCACATCTCATCGGCACGCCCAGGCCTCCCCGGAAACCGTCGCCTCATCGAAATGGCCGTCACCATCCACGAGACACCTGATTGGCACGCGGATGGTGCAACGCGAACAGGTGTCGGAAGCGGCTTTATGGAACGCATGGCTCAGGCCTTCATCACTGCCGAGAACGAAGGCATCGACCCCCGCAGCATTCTCGACCTCCGCATCCCCATGTTCCGCGGATTGATGGCCAACCCCCTTTCCAAGCAATTTGGCGGTGAAGGTCCAATGGTTCTCATCGGTGCCGGCGTTGGCATGGCACCTTTCCGTGGCTTCATCCTGAACAGGCTCAAGAATGCCAACTGCGCAAACAAGATCTGGCTGATCCAGGGTGTTCGCGACTCCATGCTCGACGAGCTGTACTCTGGTGAGCTAGGAGACCATGAACGCGAGATCAAGAAAGTCGTACAAAGCCGCAGGGTCAAGGCTGGCGATTCAAACGAGGTCAAATACGTCCAGGACGAGGTGCGAGTCCAGGCCGACATTGTTTGGTTCGTCATCAACGCCCTTGATGGCCGTATCTTCGTCTGTGGCTCTAGTAAAGGCATGGGCGAAGGTGTCGAGGAGTCACTCATCGAAGTTGCCATGGCAAAGGGCAATGTCAGCAGGGCTCAGGCTGAGGAGTTCTGGGCAAGGAAGAAGGAGGACGGACAGTACATTGCCGTAAGTGCATACTCGCAAGCTTTACACCATACTTAAACTAACATGTCATTAGGAAACCTGGTAAATTCGTCAACACGCCATCTTCTATTGTATATATCTCGTTTCGATCTTCGGCTCTTCCGACCGCGTACATACCCTTATCGTTACTACATCGCTACGGCGCTAGATAAAAGGCGTCAAACTAGATTCAATCATGGGCGGTCATATTTCGTTTGAGTAAACCTTCACTGAGTTTGGCTACATTTACAATTATTTTGTGCCACAAGAGCATGGCGTTCACATACGGTTGGGTGGTGTTCTAATGTTGTATTTTCCCGTCTTTGTGTAGCAACACCCCCATGGATTGTTGCTATAGCTGTAGTCATTCGCACTGCATGATTCTTGAATAGCAGAATGCATATATTATATTTTATAGAGCATTTCCCCATTTCCTCGCTTCAATCTGTCTCGGTTGGGAGCCAGAATTACCATGTGCCATTGAGTTATGCTTCATGTAGACTAATGTCATTGTGCGATATTACTCTGTTCCTTCGCGCCCAGAGCCCCCACACTCTGTGTCTATTAAGTGGGGAAGCGCATGACCACACGCAGCCTAGAGGTCTCGCTGCTGTGTAACCGCTCTAGTGGCTCTCAAACCCTATTTGAACATATCGGCAGGTTGGTCCTTTGCTGTGTCATCCGCACCAAAGATTATTATTTCTTCTCGCCAATTTTCCCAAGTGTTTGGGTCTACAAATCCGTTTTATTGCTAGAATTGGCGAGTCTGCATTTTCAGCCCTGAGGACGTTAGGCCATCGATCTTCCTGTGCATATCAAGTACCTGCCTCCTCTTCATGCAAGTCAGAGGCTTGCGTGAACAGATAGCGGATAGCTAACAGCCCCTCGTGCGCCGACCTAGCATGTTCAACTTGCTTTGCAATAACCTTTGCTCGGATTTCTGCTGCTAGTATCTCATTCTCCTTTTCATGCACTTCCATCCTTAGAGGCTCCAATGCGTCAATCTCAGCGGGTGTGTACATCCATGGATGGTAGAACTCATGGCCCATGTCGAGAACGCAGTCTGGCGTATACTCAAAGTATTCCATCTCGGCTGCGTTGAATGCGTCCAAGATTTCTGGCTCGGTGGGGAACTTGCAATAGCGGTGGTAGACTGCGACCCTGCGCAGAGAGGGGAAGCACTTCCTCGACTGTGCCAGTTCAATCAGCCAATCGTTGGGGTCATTGAATCGGGCATTGGTCAGTACGAGCGCTTCAAGTGTCCTCGGTATGATATCCTCACATGGCATGAAGATGACCACAAGAGCTGGTAGCATCAGATGCCGCAGTGCTGGAAAGTATTTCGTGATATCAGAAGCCTGTGCATAGAGCCACGCGTCCTTCTCAAGATGGTTCAGGTCCAACCGAAGGTCACTGGGGAACTCCAGAATCTTCAGCCTCGGCCCCAGTATGCTCATGATACAGGACAAATTTGGCATATTCCAATTGGGAGTCTGAGCCAGTGCATACGGGCCGTACTCGGTTTCGTGATCAATGGATGAGAGAAGGCCGCGGAACAAAGGCAAGTTGAAGAGCACAGATCCGCCGAGATACAACTCCTCTAGCTTGGGAAACATGGTGATGAGCAGGCAGATCAAAGGGCCATGGAACTTGAAGATCGTGACTTGAAGGTCTGCAACCCACCAATGGTACGTCTCTTCGCTGATCGGCAACGCTCGAAGCGCTTGGACGCAGTTGCGTAAGAGGCCAACAGATAGCCTGGGAATCGGAGTAGGCAAAACTTGTTCGCATCGCGTCTCTTTCGTCTCTATAGTGAGGCTTTTCGCTTTGTTCTGCAGGCTGGGGTATTTGAAGAGGGTCTCGAGCAAGACGTGGACTTTGCTTGAGCGTACGATTGGTGCATGGCAGAGTGCTTCGCGTGCGATTGGCGCAAGGCGTTTGCACGTTGTAGCCAGACTCAGCAGATTGCGCTCTGGGTCGGCATTCTTTGTGGTTCCAGAAAGGTTCAAGGCGATTTGAAGGAGGACCTCATCGGGAAGTCGCAACATACTAGCTGGGTTGAATGGCGTTGATGTTATGGGCGACCAATACGAAAGTGATAGTAGAGAAAAGGTAGAGATTGACTGAGCCAAAATCGGCTACAGCTATATACTGCTCAGGCACAATGGCTATAGTGGTCGGTATTGTGCGGGGCCACACTGTCAAGGTCACTGGGTCTTCTACACGATTCACGCGCTCATGCTTCACATAGGTGCCTAAACCAATCAAAACAGTGCATCACATTCAGCCCTTTTTCAAGCAATTAGTAGAACAGAGGGCTAAGCTAAGCCTATTTCGGCTTCCGCAGTCGACAACTCTGATACTGCTTTCACCTCTGAGGTTCCATACGTGTCCGCATATCTACCTGAAATCCACTCGCCCACTGTGACTGGAGGATATTTTGCCCGCCCTTGTTCACCGTTTGCTTCAAACTGTGGAAAGCACTTGACCAGGAAATCAGGGTTGCCTGAGAAGAAAAATGGCACACTGTAACGCTCGCATCCGCTCCGGTTGATGACACGGTGAAGGTTAGAAATGTATCGATCATTGGTCCATCGCATCATCAGATTACCGAGGTTGACAACAAGTGCACCTGGTGTAGGGTTCACATCGACCCAAGTTTGGGTGATACGATCGAGAACTTGAAGACCACCCACCTGGTCTTGAAGGAGGATGGTGATTGCGCCAAAGTCGGTGTGTGCTCCGATTCCTTGGGATGTCAGTGGATTAAAGTGAGACCTCAAAGCTTGGGACTCACCGCGCTCTAGCTCCGAAGCATGAGGTGATTGGGGAGGGTAATGAAGCAATCTGAGTACCGCAATCGGTGTCTCAGTGAGTTCTGGTACCCAGCTATCCTCAACATCCAGCGTCTTGCACAGCGTCCTGAAAAGGTTCTCTGACAGCTTTCTCATTGATGCATGGTATGTATCAATTGTCCGTTTGAAGTGGTCAGGATTCTTGACATGTTGCGGATATTTATTCGGACCCAGCCCAAAAGTTCCAGCGGTAACTTTAGGATGTGAAAGTGGAAGATCGAGACCAAAGTAATAACCTTCTTTCAGATCGCCTTGAGTGCGCTTCTCGAAGTTTTGGGAACGAAGGCGCTCGTAACCGCGATTGAAACCATCAATATCTGGTTATATTAACAACAAACAATGACGTTCAACCTTGTCTTCCCGTGGTACCTTTATTGTATTTTTCCTTGATATCTATAGGCAGAGAAAATAATTCTTCGCTGCACGAGAGCAACTCTTGTTGTAGTGACTCTGAGATGCCATGATTGATAATCTGAAAGAAACCAGAGTGTCGACAAGCAGCGCCAATTTGGGCGACAAGAGACTGCTTCGTTTCGGTATCATCACTGTGGAACGCTACAAGCAACGTTACATGGCGACCACAGTAGGTTCGAGTTGATAAGACTAACCTGAAAAGTCGATGAGGGGAATCGTTGGAGCAACCATTGCGACGTAGTCCAGGCAAATCTCAAAGGCTCGACTATGTAAAATGGAAGAAAAACGCTGTTTGTTTTCATACTTGAATGCTTAGATTAGCCAGCTAATATAGTAAATGGTAGTGAGGGGAAAAGCAAAAGCCAAGCATTCAATTGTAAACTCACCCGCGGGCGAGTTGCAGGTGCACATATCTAAGCAAAAAAGCTATTAATAGTCAGAAAAAAGTTCTCAACAAAGCATACGCTCAGAAGCACACAGGAGCGTGTTACAAAGCATAGTGTCAACTCGGCCGATAGGGTCCGTTGCCAGTCTTCAAGTTATGATGTTGTAAGACCTGACGTCCCTCCACCATACAATAACGAGTCCTTTCCGTCTGCATTGGTAGCCACAATACGCCAATGTCTGTCGTTCTCACTTTTTAAATTTCCCGACTAGTTAAAACCACTCAGATTCTAGGTGGTACCGAGAAGACAGAAGAGGATCCTGGGGAAAATTCCGTCGCTTGGGTTACAAACCCAATGGTCCAGTGGATCGATGACCCAGGACCATATATCATGGTGAATTATCCTTCCACTAAAGAAAGTAATTCCCATCCCGTATAGATGCTTTTCTTGACAATGGACCGCTTCTGTGAACTGGCTGTGGGAGAAGGAGGCACAATGACCAAGTCGAACAACTGGGGTGATTGACCGGCAAAATCAGTTTCATATCATTATGCAAACGGAACATGGAGAATTCTGAGACTTATGCTGCATAAGATGCCTGAAGGAACCATACAGTTGTGCAAAGAAGCAATGAGATAGGCAAGGCGGTGATTACCGAGGTCGGATTAGTCTAAAGCTGGTAAGGCCATGACCTCAACAAGGTAACAACGACTTTATGCGGTTTCTCGAAAATCAACTTTCGATTTCCCAGCCTCATGTGTAACTCCTGTCTGATGCCACTTTCATAGCCATGACCACAAGACGGAGCCAGCGGCAGTCGCTCTCGTGCCTTAACTGTACTCGTCAGAAGATTCGCTGTAGCAAAGCAATCCCCTGCACATCGTGCATTGACCGCGGGCAAGAAGCTTCGTGTCGTCGAGAACGTGTCGAGGTTACGTCAAAAAGAATAAAAATGCGGACAAAGAACACTGAGTCTGCTGGGGCATCAGATCGAGGACAAGTCGATTCTTCCGTGCGAGCAGCGAAGAATCCACCTGTGGAATATGGACAGCCCTCTCTATCAGGTACGCAGCTGGAATCGTCAAGAAATTTTAGTCTACCTGTACCTCCACTTGTGCCTCACATTCATAATGACACTATGATAACATTGGAATTCCTGTCCCATGGTCGTCAAAGCATTCTTCGCATTGGCGACTCTGATCCACAAAAACGGGCGACAATGGCAGCCACACCCACTAGACTGGATATAATGGAAGAACACAACAGCTGGGATCTGATCGTCACAATTGACCAAGCACAATCGCTACTCTCTCTGCATCAAGATGCTCTCGCCTGGATGCATAATGGTGAGAATGCTTAGGTGCTGTTGATCAGTTCTGGCTGACTTCAAGTCTAGTTGTACACATGCCAACTTTCTGCAAAGAATTCCAAATGTACAAATCAGCAATGCCATGTGACCGCAGCTGGCTGTCATTGTACTACGCTCTGATCTGCGTAAGTATGGCAGAACCTCTACGTTGTCGCTTGATTGACAGACTTGATAGACAACAGTGTACCACGCCGATGATGTTGATTTACTCTCTATGGGCTTACCAGATACAAGCAAGTCGATATCCTGTGACGAGGGCTCGGAAGCTTAAGCTAACCACTTATATAGACGCACTCGTACAGGCTCTCTACAATCGAAGCATACAAAGCCTTCATGAGGCTAACTTCATGGCCGTGCACACGCTACGTAGTGTCCAGACAATATGTGTACTCTTACAAGTAGCATACAACTTGGATCAGTCAGACTTGATATCAGTCCTTCTCTCCGCTGCCATAAGAACCTCTCAATCTCTGGAACTCCATCGCCTAGGACCCGACCAGGAACTGAATAGTCGTCCTACCAATACGAGCACAGATCAATATTTGATTGATCGAGAAGTGAAAAAGAGGACTTGGTGGTTCCTTGTTCGACAAGATTGGCTCCAAATTCCATTTCAAAACACTTTCATTATACACGCTAGCCAATTTAATACCCCAATGCCGCTCAATTGCTATGATGACGAGATCCGCATGATATCAGACGGCAAGATTGCTGTTCAGCCATACACAACTTACACTCAAACTAGCTACTCGAATGAACTTCACAAAGGTCGGTTACCGCGAATGTATCAAGAAAGAGTACTAATCGAACTCAGTTGCGATTGTGATTTGGAAACACCAAAACCGCACGTGCACAGCTGGTCATCCCGGCGACAGTCATGAAGGCATCATGCGTCTCTATGACCAAACTCTATGGGCTGATTCTGAGCTAAAACAGAAGTACAGGGCGATGCCAAGCTTCTTTCAGAGCAGTTGGACGTCATCCGAGATTCCAGGTTACCCCAATCAGCTATGCTCTATTCAGCTGCTTTCTACCGCTCATAAGGTGAGTAGCTCTAGATTCAATGGTCAAACGTGGCTTTGGACTCAACTAGAATAGATCCACACCGTCCATCGCTATTTCCAACTACAAAGCTTTCGGGATAAGGCATTTGCGTACACCCAAGTAAGCTCAGCGGTGGAAATTCACTGTGCTACAGATTTTACTAAACTTGTATACAATAGCAATCTTGTGTCGCCATCTCGCAACAATGCATCAAGGACATTGAAACCTGGCCATCGAATTCCGCGGCTCGCATGGCGCTTAAAATGTGGACAGTTCTGACCCACGTCATCACCTGTTGTATCAACCTTACATTTGCCTCGATGTTTCGCAACGAAAACATACTGCTCTATGATGGCGCAGAAATGCAGCGGCTTGCCAAAGTGGGCCGAGAAACGATTCGTCCTGCGGAAGAGTGGAGCTCAATCGCCCGGAGAGGGGGTGCACTGCTAGACGCACTATTCGAGATTGAGAGCTCCCTTTTTGTGTCTACTCATGCCCAGTTCAATATTGAAGACATTATCAAGAGGGTACGGCAAGTGGATGATGCGTTTCAGGGGAACCTGTCGCTTGCGCCCGAACTGGCAGATTCATTCTTTGATTTTAATGCCGACTGGGCATTTTCATGATTGGAGGTATCGAAATAACCCTTACTCGTGGTCTGACATTTATCTCATACTATTTTTCCTCGAGGTCGTTTCCAACAGCTGTCAGTTCAATTGGGGTATTGCCTCCCTTTCAAGGCCACATACATAGAGTTACTTGAGGAGAAGGCGGGCAGTCTGCAGAAAGAAGAGACTGAGCTGTCCGGGACGTCGGAGTAAAAGATATGGGAGCCGTTTTGTCATATTCTTGCGTTTAATTGATAGCCTGGAGGTCCTCTGTCCCTATGCTCCCTCACTCAAGCCAATCCATGATAACCAGATTCCCAACATCGAGATTCGAACGACTGTAATAGCACATATACGACGAGTACCTAGCGTATGCACACTTTTAATGATTCACAACGAGGACGCCGACCATCAACCACCACCCTGGACTTCCTTCCGCTCACCACCCCACAAATTATTCAAAGCCTCACTCCAACTCGGATGCGCAAAAACGCCATCCCTGAGATGCATCCACGTCAACCCGCCCAACATGGCCATCTGGACAACACTCATAATCTCGCCCGCTTCGACGGCAATGGCGCTGAAATTGACAATCTTGTCCGTGTCGGGATCCACCACTGCTTTCAGCATACCCCTCGTTTCGTCGGTTTCCAAGCCCCGCGCGATCCATGTTGCTGGCATGCTGTATGTGATGAATGTCTTGGTCGAGGGCAGGGATGAGAGGGGAGGTCCAATGGAGGCAAATTGCGGGTCTGTGTATGTTACGGAGGGGATGAAGGGGGCTCTGTCTTCTATTGTGCGTGGTTTTGGGGCAGCATTGGAGGCAGAGGGAGAAGGGAAGAGATTGTCGCGGACGATGCGGAAGTCATCGTAGGAAACGTGGGTGAATGCTGGTCCGCCTTTTACATCACCCAAAGCGTAGATGTCTTCGATATTTGTAGAGAGTGTTGGAGAGACGGAAATGTGGCCTGAAGATGTTGCTTTGATGCCTGCCGCTGCGAGATTGAGAGTGTCGGTGTTAGGGATGCGGCCTGTGGCGAGAAGGATGTGAGAGGCTTGGAGTTGCTTCTTGTTTGAATCAGAGCCGGTAGTCGTGATTGTGATGGGTAAATTGGCGTCGGCTGACTTTGAAATCGCATCGATGGCGGTATTAAGCAACAGTTCAACACCATCTTCTTGTAGGATATTTTGTATGCATTCCACCAACTCTGGGTCATCTCTCTTAGACAACAACCGCGATCTCCTCTGAACAATCGTAACTTTGGCCCCAAGCCGTCTGAACAACTGTCCAAACTCCAACCCAATGACTCCACCACCAATAACGACAAGATGTTGCGGAACCTCGCCTAGCTCTTGAACACTGGTTGAATCCAACACTCTGCCATGATCAATCTCATTCAACCCAGGAAGTGCAGGCTTCGCCGGCCGACACCCAACGTTAACAAACACCTTGTCTGCAGACAGCCTCTCAATCTCTTCCCCACTACTCAGCACAACTTCAACTTCCTTTGCACCCACAAACCGTGCACTACCCATTACCAGATGCACACCCGCACTAGCCAGCCTCTTTTCACTGCCGCCTCTAAAACTGTCTACAATGTTTCTTTTCCGCTGCCTAACCTTCTGCATATCGACCCTCACATCTCCGTCACCCACACCAACGCCATACTCAGCTGCCCGTCTTGTCAGATAGGCAATACGGCCACTCGCGACCATGGTCTTGGTCGGCGTGCATCCCTCATTCACACAGCAGCCCGCGACATGCGCGCTCTCGACCAGACAGACAGTCAGCCCTAACGCAGCCATGTGCGAAGCCAGCGGGGTACCGGCCTGTCCGGAGCCGAGGACGAGGGCATTGAAATGTTTTGGCATAGTCAAGATATGGAAATGTCGTCGAGCCTGTTGGAGGAGAAGCATGAGGATTTGGAAGAAATGAAACTTGACAAATGCAAGACAAGGGCTTTTCTACCGATTTGGAATGGCAATGCAGCCCGGCTTGAGACGCAACACTACATGATTGTGTGACTATACCATGCTAGATGGTGGCGCCAGGTGAGACGAACTGCTGCTGCTTCTCTTTTTCTCCTCACCCCGCATTGATTGTTTGGTTTCGAATCGTGTGCTCACTTTCAGCCGTCCCTTGCAGTCTAGATGCTGACTGATCATCTACACACCCACGGCGGGCCTATCTTTGTCCAAGCAGCTTTCAAGCTACGCCACTCCCCGCATCTTATCGTAGTAGCCCAGGCCATCGCAAAGCAGTAAGAAAGCTGGATGACTTGGTTCGCTGCCCGTTGTTGTTCTTTGCGGCGGTCATCAGCCTTGATCTGAGTAAGCCAAGTCAGTCATGCAGCGCGCTTACCCGAAATAGACGGATCGCCAGCCTGGGTACAACGCATGCTGCAACGTCTCACTTGCAAGCTTGTCCGCGTTTGGTAGACGTTGTGCACGTTGCAAGTAGAGGCAATTTTGTTTGGTTCATCAACCATTTCCATTCCATTAAGCATTAGACTAATAATGATTACTTTCGAGGCAGCAAGCCAACGGGCTGAGTGCTGCCAATTCCATCCGTTTCCAATCCATCAACAGATCATGTGTTGATGACCTTTACATGCTTCCACCGTCATCAAAACCCCCCTATACAGTCACGCAGCCGCCAAAGAGAAAACGTCGAAGGCGGCGGCCGGTGCTGAAGCGAATGTATACAACGGTACTTTTACAGTGCCAGAATGCCAGAAGCGACCGACTTGGGTATCAAAAAGCTTAATAAAATGCGCTTGCGCGCCAGAGGAATCCACAGAAAAATGTGTTGTGGTCCTGATGCATGCAATCCTTGCTCTGTGCGACGTCCAATGTGTCTATGCCATTAAAAATCCATTTGAATAATGGTGTCGCTGAAATGCTTCGCAAACAAAAACTCCGGTTCTTATGCATGTGTCGTCAAGGCCGTCACCGGGTAGTTTGTGGTGATACGCGATCTTAGAGATGAGTATAAGTGTGGGGAGTGAGGTGAGAATAGTGAGGTGATCAGTCCTTTCGAGAGGAGTGTTCGGTGTCGGAGCCAACTGTGTCGCCGTCCCAGAGGCTCTGAGCGTCGTCGACGGGAGAGTGGGCGCCAAGCGGGCTCCTGCCACCAGTGGAGTAGGATGAAGATGAGCCGCTCGCCCAGTCGTCCGAGTCGGAATGAGGTTGGAATTCCTCATAGATATCAAGCATGCTGTAGCTACCGCCGTCCAGGGGGTCGCCAATCTCAACATAGTCGTAGTCCCAGCGGAATTCCTTGTCGGATTGCGGGCGGGGCAAGAACTTGGAGCGACCGAAGAAGTAGCAAACACCGGCAACTGGTTATGGAGTTAGCGCACATCTCTCGTGGTGAAGAGTGTATAACTTACGAAGACTTCCCGCAACCAGGTCGACGGCGTAGTGGTGTGAGAAATACATGGTCGACCACCACAGCCACATGGTGTAGAAGACGTAGACGGGGAAAAGCTTGGGGAAGACGTGTCCCATGAAAAGCGTCTCTAGTGTTGCCCATCCCGAGTGTAATGAGGGGAAAGCGCCAAAGACCATGGGGGAGGCCAGGAAGGTGGATGTGTATAGATCGACGCCAAATAGCTTGTCAATCGCCTTTAATCCTGCGGCATCTCCAGCAATTGAGTAGTTTGCCGGTGCCAGTCCATATGTGTTCTCGTACCACGGTGGAGAGCAGGGGAAGACGATCTGAATGAGGACAGCGGTAATGTTCATGTATCCAAATGCGCGTGCCCAGATGGGTAGGGTGCCGGGCGGGCCCCAGATGAACATGCATCCGCTGACAATTACAGGGGATACGTAGTGCACGATTCCGTATGGTATCCAGGCAAGGAGATCGAGAACGGTGTGCTTGTTGGCGGAGAGAATGTTACTCAGGTTGGCGCCGTACAGGATGTTCTCGAGGGCAGGCAGAACTCGGACCCAGATGGCAGGTCGGTAGTCGGCGGAAATATATCTGGAGGCTCAACGTCAGCATATCTTGAGCCAATGGGTGTGGGACAACTGTGGCAAAACGACATACTTGCAACTTGAGAATAGCAGAAACCATGTAAGGGTAGGAAGCAATGGGAGGAGGAATTGTCTCGTAATCGGTAAGCACAAGCCCGTCATGAGCAGCGTCGCAACAAAAGTCTTCGCAAACGGGCCGGGCGCCTCGCTCACGGAGAGGGAGAAGATGGCGACAATGGCGAGGAACAGGTACTGTGCGTCATATATGGACCACGGATGGGTGCGCAGGCTGCGCAGTGTGTCGGAGGGCTTCCACGACGTCTCGAGCGAGGCGATGGATGACGTTGGGGTCTGGCGGCTGCGAATGCGCGACCTGGTAGCCCGCCATTTCCTGCGGACACGGTGGGGGATGAAGCTGGGCAGGGCAGACAGGCCGGGGACTTTTGTGCGCGAGAGCATGTCGGCGGCGGCGTTGTTGTCGAGAAAAGCGAGGTAGCTCTTGTTCGTCATGGCAAATGTTGAGGCTCAGGCTCGGGCTCTGGGGCGGTGGAGGAACAGCCTGTGGCGCAGGGGCGAGGGAACTTGGGGAAGCGGCGACACACGCGACCGAGCGCTGCTGGACTCGTCTGGCGGGTGGGGGAGCGTAGAGGGCAAGGCGAAGAGAGGACCAGCAGGGCCGTGGAGGGTGGATGAGGAGGAAGAGAACGGCGGAAGAGGGCGGGTTAGGGATTATGAAAGAGGCAGCAGCAGTAGTGGAAGCTCCGGATGGCTGAGGCTTGCACAGCGCCCGGGGTTGCAAATTGGGTCCGCGAGTGAGCGGCTAGGCCCAGTCGGGACTGGCGCGGGTGCCGGCCCAGTGCACCCAATTTCGTTTACCCAGCCCTGACGAGTCGACGGGCCAGGATTTGCGGCGCCGTGGGTTTGCTGCTGCGATTCCTGAGCAGAGGCTGTGAATAGTGTCAGCGCCTAATCACGCTGCTGTTCCCTTGAACCACAGCACATTCATTCACAGACCCGCAGACAAAGCGAGCGCAGAGCCAGGGCGGCCCCATCACTCTGCATGTCCTGCTCGCGTGATAGCACCCTCGCAGTAGGTCATTCAAATCACGTTCCATGGTTGCACCACACCCAGTCGCATCTTGACCATCCCGGCCCCGAGGCCAGCAGCCTTATTTTTCTTGCAATCTTGACAACCGACTGCAACTGGGCCGGACTGGCTGCGGTCCAAAGTCCAACGTGGTGATGCGGCGATGCGTTAGGCCCTACTGCTAGCTTGCATGACATCAACCCACAGCGGTACCGCCTGGTACCAACGTCAACAAGTCAAGCGCCCTCAAACGTCCATCCATGGGAGCTCGACTCTCTGACCCCAACGTCGAGCTGTGACACGAGGGATACGCCTCGTAAATGGGGCTCGCCGCAGCAACCACGTAGGACTGCCGCTTGTCGCTGTCTCACAACCCCCAGCCCCAAGGCACACGAAACATGCGACGCAGCCCTTTGCCCTCCGCAGCTGCACCGCACACTGCCAGACAGTCTCACTCACACCCACAGCTCTCCACCAGCCAATCGCACCGTGGCAGCACTCCAAGCAAAATGTGCTGACTGGTAGTCAGAATAGGCGCTCGGCATCTCGTATGATCCGCCTGCCGTGCTTTTCAATCGCGCCGTGCTTGGCTCCGATCCGAGAAAAGCCATGCTTGCGGGCTCCGAGGAACGAGAGCGAAAAATCATACGCCCGCGCCCAAAATCCTGCGCGCAATTTCCTTTTTCCGCCCGCTGTCTGTCCAACGGCATGTTTCGTGCGACCACTGTCGGACGAACCCAAACACCGACCTTGCCCAAGTGAAACGAGTCATGGCTTGCCCTTCAGCCTTTTCTCGTACTGCACGCCCATGATTTCGCTTCACGGCTCTTTTCAAGCGAGGAGCAACCACCCATCACCAATGACAAGGGACGACTACGCCCAAACGCGTTCCAAACTATTGATTTTCATCCAACAAGGAGAAAACTTTGTACACAATCTAGGCTAAATCGCACAGGAATAGGAGACCTAGAGAAAGAAAGGAAGAAGAAAAAATTTCTTTGCAACCACTCGCAATTTCTTCTTGCTCCTTATTGCTGACTATACTCTCCCCACTAATCATCATTCCTCACAAATCGCGATTTTGGCGTCTACATCGCCGATCTCCCTTTTTTGCCCAAACGCTACGCGCGAACCCCATTCCATGCGCCAAACAAACGTTGAGCAATCAAATCTACCGAGCCCTAACAATGGTCTGGCAGCGTTCACGGTTTCCGCCTAGCAGCGTTGCCCTGTCCAACGCCCCGTGGGTTTCACCAAACCGGGGCCAGACACGCGACACGTTCGTATCGCGTATCCAGCCCGACCATCCTCCCGTGGCTTTGATGGCTCCCAGCCCGCCCAGAGGCCCGAGCTGGCCAGACTTGCTGCGAACGCGGGTCTCGGGCATTAAAGGTGCCTCATTTTGGTCCGCTGCCGTCGGATCGCGAACATAGATTGCTGACTGTCACGGAAATACCAGAGGTATATTTGGTAAGCATTCACAGCCCAACGGACCTGGGTATTGCTGCCTTCCGTCTGTAATTTGCCATGTACACAATGTTACCCCTTATGCAGGGCTTGCTATACACACTTAAGACACCTGCATGTCGCCAAGCTCTTTGCACAAATCGCTGCTCCAGCTTTGCTGCAAAGCATCTTGAAGCTCGACATGATTCTCCAAACAAGAGGAATGCTCCACGCTAACAAAAAAAAATGCCTCTCCATATGCCATGCTCAATAACGCTGCGCAACGCGTGCTAACACACACGTGCCATATCCTCAATCGACACATCAAGCCATGTCCTCGTGCTATCCTATGGCGTATCAATGAGATCCTCCAAGAAGTCGTCCAGTTCAATAATCCTAAACTGCTCGGCCCACTTGGTCCTAAACTTCCGGTTCTTGTAGCCACCGTTGGTCTGCTGTCTCCAGCTGAGCAACTCAACTTTCCATCCTTTCTTCAATGCTCGCTCTACGTGAGCAAGAAACCCATCCGACATCTCCGCCTCAGCCCCGTCACCCGTCGCAAGAACCATGGTGCTGGGCACTTCAGTATCAATTATGCTCTGGCACATCTTCAGGTGAAGAATCTCGTCGACGCCCTGCTCAACCCATTTCGGAGCTGAAGGCGTCTTCGGGACAGCAGGCGCACCCGTCTCAGAGTCGCTGCCACTGCCACTGCCAGACCGTAACTGAGTAGCCTTGTGCCACCCGAGCTTCTTCACATCGTTGAAAAACTTCTTCTTATCCGACTCTTCTCGAACAATCAGTACCTGCTCTTTGACGTGACTTTCATACCCGACGGCTTTCGAGGTTTCGACAAGCTTCGTGACATGTGGAAGCGGATTAGCTTCGCGGTGTGACCCAGCAAAAACTCGCTTCGCAACAGGTCGACGTCTCTCCATCAGCAAAGCAAGGCTATCGAAAGACATTTCGTAAGGCTGCATTCCATGCGTGCGCAGAATGTCTCTCAGGCCATACATTATGTTGGAAGCATCCACAAAGATGTGGAGACCATGGCTAGTTGTATTCTCGTTGACAAGTTGTCGTGGCGAGACAATCCACTTTTGGTCTTCTGGGAAACTATGAAGGAGCTTATTGAAAAGATGAAAATGGCGATCTACTTGGGATCTGATCGTAATGGTCGTGGGTTGGGCTACGGACGTAGCATAACTGGACGGTGCAAGAATAACAGGGGTGGGAGTAGCGGGTGGCTGTAATGGCACAGCAGGCTGCGATGAGCGTGGTATCGTCGTTGGTCGAACAGTTCGTGGTACAAGTGTGTTACGGCCAGTGGGCGTAGATACATGCGGAGTCTGCAGCTGCGCTACATACTGGGGAGCAAGTGGATACTGAAAGGATGCTGGCGTACCGAATGTTGTGAAATGTGTATGACTGAGTGTTGGGTAAGCCTGGACAGGATCGGCTACCTGAACAATTTGAGGCACTGGAATTGGCTCAACCGGCTTGGTAAGCAGAGGGGTGACCGGTTGCGCTGTAGATGACCGTTTGCTAAGAATTGGTCGGGAGAGTTTGGGTGTCTTGGGCTCCTTCTGTGCTATGGGGGCCGCTGAAACAGGTTTCTCGGTTGCTTTTATGGGGCTCGCAGGCCTGCTTTTGACTCCTGCGTTGGATTTTGAACGTGCATGAAGTGGTTTGGAGGGGGTCTTGACGGCTTCAACGAGGGCCCGGAGCTGCTTCTTTGACTTTGCCTCTTGCTCCTGTTCTCGCGCGATCTGCTCCTTTTGCTCCTTCTCAGCCTGTTTGCGAGCCCTTTGCCGCTGCTTCTTGCTCAAGCCCGCATTACTCGACGACTGGTCCTCCGCATGGTCGATATTCCTTGGAGGGGAATGGACACGGTCAAAGACCGGAGAGGGAAGCAAGCCTTCATCTGAGTTGCTAAGCTCAGAATCGGGGTCGAGTGGCGGTAATGCAGTAACTTCATTGGGAAGACCTAAATCTTCGTATAACTTGGCAAAGCTGCCTAAACGTATGCCTCCATCCTGAAGTACTGAAAGAATAGGGCGTGTCGCGGGGCTTAGTACGGGAGAGCGTATGTCGTGAACCTCCGAGTCGATGAGATCGATAACGGAGCTAAAGTCCCAGCCGGTATCAGGCGGTTGTGAAGGCATTGACAAGAACGATCGCTTATGACAGGGTGATTGATATTCTGGTTGGTTGTTTTCAAAGGAAGGCTATAGCGAAGAGGGAACTAGGAAGCCTGTCAGTTCAATGAGCGGTGAAGGCAATAGCTCAAGGTTGCTAGAAAAAGTTGCCCCGCCGGATTGGCGTTATGAGGCAACCGGGTAGCTATGTGGAGTACCGCAGAGATATCTGCAAGTCCGAAGACAGCCTGAATGAGGGGTCAAACATACCGTAGAACTGGTCTCGAAACAGAAGCTTCACTCGCAAGCTCATTATCGACTGCGGCAATCTACTGAATATAACACAGTTGCCGGGCTTAAAAGAGAAGCTCTAGAGGAAAAGGAAAGTAAATATAACCAGTGAAAGAGTAACGAGAAATGCTCTGAGTGTGGGTGTGAGTGAAAGTGTAGATGAAGTCTGGGTGGCGGGGTGGGCATGATCGACGGTTGCGTCTCAGCCTCACGGTCTGTGCTTGGTGATTCATCGGCTCGGGTCGAGATGAGACGCCACCGATGGCAACGAGACCTGGTGTTCAGACTAAATGGAACAATTCTGACTCCTTCGATATTCTGCCAATCGTGACACATACAATACGTAGTGCGTCATACACAAGGACTCATCTTGGAGTATGGTACTTTGGTGTTCGAAGAAGCCGGGTAGAGGTTGGCCAGGCAACATCTAGGAGACTGCAGCTGTGCTTTGACAAGTGGGTCTTGAGAGTCGCAGGCCTTCACTAAAGGGTACACAAACGCTATAATCACTACCATAAAAGCCTATAGAAAACGTGTTCGACGTCATAAGAGCATGTCACTTCGCGCTCATTCCTGGCTCCCTCCCATGTGCCTCGGATGTCAAACCGATTTGCCCCACAATCAGTAGCTCCAACCACCAAAGATGTACCCCTCTAACGGCTCCTTGCCGTTTCTGCATGCACAACAATGTCCGCAGACTTCTGGGCCGGCTACGTCTCGGGCGCAGCAGGCATAATAATCGGCAACCCGCTCGATCTAATCAAGACGCGATTGCAAGCAGGACCGGGGGCACAGCATGTTGAGGGTACTTCAACTGGTGTAGCAACACCGCAAGGGTTTCGAGGACATTTTGATCACGCGGGGACGCTGGTAAGAGGTGAGTCCAGGCTTCTCGTCCAATGGGATGCAAAAAGGAGACAAAAGTGATTTGAGTGTTAGAGCGCTGACAAGCAACGGCACAGCATAGGCGCAACAGCACCCATCCTCACCTACGGCGCCCTTAACGCTCTCCTTTTCGTGACATACAACAGGACCTTGTCACTCCTCTCCCCTCACCCACCGACTTCGTCCGATAACCCGAACAACTATGCAAAGATTTGGCTTGCAGGCGCAACTGGCGGCCTAGCATCCTTCATCGTCTCGGCACCCACAGAACTCATAAAATGCCGCGCCCAAGTATCCACCGACCGACAGACAACCTCCTGGTCCATTGCGAGAGATGTGTGGAGGAAAGAAGGGGTGAGAGGTTTGTATTACGGAGGCGGGATAACGAGTGTGAGGGATGCTGTGGGTTATGGATTTTATTTTTGGTCCTATGAGTGGGCAAAGCAGAATTGGAGTACGCCCGGCGACTCGGACAAGGAGACGGCTATGAAAGTGTTGGTATGTGGGGGATTGGCAGGCGTAATTACATGGGCATCCATCTTCCCGCTAGACGTCATCAAAACTAGAGTGCAAACGCAAGTGTTGCATCCGCAGCCTGTTGGAGTTGGCGAACAACGCGGGCTACTTCAGAACCAGGCCGCAAAGACGCGACTCAGCTCTCTTGAAATTGCAAAGCAAGCTTATCGAACCGAGGGTGCAAGTGTTTTCTTTCGAGGGTTGGGAATTTGTAGTGTACGTGCATTCGTCGTCAATGCAGTGCAGTGGGCTGTGTATGAATGGATGATGCGGTTGCTACAGCAGCAATGAAGTAAGCTCTCAGCCCTCTATGGAGCGTTGGTACATGACTGAAGTTTTCATGTATGCAAGAACCCAAAAGAGAGAACATGTCAGGAACGAGCAAGAATAGGGCCAAATGCATGCCATTCATTCTTGATCCTACATTGGAAAAGCTAGCCTTTTAGAGTACAGAAACAAATTTTAGTCCAGCGCCAAACATCCTCCATGATCGAATCCTTGAGCGCGGAATATTCTCTCGTGTTCCCAGTCTCATGGAGAGAGGTTGAATATATGAGAAATTAAGCCCTAACATAGCTGCGCTCAGATGTGAAATATGCATCGAGTGCGAACTGACATGAAGCCTAGAGAGGGACGAAAGGCCCTTGCAAGCCACGTTTACATGATCTGGTCCTGTGTCAAGCCGCCAGTGTGTTCGGTGCCCTCCATAGCATCGCCGTTGCTCTGGTTTGTATACTTGACATAGCTCAAGCCGAGAGGCCTACCGCCGTACTGATATCCAGTGAACTTGGCTGGAGCTGTGTCAGTTGCCAATGACTGGCCAGAAAGGAAGCAGAAGACTTACAAATCGCGGTATCGGCATCACCAGCCTTCTCAAATTCAACAACACCAGTTCCGCGGGAGCGGCCATTGGGCTCGTACTGAATCTCGGCGCGCTCAACCTTTCCAATGGTAGTAAAGAGCTCGATGAGATCCTCGTTACTAGTGGACCAAGGAAGATTGCGGACATAGATGGTGTTACTTGGCTCGCCGCCTGACGCAGCAAAATCCGTAAAGGCGTTTGGTGGATTAGAGGCGGCACCTGGGTCATAGCCAGCACCACCAGCAGGGGGTCCACCACCGTAGCCGCCGCCGCCGCCGCCACCGCCATAACCTCCACGTCCACCGAAGCCGCCACCGAACCCACCACGACCACCGAACCCTCCTCGGGGTGCAAAGCCACCTCCGAAGCCACCGCGGCCGAAACCGCCACGACCACCGAAGCCACCAGGTGCGCCGGCAAAACGATCCTCGCGAACCTCGAGGTTGCGGCCTTGCCACTCATAGCCATTGAACTGGTTGATGGCATTTCGCGCGTCATCAACGGTCTCGAAGGCAACAATACCCGAACCCTTGGGGCGACCATCAGGCGCAACGTGGACGTCGGCGCGGAGGACAGAACCAGTATGAGCAGCTTGACGGAAGAGATCCTTCAGGTCTTGCCAGCCTACATTGTAAGGTAGCTGAGAGATGCAGTCAGTAAGTGACATGTCAAGAGGAGAACACAAAGAAATGGAGTACAAACGTTGGCGACGTAGACCTGCTTACCACCGCCGGCACCGCCAGGTGGACCACCGAAGTTGCCTTGCCCATGAAATCCGCCGCGAGGACCGCCCATCCCGCCATCGAAGCCTCCGCGCGAGGATCCTGGGTTGCTGAAACGAGGCTCGGCCTCTCGATCTTCGCGAACGTATACGAGTCGTCCCATGAGATTTTGGTTGCTGAGCGTTGCCACGGCGTTCTGCGCCTGCTCCCGAGTTGCATACTCCACGATGCCACAGCCCTACACCCAAAGCAAAAGCCAGTCAACCTCCATCCTTCTCACATTCAAGACAAGCCATCATCCATTACCTTTGACATTCCATTCGGTAGCAGCAAGACGTCTGCGAAGAGGACTTCTCCAGCTATCACCACATTAGCCCAGCTCTTAGTGCGGCGCAACAGAAGCCGTACCTTGTCGCATAAAGTCCTTTAGATGATGCCACTTGACATCATAAGACAGGTTGCCGACATAGACGCGGCGGTCTTGTTGGGACGAATCCCGAATGCTCTGCATCATGTTGTCCTTGTTCTCGACCGGACGCGACGATCCTCCTCGACCAGCTCCGTGAGACTGATAGCCTCCTGCACCCTGCGCACCACTGTTTGGCGACCGCGAGCGGCGATCACTGCGGCGGTAGTCTTCTCGGCTACGAGAGCGACTGCGAGGAGAGTAAGAACGTCGGGAACGTCGCGGTGAGCGAGAACGTCGACGAGGTGAGCGGTCGCGCTGATCGTAATTGTCAGTTTCGTACGACATTATGGCGGCAGTAAAGCAAGCAGCGAAAATCCCAACGCTAAGCAAGAGGCAGAGGGTGTGTGGTTGATGCGAGTCACTGCCAGACTCGTGGGTGTGATGGGGTTGGAGAAAGTGATGAGGTTGCGCGTGTGAGTGAGCAAGGTCGGTGCGCTTCGAGTGAGGTCAAGTCGCTCGGCGGCAGGTACCGGCCAGTCACGTGCAATGCCGCACCCCCGACTCAACCGTGGAAAGAGCCCACGACAGCTGCCTGATAGCCCGGGAGATTGGGCGATAGCAAGGCTCTTAGGCTCTGGCTCTGGCTCAATTGCACCCGATAAGGCTGGCAGGCTCGCGCGCCCGTGGCTCTGCCCTCTAATGCTCGGGATGAAAAGAGAGGGGAACAGATTTGGACTTACGCGGTCTTGTGGTCGGTAAGTGTCGCCCGAGTCTGGAGGTTGAACGTCAGCAGGAGGGGAGTGTCAAGATGTAAGAAGCAGAACCGTGATGGCGCGAGAGATGAGGGAATTAGAGGAGGGGAAGTCACGGATGCAAGAGGGGCACTTACCCATCCTGTGTATTAGAAGTAGCGACCGTAGCTACCGGTGACACTTGCTGAGAGCCTGGCTCCTTGCCAGCTGAGACGGCCTGTAGGGGCCCAGTAGTGTGCGCGTGAATCTGCACGAAGAAATTGCAGGCCTTCTTTTGCCTTCTTTCTGGATGACGCGAATGGATCCTCGAACGAACAAGCCTCCCCACGGCACAGCAGCCTTGGGCCAATGACGGTGCGTAAGTGAGCACCGAGAGCCAGAGGACGTCCCAGCAGTCTGGTTTGGTTCACGGAGGTCGAGGTTGCAAGACCGATCGGGAGCATGTACTGTAAGCCCTCAGGGTGCGGTGGTCCTGTCGTGATATTGGCCTGGAGTTGAGGCGGTGACGGCCTGTACCATGGAGACTACTGGGAGCGCAGAACAAACAGAGGAATGCCGCCCGTTGCCAGCAAGTACGATGGTGGAGTGAACGGTGACGGATGGTGTGTACCTACATGTCGAGTTCCCCCACCACCACTACGGAAGGCCGTGCGCGGCTACCGGCCCTAGGCCGCTCCTTCCCTAGCCTTTTGATGGCATCTGTCCGCCTGCCCGTCCAGCCTCGAGGTCCTCATACAACCTCTGCAACGACTCCACGGCCATACAAAAAGCTAGCCAGTTCAAGCCTCCAACCTTGACCATGATGAAAGAGGGGGTTGTCGTGCAATGGTGCAATGGTGCAAGCCAACATGCCAAATTTCCGTCGTCGACTTGGGGGTGTTGGCTCAGACAACGCAACACCAACACACTGTGGATTACACCCGTACTCGTATAACCAGCTCATCCGAATCGGGTGTCTGTTCTGACTGTACAACATGACTCCCGAAACTTATGATTAAGAAACTGTGGCCCCAGCCTTGCTCGTTCACCGAATCATTATTGCTTGCGCGCTGCGCGGACACACCTATCATGCCAGAGTGTTGGCGAATATCCCGCGCCTCAGCTCCATTCTACTCTCCAGACACTCCCGCACTTCGCAAACATACCCACATATACGTCACTCATCGTATACATGGTACAGAACCACGTTGCTGGAGGCGGAAACTCCCGGCCTGGACGACATTCTTGACTTCGTCCGGGGACCCTAGCATATATCTGTCTACGTGTGATCCATCACCTCAACGCATGTTGTTCGTATATCGGTAGAGCTGTCTCTTGCTCACCAGCTCAGTCGTAGTATATGTTGTACTTAGCTGGCGCTTTTGCAGCAGCTAAGCTGGAGCGAGTCCTGATATGGCTTGGGCTATCAGGTCAAAATTCAGCAACAGTAACAACTGGCAGGCTGTGCTTTGGAAGCAGCGGCATACTTCTGTGAAAGATGCTTGACTCCTTCAACCGCTTGTTTGGGTCGAGCAAAGATGAACCAAACCTGCTAAACCACGATCCACTGCGCAGAACTTCCGCTCGTCCATTTAAGACCCACAAATGCAAACGGGAGCAGGAAAAATTACAGCCCCAACAACTTCGGGCCCGGCTTGCATCGCATGCGGAACTGGACATGCTCGGCCCGCATTTTACAGCCTCCCATGCTCCGCTGGCAGTTTGCATATGGCTTGCATGTTTTTATGTAGCCTTCGGTGATCTGTCACACACGAGCAATTAATGTTCCCTCTGAGATCTTGCCGGCTGTCCTTTGCAGAATCGAAGTGGGGCACAGGGTCACACAATTTTCTTATCTTCCTGTCTGCCAACTGTGCGTCAGGCATTTAACGAGCTCCAATATTGCAAGAGGCGATAATTGTCCCGTCTAGCTGGTAACGAGCACACACCAACGTGCACGTGTGGGTCCGTCGTTTGCGGGCCGGTGAACGTTCTCCAGTCGTTCATGCTAGGCACAGCTGGCGCTACATAGAGGCTAGCCCTTACATTATATTCGCATAAGGGTGAGTAGATCTTTTCCGTTACAAACTGTCCACCGAACACATGCCAAGTCAGCAGATTAGATCAATAAATGCGTGGGTCTGAGCAGTCGAGCGTCACAAGTGGGCTATGTACCATCTTCCAAACAACGATGCCATGGAGCACCACCATCACTGTCAAGATTCCAACCCCACCAGGCCATAAATTAGCCCTTGAAGCCAATATTTAAAAACTTATACTGTTGACGTTTCACGTATCGTGGGGTAATGTCAGGAACGTACATCTTAAAGTACTTTAATTGCTCTATTCTCATACAAATCACTTTATCAAAGCTATCTACAAGAAGCACAGACTATTGTCCGTGATTAGACAAAATCAAAAAGTCAACGGTATCTAAGTTACATCCATTGTGTCCCCTGACAATTGATGCCATTCGTTTCTTTGTTTACTACGTACCCAAGCTTACACACCAAGATATGTTCCACTGGAAATCTTCTTGACACTGGCCACGGGCTTCCATCCAATAGCCGGACTGGCTGGAGGCGCGTTTTCATCAGTATCCGCGAATGGATCTGCTTCACCGTCCTGCTTGGACTCATTAAGAGGTGCGCTCATGCTTACACCGAGACCACTTCCCAGGGCCAAAGACTGCTCGCCACTGATTTCCCATCGGGCCTCGGTATTTCCAGGTTTGGCTTCACCTTCCGTAAAAAACCGTACTCGAATCGTTTGCGCAGGCTGGTCCTTCGAAAACGTGACATCGCCCAAGCGCCAGTAGATGAGAGCCTTGTCACGGGAAAAGGTACCTGGAGGTTTTGACTGTGCTGATGTGGCCTTTGAGCCAGGCTCAAGCCTTATCACGAGAACAAGGTTACGGATTGTTATGCTTGTAGCATCGGCAATGTTGAACTTGGGATTGAGCGAATAATGAAGGATCGCCGACGTCTGCGTAGGCTCCGCCTTCCATGCTGGTGACAGGACAAGAGGTGCAAGCGATGTAATGCTGTTGTCGTCAATGTGCAGCTGGTAATGGAACGCTACTGAAGTCTTTGTGATTTTCGATAGGTCCACGGTATAGTTGCCCGGGTTGTCTGGTGATTGTTCGATGAAAGCAGGATTGGGCGCTACCTTTTCGAGGACAGGAAAGTTCTCCAGGCGGATACTTTCTGTGCCAAAAGGTCCAGCAGATATATCCACAGGATTAAATGCGAGCGCTACCTGTCCAATTACCATCGCCTTGGTAACGATACCTTGCTCAAACCATGCGCTGACTGTTTCGACCAACGACGCGTTCAGCCCAGGCTCGTGCAGGTCTGGATGCCTGATCGTAGTGCTTGCAGAGCTACTCAGTGATCGACCAGATCGGATTGATTGTGTGTCTGATGCGGCATGTTCTTCGGCCAGTAATGACCGATGCGGAGGCTTGAAAGCTGGTGATGTAGGTTGTGGAGGAAGGACAGGTGGAGAAAATGTGGCGGAACCAGGAGCAGATGCAGGGCCAGAGCCGGCAGATGGAAGTGGAGGGGGCACCTCGCCTATGCTTTGCAAACTTTGTAGCTCTGGTGCTGCAGGATTAGTTACAAAGATTGTATTGCGAACATCTCGACGGCCTCGTAGCGTTGAAGACCGCTTTGGCTGTGCAGCTTGCTGTTGTCACATTAGTCTCGAGTTTGACCAGATAAGTGCTCTTTCTTACCGCACGTAAGGTATTAACCAGGTTGGCAGTGGCTGCGTCCGCGTCCTCTCCTTCTTCTTGAATTGGGGCATTCCTGATATCAAGTTTGAACTGAGGAGCTGAATTAGTCTCGCTTTGCGTACTGGGTTCAAGTTAGTTGGAAATATGTCAAACGCGCCGGGCAACTGTACAATCCTGCTTCTCGCTCTGCTTCTGTTATGGCGTCAATAGCAGACGGCGGCACAGAGAAACCTTCAGCGTCTTTTTCGGGCTGTATCTTTGTTAGTTACGTAATCACATCCGGGCTTGAGTGCATACCTCAGGCTTTGCCTCTGCGATCGGAGGGGGCGATAATGGCTCATTCAATTCCGGAATCGTATCTTGCACAGGAGCATTCCCGTTTATCGCACTCGAACCGCTGGTTTCTACTGGGATCTCAGGATCAGTTCCATTTGGGGTTTCTGTGCTAGGAATGCGCGTGTGCGTTGGCGATTCTGATCTCTGGGGACCACGAGTTGCCGATGAAATCCGTCTCAAAGGTGAGATTGGCCGCTCTGAGGAAGAACCTAAGGAGGCACCCAAATTCTCGCGATCCTTCGATTTGCCTTTCCCAAAGCCGCTGAATGCAGAGCCCAGATTTGACGATGATTTTCGATCGGGTGATGATGCACGGCCATATGGATGTTGACTTTGCCTTCGTCGGCCTAAAACAGTTCCAAATCGCTTCAGAGGATTTGAGCTGTGCTTTTCTTGTACTGCGCGCAATTAGAGGCGGTTACAAGATAAGTAGTGTGCACCTACCAGAACCACTCTTCTGGCTCCTGTTATCGTCTGCCGCATTAGGCGTTGTCGGGACTGGAGGTGGAGCTAGGCTTCTTGAAGGAGTACCAGTATTGCTCAGCTTGCGTGAAGGTGGCGGAAGGTCCCCACTTCGCGTCCTGAGAGCCCAAGTCTGGACCTCATCTGCCGTTTCAATGTTGAGCAGCACGTTCAAAGTCTCCTCCGCAGTGACTCGACTTCTTTCAACCTGATCAACTTCATGCGTTTGAAACTGGGTAAGGGCGTCGCGGAGGTGGTTTAGTCTGCTTTCATCTATGGCCTGTAGCTGCTCGAAGACGTAAGGCGCCTGCGAGTCCCATTGCAGCTCGGCCTTTTCGATATCTTGCACTGCGTCGGCAACAGCAGATGCCTTGGCCTTTGCGCCCTTGTCTCTCAGTTTAGCAGACTTCTTTTGCGCCGAGTCGATGTCCTTTGCGATTGCTGTCAGATTCCCTGAGATGTTTCCCATAGCTTGTACTTCACGATTGTTCGAGGCAAACTCTCGTAGGGGACGTTCGACATCGGCCTCGATCTTGTTGGCGAGATGTTGATGCGATTGGGCGACAGACTCGGTTGCGCTCACGATCTTCTGCCATGGTGTAGAGAAGATGCTGCTTCACGTTAATCGATGCGCCTCTTAAGCAATCCTGGAAAATTGTACCCGAGGTCTGAGGACTCGTCTGGGGGATGTCTATTGGCTAGTTTCCGTAGTCCTTGAACGTACTGCTCTTCGACACGACGCCGCTCCTATGCTATGGTGAGCATCATGGTTGATGCATGTCTCCTAAGCGCTACCCACCTGTAGCCAGTCGGCTATATGGACGTTCAGTTGGCTGACATGTCTCACACGGTCATTGAGAACATTCACAGCTTGCGCGGGCGAGAGGTGTGACTGTAGACAGGGTGAGCGGAAGCTGGTGGGAAGGCTGGAGGGTAGCTCACCAGCAGTGCTGGGTATTCTTTGCGTTGGAGCTCCATGGCGCGAACGCGGGGGTTGAGCGCACAGCCACAGGATAGGATGTCGGTATATTTACATAGAAATGAAGCGCCGCGAGCTTGTCAAAGAGTCGTGGAGCTGTCACGACTGCGCTGTCAGTGGTGGCTTGGGGCAGCCCGCTTGTGGTTTAGGTCCAAACTCGCGGTTCAACCGGGTCCTGACGTAACCCCAGTGACGAATAAATATGGCGGAATACCCCAGATCCTGGCAATTACGGGAAGAATGGAGCACGCCAGCATATGCACAGAAGCAGGGCTGCCAGCCTCGACGAGCTGAAGAATGATAGACGACTACTTGGGTTGGCATCAGAGCAAAGCTTGACGGGGCCCCCTTCCATTCCAGGCCGTGCGACTCAGTCGACTTCCTTTCACTCACCACCCACCACCACCAACAACTGCTGCGTAAGCCTTACATTCGTCCTGAGGCCCGACAGATCTAGAGCCACATGGCATCCTCAGACTGGCGCATGAGCTTGGGCTTCTCGGCTCGCCTTTCTGCCGTTACAAAAATGCAAGTAAAATGTTTACGCACTGACTTTTCGGGTTACATGCCTGGATATCCTGGTAAGACCATTCATTCCAACCCCTGGCCGAGGATGTGCCATTCAGATCACCGTCGCTATCAGTCCAGGTCACCCAGTATCCTAGGCATCTGCACACTCCTGTTTATAGCCTATATACGCATACTGACTGGATGCCAATCGACTAGTCTGACCACGTCACAGAACGTCTGATTTGCAAACATCAGACCCATCTCTTTCAGCAGCAGATGCTCGAGGGAAAGCCACAATAACCGAGACTCAAATTTACAGCGAAGCAAAATCTGCTGTATGATTTTTCACAGTCTACGGGATGGCCAAATAGTTGACGTTGGTGTAGGAGGAATATACGCAGTTATGCAACACAATAACCAATGACTCTCCACGGCAGACACTTGAATTTCCAACATCAGAGGTTAGAGCAAATATAGTGACAACCTCTGGCAGCTACTGATTGAAAGGAAGGACGAAGAATATGTCCCAACACCAGGTGCAAGGCCGATTGGCAAGTATCAGAATGCAGTCTATCATCGTGAAGGACTCTTCTCCGCAGTCTACAAAGCACCAGCCTTGAATGACGAAGGATACTTTCCGCCAGAGGCGGCATCCAAGAACAGACTTGTGGCCCTCAAAGTTACTACACCATCTATGATGGAGCCGCCCCACGACTCCAAACGAGAAGCTAGCATATTGGCGATTGCAGCTTCTGATCGTGTAATACCACTCCTTGATACCTTCCGCGAGGATGGAAGTCGTTTCGTCCTTGTCTTTCCCTTCATGCGCTATGATTTCAGCGACCTATTGCAGAACAAGAAACTTTCGAAAATGCAAGTCCAGAGCTGTTTGAAAGACCTATTTTCGGCCCTCAGGTACATCCACGGCCAAGGGGTAATTCACCGCGATGTCAAGCCTTCCAACATCCTCCTCAAGTCCCTCGATGGGCCGGCTTACATTTCAGACTTTGGGATTGCATGGGCACGCGAGGCTCCAGGCTCTGAAGGTGAGGATTCAAAAATAACAGACGTGGGTACCACCTGTTACAGGGCACCAGAACTTCTATTCGGTAACAAACGCTACGGCTGTAGCCTCGATCTGTGGGCAGCCGGCTGTACAGTTGCCGAAGCATTGGCTCCAGATCACGGAACACTATTCGACTCCGGAGAACTTGGAAGCGACTTGGCTCTAATACAAAGTGTATTTAAGAAACTTGGGACGCCGAATTTGGATGTATGGCCAGTAAGAAAATCAAACTAGAACATCATCTGAGTATGCACTAAACAGAACAGGAAGCAGCAACCCTCCCGGATTGGGGCAAAGTGCAGTTCCATGAGTATCCAGCGCAAACGTGGTCTGCAATTCTGCCAAAAAACTCTAAGGTCGAGCAAGATCTTGTCGAGGACCTCGTCAAGTATGAGAGCGGCGCACGTATGGCTGCATCAAAGGTATGAGAGCCCAGAGAAGTTTGAAGACGGAGTTGACCGATCATATCAGGTTCTTGAGCATCCTTACTTTGCACAGTGATGCCGCCACTCGCAATAAATAGCAGGCTGGAAGCAAGGGCTTTGATAGCCGTAGACCCGAATCAATGTTCATAGAGCTCTATAAAAGCATGTTATCTACGATTAATCCTATGTGACACCTGGACGCCTTGGAGGGCACGCTGGTTAATTCGCCCAAGTGATTCCGGGGGGCGCTAGCTGGCTGCAGGGTTCATCCTCCACCATTCGCGAGCAACCGCATCACCATAGCAAAGCACAGTGAACAACAAACCGCATTTACCCCTTGTACACAATTACCACACTGCTGCCCAACACCTATATATCACTTCCAATAGCCTGCATGTCGTCGCCGTCCAAATAGAACTTGTCCGGCCCTGGCTGCAAGTTGCAGCCCCTCACATCGTTGTCAACCGCCCACCTCGAACTCCGCCCTGGTGGCTTTCTCCTTCCCCTCAATATGGCTTTCTTATTTCGGAACAAGCAGAAGAGCAATCTTGAGCTCACTCGTGGAATCAAAGAGCTCGCTACACGGCTTAGTCAAGAAGACAAGCCCAACCCGAAGGCACGATGAGAGCCCCGCCGCAGGATCGTGTCAACAACATGGCTGACTTGAGTAGCTAGAGGAGGGACTTGCCCTGGACCTGCAACAGATGAAGGTCAGACTTCAGGGTACGCCAGGTATGTTCACATTTCACATTACCCTACAATTGCCTCCTGGATGCAAACACCGCGTCGCTAAAACGGCTGTTTCATGTGTGCTAACAGTCGTCAAGACACAGAAGTCAACCCAGAATCCGTATTTCAGCTCCTCACAAGCATTCTCAACGAAGACGTCCTATATGTTTTGGCGGTCAATATTCACAAGCTGCCGTTCGAATCGCGAAAGGATGCCCAAGTCATTTTCTCGACCGCCTTCCGCTACAAGCCCGCCGGGGCATCAGATCCCCAAGTGCTACAGCACGTTGTACAGTACCGGCCGGATATCATAATAGCATTATGCAGAGGTTATGATAGGCGGGAAAGTGCCATGCCATGTGGAGGCATATTGCGAGAGGCACTCAAATATGATGCGATCGCCGCGCTGCTATTGTACGATGAACCCATGGAGGATGGAAAGTCGGTCGACCTGGGAAGTGTAAACCCAGATATGCCGGCCACTGGTAATGGCGTCTTCTGGAAGTTTTTCGGATGGATAGACAAGGGCGCCTTCGAAGTCAGTGCAGATGCATTCAACACATTTAGGGTACGACAGCTGGATCTCAACTTGCACGCCTTCGCTAATACATCTGCAGGAAATCTTGACAAAGCACAAACCATTAGTGGCAACGTTCTTACAAACGAATTTTGAGATGTTCTTCGCAAAGTACAACTCAATGTTAATCCAGTCGGAGAGCTACGTTACCAAACGGCAGTCCATCAAGCTTCTGGGCGAGATCTTACTGGACAGAGCAAATTACAATGTCATGACACAATATGTGGACTCTGGCGAACATCTCAAGATCATCATGAAGCTTTTGCGGGACGATAGGAAGATGATCAACTACGAGGGATTCCACGTATTCAAGGTTAGCTTCCATGCCAGCACTCTAGGAAGTGCACATGCTGACAAGAAAAGGTATTCGTCGCGAACCCAAATAAGTCCCATGCCGTGCAGCGCATCCTCATAAGCAACCGCGAAAAACTCCTACGCTTCCTCCCTTCGTTCCTCGAAGACCGTACAGAGGATGAGCAATTCATTGATGAAAAGAGCTTCCTCATTCGGCAAATCGAGCAATTGCCTCCTACACCCATTGCTCCACCAGCAGCAGCATGAACATGCAGTTGCAACTATCATTTCCTTTGTGCATTGGGTTTTGGCATAGGCTGGAGTCGGTCCTGGGTTAGACGTTGTATGTACCGTTTTGGCATATTCCCTGCGTCGCCGGCGCGCATCATTGGCGTAAGAGTAGATCTACCATGTAGTGTTAGGGCAGTACGACTTAAGACCTTGAACTTTCAGAAAAAATTGGTTATGCCAAGTGTCGTAGGCAATATGTCTTGAGAACACACAGCATTTGCCCTGGAGTTTTACCAAGCTTTGTGATAGCTTGCAACCGATCGACGCAAAAGGGAGAGCGAATTGCGATTCAAATATATATGTTCAATCACTGTTTATACAAGCAGCGTCCGCTGTCAATAACATCCCACGCCCGAAATAACAATGCAACGGCAAACTAAAACTTAAGAACATTGTATATCACAACACCCGTCTACTCTCTCCGAGTCTTACTCGCGATTCGACTTGCTCCCACGCCATCAACAGTAGGATCATACTCTCCATCCTTTGGGCTATTCTTCCTAACCGGAACCGCCGTAGGATTGGCCTCCTTAAGTGTGTCAGGCGAAGCAGATTCAACATCGCTATCTCCATCACCATCAACGCCCGCCTCTCTCCTGCGCCTTTGCCGCTCAAGCCACTCTTCATCCGTCTCGTCATCGCTGTCCTCCCCAGCGGCGATGACATACCTTCCATCCTCTCCATGGCCGGGATCCTTGATGAAGTTGTCAATGATCCAATACTGTAGAGCATTCATAATCAGTGGGAAGATGAACATGACGAACGCAATCTGTACAGCAGTATTGCCCTCTGTCCAACGGAGTGCCCAGTCGCCGACCCAAGCGATCCATGGAAGTAGTGCGAAAATGGCGAGCACGCAGAGCTTCATGCCGATGAGGCCAAGGAAGTAGATGATCGATTGCTTGAGCCACCATGTTGCGCGGGGCGGGTGGCCATAGTTGCCGCTGCGGATGGACTCTGGGGGGTTGGCGAGGGGCGTGAGAGAGAAAGCGCGGTGAAGGACCTTGAGGAGAAGAACGAGGATGGGGATGCCGATTGTGGTCTAGAAAATGTCAGGATCATGTTGTATAGAGTACTATGAATGTGACTTACATCAATAGCCAGATTCAGCAGATAGAACGAGCAAGGATTTGGCTGATCACCCTTGTCATCCGTGCCAGCATGCTGCGGTGTTGCGTTTGTCGTTGCTGCCACATCGAATTTGCCGGAGGAGAGCATGGACATCAAAATATTGGCTAGATGAAGCAAAACCGAGCCAAAGACCTGCTTGGACACATCGAAAAACCAGATCTTAAGCGGCCTTCGCGGAGACTCTCTCATCCTCTTAACCGCTAGTGATGAGACTGCAAGCAATCCGAGGGCACCCTGTACGATCAGAGCAAAGTCGCCGAGGAGATTGCACTCGCCATCGCCGCCCTCTCCATCCAACGGGTTGCCTTGCGCGACCGCTGTCTTGGCAGGCTCAGAAGCAGGTGCTGCTGGAGTTGCCAACCCAGGTTTAGCAGGCGAAGGTGTTGCGGGTTTCGCTTCGGCGGGGGATGGTGTGGGTGCAGGTAAGTCGGGAGGTGCCTCAGCAACATCGGGTGACGCATTTGATAGCGCAGCAGTCGGTTTCGCCGGTACTGGTTCCGCTTTGACACCATCGATGCCCATGAGTTCGGTCTCAAAGACTGTGCGCACGTTAGCCATATGTTTAGCAAAAGTCAATCGGTGCAACTTACTCAACGTTGAGCCCGCAGGAATTCCTCCATTTGCATAGTTCCCGTACGCCAGGTTCGGGGGAATCGTCAACTTCCTGGCCTCGCCTATACACATGTCCAGCAAGCCCTGGTCCCATCCCGATATGACTTGTCCCTTGCCCAGGGTGAACTTGAACGGCGTGCCGCGATCGTAGCTGGAGTCAAACTGGCTGCCGTCACTTTGAAGCGTGCCCTTGTACATCATCGAGAGCTTGTCGCCCTTCTGTGTCTTGCGTGTGCACTCAACGGGCCTGGTGACTTCAATGTCAAGTGTCTGCGCGAAAGCGAGCGAGGGTAAGAGCGCCAGCGGCAGCGCCAGGAAGGTTGTGAGGGGCCGCATGGCGATTGGGAAACGACGTGATGTCGCGGTCGAAGACGATGTTGGCTGTGTCTTGGAGAAGAAGGAGTCGCGCACGCGGGCGCAGTTGTTCTTGAACTTGAGGCTTGGTATAAGCGGCGGAGTTTCGGGGGTTCTTGAAACGGCACGGCACGCACTTCGTGATGTGATACCAAACGAGGCGATGCACGCTTATTGCCGAATGAACACAAAATAACAGTAAGATTAGAACTGATGTGAGAGGGTGATGACCCAAGTTGGACACGAAGTCATATGGTGCACTTATCCGGCAGCTTGTCACCGGATGCGGTTGCCACCAGCCAAGAACCCCGGCTCCACGGGCTCCACGGGTCCCACGATGATGATACCCAAACGTATCATCTGGTAAGGGAAGTCGAATTTCTTATCTCAGGATACAATCAATCAAACATCATGAATCTATTGTAAGGAATTCAGTTGAGCCCACCGTCTGAACTCATTCCCAGAGTTGTACGCAAAGAAAGAATAGATAGGAATTAGATAGATGCATGCATATATCTCCGTCTGGGAAAGGGTATATATCCCATAGCAACGAACTCGCCTCATCCCAAATCAGATGTGCCCTCTGAACGCCAATAATGCGGAAAAATACAATGAGATCACAAAGATATGTAGGTGGTTGGCCAAATCGGCCCAAATGCCAAACAAAACACTAATCCAAATCTTCTGGTCTCTTCACCGGACTCGCCCTCGATGGGCTGTCAATAGCCGGAGGACCACTGATACCGGGTGCGAGCTGAAGACTGCTCCTGACCACACCTCTACTAGGAGCATGGACAACACTTCCTCTCCTGTCCCTATCTGGATCGGCCGTCCTCACAGGCGCATACTCTTCCTGATTCTGCAAATGTGCATTCATTCGAGCTTCCTCCCTCATTTTCTTGATCTTCATGTAATTGTACGCCGCAATGCTTCCAATCGTGACAACGAGTCCAGTCAAATTGATTGGAGTGAGCGGGTCGTTGAAGACAAGATTTGCAGTACCAATGGTAACCACCTCCTTGAAGATGCCGCATATACTCAGTGTAACGACCGAAGTACGCTTCAGCAGGGCGAATTCGGAAGAAGTCATAAGGAAGGCCAAAACACCAGGAAACAACAGAATTCCAACACCGAGAGCCGTGCCTTTGGTTTCGAAAAGATGTGATAGGCCTTCTCCAAGCGCGGAGAAGCCTTCGACGGGTATCGCTAGAAACAAGATGCTGAAAAACATGACTGGTGCGAGGAAGAAAATCGAGGAAAACGGGTTTGCCGTGGCGGGATTGCGGAGCAGGAGGATTTGCGTCAGGGACCAGCGAAATCCGGATGAGCATGCCGAGACCATGACGAGTATAAAGCCCAGTGCGTGGAAGGCAGCTTCACCCGCTACCATCATAACTACGCCAACTGTCATGATCAGGATAATGAAGACGAGTCTCCATGATGGTTGTTCGAGGCGGAAGAGGAACGCGAAAATAAGAACGAAGCCGAGTGCGGACGATTTGCACATTGCTGTTCCAGTTAGCCATGATTAATGTAGCATAAGTGACAGACACCTACTAAAAAATGTCAATGAGATGAACTTCAAGCTCGTGTTGCCCAATCCAATGTCCATGCCAGTTGCCGCGCCACACGGCCCAATCCTCGAGAAATAGAACCACTTCGTCATAAGCGGCTTCTTCGGGTCTACTGGTTCGATACGTGCTCCAGGAGCATGAGGGTTTAGGGAATCGTGTCGCGGTCGGAACGATGGTATCAGGAATAACACGAGCGATGCGAGCGAAAATTGGACAATCATATGTAGACATGTCGTGAAGAGTGGGAATGGGAATATGTTCTTAGTCTCTCCGTCACCCTTCTCTTCCTTGAACATCCACTTGTTGTAGACGGATATCGATATCGAGAAGAGATACCTGCAGACTGTCAGCTGTCACGGTCATCGGAAGCCGTTCCAGGACTTCTTACCATAGGCCTATTAGCACACCATTGACCAACATGGATTTGATCAAATTCTGGTCTGCGAGCTTCTTCTCCTCTTTTGTGTAAGTGTCCTCGGGTACCACCCGCTGGTCCAGCAATGTGTTCCTCCGCTTTCTCCGCCTCCTTCTCCGCCTATCTCTCTTGGTGAGCCCCGTCTCCTCGTCATCTTCAAGGCCGTCTGCACTCATGTCGTCGAGCTCAAAGTCAGTGCTGTCGCTCCGTGATTCAGAATCAGACCGATCCGCATCCGACGAGTACTCTTCCCCTTCTTCGGCGATGTGGTCGGAGCGTCGTCTCCTATGTTTTTGTGGGTCTTTTTTGGGAGGCAGTGTAGCGCCAGCAAGGGAGGAGGAACGTCTTCGAGCAGCCGTCTGCTCATCCGTCATCGTAGGGGTCGGGGGATGTATGAGCTTCGCGATGTTGGTCCGGCGAGGGACGGGAGGCCCGTCTTCGCTGCGTTCCGAGAGACTCGAGTCGGACGGGAGCGAGGGTAGAGTTCTCAAAGGAAACTCATTGCCTGGGCTGAGAAGCGGCCCTTGTTGTTCAGTAGCGGTGTCGAGGGACAGCCATCTTTCCACAATGTCTGAAGTCATGCTGTCCACGGCGCCCACCTGATTGGTTTTAGTCTGCTTGGCGATTTGTCCGAAGGACCCAGTTTCCAGCGCTCAGGAGCACCCTAGCATCAGGGGTCGTGCGGGAGGATGCGTCAAGGAATGCTTCAACATTGACCGACGCAGGTACGATCGTGAAGATGCGTATGAGATGCGCCGCAGAGTTCGGATCCTTCTGTCGCGACCCCCGTAATCTGTCACACTGTCTGGCTCTGGACTCTTCCTAGGGTCCAACACGGCTGACGTTGAAACTGCGGCCAATCACTGTCGCGTGCCAGATTACGCGGGGAAATACGAGGAGATCACCATCATCAAACATAGCGGCTGAAGACCTTCGAGAAGCGCTGCAAAGTTTGTGCAACACTTGAATTTGGGGACCAAAGCCATTTCGTCCAGTCATAACGGTGCTCATTACCACATTTTGGACGCCTTGGTATCAACAAAAGCTATGCAAACATGTACAAAAAAAGTGCGTCATTGCGAAGATCACAACATGGCCTTGATCTCAGCAGCCTCCTTGAAGTCAGCTCCCGTCTTCGATCGCACTTCATCGACCGTAACACCATCCGCAAGTTCGATAAGCGTTAACCCATCTGTGAAATCGACATCAAATACGCACTACATCATCCATTAGCGTTGTTCATATCGAGGAAATGGTGTCATGCTTACCAGATCTGTGATAATTCGGCTCACACAGGCCTTACCCGTCAGGGGGAACTCGCACTGCTTGAGAATCTTTGGCCTGCCCTTCTTGTCTGTGTGCTCCATTGTCACCACAACCTTCGTCATTGCTGGGTTTGAGACAAGATCCATTGCACCACCAAAGCCCTTGACTTTGCCGGGTAACATCCAGTTAGCTAGGTCACCTCGCGCAGACACCTGCATGGCACCAAGAATGGTGAGGTTGATCTTGCCAGCGCGGATCATACCAAACGACTCTTCTGAACCGAAGCAACTAGCACCAGGCAGTAGAGTGACAGTCTCCTTTCCAGCGTTGATGAGGTCAGGATCTTCGAGGCCTTTCTGTGGGTAGGGGCCGAGACCCAGGATACCGTTCTCAGATTGCAGTTGTACTTCGACGCTGGCATCGACAAAGGAGGGTGCGAGCATAGGCATGCCAATTCCGAGATTGGCATACATGCCGTTCTTGAATTCTTTTGCTGCTCGACGCACAATTCGCTCACGCTTGCTTGCTGCGTCGCCCTTGCCGAGCTCATTCACCGCATCTTTGGGGTCTTTTGCGTTGATCACTTTCTCGATCTTCTTTTCCGCGGTGGATTGAATGACACGGTCAACGTAGATGCCTGGGACGTGCACAGCATTGGGTGGAATATCTCCGACCTCAACGATATGCTCCGCCTCTACAATCGTAACCTTAGCATTGCGTGCCATGGCGCCGTTGAAGTTTTGAGCGGAGAAACGGAATTGGACATTGCCCAAGCGATCCGCCTTATATGCCTTGATGAATGCGTAGTCGCCCTTGATGCTCTCTTCCATGATGTAGCTCTTTCCAGCAAAGACTTTGACATCGCGGGGAGTAGAGTATTGGGCTACGGAGCCGTCGCTGTTATGCCTGAGTGCGAGCTCACCGGTTTGCACAACTGTGCCGAAGGCTGCTGGCGTGTAAAAGGCGGGGATACCTGCTCCTCCGGCTCTACACCTTTCTGCCAATGTTCCTTGTGGTGTGAGTTCTAGTTCTAGTTCCCCGGTAAGGTACATCTGCTCAAGGACTTTGTTCTCGCCAACATAGGAGGCGATCATCTTCTTGACTTGCTTGCTCTCGAGTAACAAGCCCAGTCCACCTCCGACAACACCAGCGTTGTTCGATACAGCTGTCAATCCGGTGATACTTGGCGTGTTCTTCACTTGTTCAATAAGTGTATCTGGTACACCAGAGAGACCGAAACCACCACAGAGCAGGGTACTGTCAGATGACATGCCTTCAATTGCGGCCGCTGCCGACGTATAAACTTTATTGATTTCATTGCGGCGGAGAGAGGAAGAGAAGCTGCGGGAGAGGTTTAGATATGTCTAGGCAGGTCAATTGAGTGTATCTCCAACTTTGAATGAGCGAACGTGCCTTGGTGCTACTTCTTGAGAAGGCCCGCGCCGTGCGGAGGGTTGTGGATATCGACGGCATGACTACGAAGCTTCAGGAAGCTATATTAGAGCTCTCTTTGGGAATATGTAGATGTGTATAGTAGGTCTCAATCGAAAAAAAATGTTTGTATATGAGCCAATGTTAGTTACGGATGAAGGGCACAACTCTCGGAAACCTTGTCCTGCGGGACATCTCAGAGGCCTCGGGCTGTTCTAGGGTGGGTTGTGTCGGCAAGCCAACACGTGAACGCGGAACTGGGCCGGCGCGGAATGTGGAGGCAAGGCGCGCTCCGGTAAACGGAAGCAGGAGCGGAGAAAGTACTCACGTGCACGGGAGGCTTCCGGGTGCGGCCGCTGATTGGGTGCTGATGGCCTACTCAGGCAAATGACGGAGTTCTTTTCCATGGCCCTCCGGAGCTAGATGGGCCTTGTGGAAAGATGCCATGCTTATTACTGTGCAATACACAAACGGCTGACGGAGGCTGTCGCTACGATGTAGACGCGAGTCTGGTTACGTCTCCAAGGATGCCCCAAACTGTTACAGGCCAGTCGCTAGCTGGCCCGCCTAGACCGAATCGTGGCACTCAATGTATTAGAGAACGCTCCACATGCTTGGAAGCTGTCATCTTCGCATCAAGATATTCACAGTTACTCGAGAAGAATATCAAAAGTTGGCACTAGACTTGACAGCTTACAAATGTTCTATAAGACTGACAGATTGGCCGAATACTCAACACGCTGAAGGAGCTGGAAATCTGTTAGCTGATTTGCGGTGGTCACTGAACAGCACTGGTTTCTCCTAAAGCTCTATTTGACTTATTCGTGCCATGGCATCCATAACGACTTCTCACTCACAGATTGTGCAGATTACGTCAGAGTCCCATGTCTTTACGGGATACATCCACTATCTACACTTATCCTGAACGGCTGAACGGCGGATCATCACCAATGCATATTCTCCTGGAGGGAATCATGGCATAAAGCATGAGAACTGCACTAGGTGTTAGGACAGAGTCACAATATCAGTTGAGACAGATTCCGAAGTGAAAAGTGCAATTTGCTTGATTGTAATGGTGAAAGAATGTGCCCTGATGTTTATGTTGAGTGATGGCCCGCCGAATGTGTCGTGTGCCATAAAGTACGCTAGGGATACATGGTATGAATGTGAAGTGGCCTGAAAAGGAACTATGATTTTGCACTGAGCAGAGTAGGCATAGTAATCAAACGATCATTTGTCAACTGATAAATTGTCTATTCAATTCAAGCCAGAGCTACGCTCGTACTATCGGGTCGGTCCTCGGAAGGATTCCGCAATTTTCCGCTTGACTGCCTGCTACACGGTCGACTGTCAACACCTATGCATCCAGATAGACCTGCACAAGTACAAGCTACCCACTCGCAGCTTGGGTACTCTCGAGCTGAGTGCTATTGTAGAAGCCCTGGTTGCACTGAATTCCGCTCTAAGCCCATCAAAAATGTTATCGCCAGTATCTTCATCGCAAACCCGTCTTCACTAGTTGTTTAGGTCCTTCTTGACTAACTCAAACCTCTCCCTTAAGTTTATGTGTAGTATCAACCAGCTTTAAAGCGATATTAACAATTCGCCCTACAGCCGCGCTTCCATCCAAAGGTTGCATCAAACAGGTATGGACAGTCGATCCAGAGCCAGGTATTGCCCGAATATCAGTGACGACTGGGAAAGCGAGTAATAATGGATGCTTGAGGGGCTTTGCAGCAAAGTCGTGATAGGCCAATGGGCCCGTTGCGCGCTTTAGTCATATTCGATCAATGCCCAGGCCAATTGTCCGTGTGAGGATATCAAGCCTCAAGAAAATGATGAGCAATCAATTATGAAAGCGACTTGGGAGGGTATTGCTGAACAAACGTCCAAGAAAGAGCCAGGCATTGGGTAGTTACTATAACCTCAGCACAGATTCCGGGTATACTTGACTTCCTTCAACCCTGTTCAAATACCATCGTCAAACAACTTTCTCGCTGCATTGTACAACTCGGCGATTTGGTCGGCCGGGAGGATTCTCATCTCGTCGTAGAACTGAACTTCACTTTCCACGCCACTCTCTGGATACACTTCCAGGATAGAAAACCGGAGATTGTCTGGTAGCCTGGGTGTTGTGGCAAAGGCAATTTCTAGCTGCATAAGCTGAGCGACGAAATGTGGCTTTGAAACTGGGAAAATAAGAGGAGAAGATCCTCGTATGATGTATTGAAGGGCACCAGCCCAATAGTACCAGTGGTCTGAGTCAACGTTGACTACATTGCGAAACTGGAGTATGACGAGGGTCTGGGGGTACTGCTCGCAAAATTTCCTGAAGCCAGTCGCATACACGGCTATCTCTTTGAATGCCACTGGCATTAATGTCGTGGCTTCAACATCTGGGTATCCGTGCACCGTGATTCTCCTGAGATGATTGCTGATGACTTTACTGGGATACCGACTGACAAAGAGCCCGAAGCAGTAGGAGCTGGGTGTAACATAGCTCATCCCAAAGAGAGCAATATTGCCGTTTGTTTTGAGGATAACACCCCGAGTCTCCTCACGCGTCTGTTTGCATACGAGCTTGAGGAAGTTGGCAGGCGTCTGCGTCAGGTATTGATTGTGTCGACCTTGAATATTCATCTGGGGCACGTGTGATTTTTTTGTGCTGCAGTTGACTTCGATTATGAGGCCTTCATCGTACGAAAGCGAGTACTGATAGATGATATCACGAAGCTCTCGCGGTAAGCCCAGAAGCGTGCTCCCGCTTTGAAGTGCGGTCGACGAATCAGGCTTCGTAATTGCACCCATTCTAAGGCTCCGCTTCAGTAGTATAGTGGGATATTTGATAGAAATTGGACTGAGCATGCGTGTTGACTTTCCTGCAGAGCGAGAAGTGGAAGAGTTCGATGTCAGTCAATTCTAAGGTACATGAAACAAGATAATGATGATGGCAGCCTAGTATGGCAACTGAGGAAGGTGGTGGATATGACAACTGTTGTCCCCAGCCTCAAGTGTTCAGCTGTGCTCGCCAGCCAATCACATCCGGGTTGACTCAGCAACACCTCCAGCTCGCCCGTCTTCTCGATTAACGAATGCCAATCTCGACTCAATGGAATTGTGAGCCATATTGAATAGATCAAAAGATAGGACTAGATACCTTGATGCTTCCGAGGCGTTGAAAATAACATAGTACAAGTAATGGACTACTGCATCCCGTGTGCTGCGAGAGCGCCACTACCATGCTACTGTGAGTTTACATATAACATTGTACTCCACCGACAAGGCCCAATGTCTCTACTGTCAGGCCATCTGTCGTAATCTTCAAAACTACCTTGCGTTGTGTCTCACTGAGCATATCATATCATGAATTCGATACCTGCTTAGTTTGCCGGCAAGCATTGAGTTGTGAAGCAAGCAACCTCATTATATAGGTAGAGCATGAACTTGTTGTCAACTCGAAGAGCGACGTATCGATGTGCCCTGTCAGGCTGGTGACAGGCTTTTATGACATTTTCTAGCTTTCCTGATAACCTCGAGCCGGCCACGCTCAGTTCGTTGCAAGAGGTATGAATTGACGAGCCTCGATGCAAAGAAGGCGCTCCCCAAAGACAAATGCAAAGTGGAACAATTCGTCAAGTATGTGGAAGAAAGATCAAATCTCTGCCGAGATGTTGATGTTGAGAGACAATGGTCAAAAGACGCAGGAAGACGCGGACATCGAAAGGGGTCGTGGAAGTGGTTCGTAATTTAGGCGAGATGATACCTGAACGAAGACCAGGTCGTGAGTCAGTGTCGAGAATCCAAAACAACTGATCTTTGTTGGCAGATGATCGTTACTTCACGGTGGAGAACAACAACACGCTATTCATGGTGACCCTCTTGGTCAGAATTCTCCATGGCTTCGATGATCGAAAACTTTGTGATGAGGCCAAAAGCACTTCACAACTCTGTGGTTGGCGATGAACATTCTTGAAATCATGCGCATGTGCTGAAAATTTGTTCGTTTCGAGGAAGTCTTTCTTATCAGATAAAAGACATTAGTGGTATGGGAGCCTCCGCCGAAGCGTCAATGTCGTGAAAGCAGAAGCCCTTAAGGTCATGGCTAGGGACAAGACTAGGTTCAAAACACCAAGCAGGGAAGGTGATCCGATGGTGTGAGCGCGATATCCCGAGAGACAGCCAGGCAACTCTATCGTAAGTGACAGGACACCAATTGCAGGAGTGATATAAAAGGGTCATTATCGTACAGTAGTTCCTCGGCCTCCAATGTCAGAAGACCATGCTGCTGAAGGTTTGAGCCGTTGCCTCGGGGCGTCTGCAACCTTTCCTGTATACAGGTGACAATGACGATCAGATCTCACAGCCCAACGTCCCTCGTCGAACTTTCTCCGTAGGCTCCACTTGCCGCCCCCCTCATTCTGAAACGTTGACGAATAAACCCTCAACGCGTGTCGTCAGTATCGTGAGATGGTCGTGAGGAGGCAAAAAGTAGGCAAGCACTGAACAGAACGGCATCGAAGTCCATCAATGATGGCCTCCGTACCATATGGGGATACTGCAAATGCAGCTGCACGAGCATCAATCAGCATCCCATTACTACCACCACATATGCGGTCTTGCAAGCCGTCTGCACCCAGAGCGCGTAGCTCGCCTACTCACCGGCGCACTCAGCCCTCGAATATGTCGAAAAAAGCACTTCGCCGACACAGCAAGAGTCATAATCCGTCCCACAAAGCATGCAAAAGTAATATCGACGGACCATTTCTGCAGCAGCCAATGCACACTACGCCCGTCCCCTCTTCTGCCCAGCCCAACTCAATACCCGAGCACGCCAAATCGGGCATATAATCACCTCAATCCAACACGTCGCACGCGTACGCGCTGGCACATGATTGCACTTTACGCGTCGCACCAGCAGCCCACCTACACCGGACATGCAACACTCTTCCATCACCATGATCTCAAGTGGGCCTCCGGCTGACATGGCTTCCGTCTGAGTGGCTGCACACGGGCCTTTTGCGTCTCGGCGTAACTGCTTAGCCTGGTGCGTGCAGGCTCCGCGAAACTTCGACATTTGGGTTGGTGATGTGGGCTGGGCATCCACCTGGCGGCACGCATATTTTTTTTTCTTTGCTGTGCAGGGTGCAAAACCAATTGTAGAAAGATTTTGTTAAGCAAAAGGAGGGCCGTCTCCGCGGCCGCTGCAATATTCTTTTCTTTCTCCTCCCCCTGTTGTACGGCATCAGCTGCGTTTGCGTTGCAATTATCCAGGTATCAGCTCATCGTGGCTTCAAGCTACTGCCAGTCATGGATCATGGCCTCCGGCACAAGACATGATGACGCCTGTGCTCAGCACTCGTTACGAAACCACTTACGGCACGGCTGTGCGGAGCGGAGTGCAGCGGGGCTTATTTGGAACACATTTTCAAACTTTCTGCTTCTCAATTCTTTCAATTCATTCATAACTAGCTGATCAGCTTAAGACATCTTCACCCTTTCAAAAGAACCAGCTGATCTATCAAAGTGTACAGGCTCCATCCGTATCGTCATCGAGGCCTGCGCTACCCTTCCAGCTGATCCTCTCTCCAGAAAAGAACACATGCCCGAAGCCGATCCGACAAAAGACAAGAGATTATGGGATTGATCGTCTCACTAAAGGGAAAGTCATTGACATCGTCGTGGAGACTCCAACCCTAATCCGCAACCCAGTGCCACGCCTCATCGTGTCATAATGTTGATCATGTCCATCGTGATAAAGAAAATGGAAAGGCATAAAACAAAGGAATGCAAAGTGCCACACCATGTTGTGAGCTCAGAAAAGAAACAGAATATGGTCGTGTGCCGGAATGTACAAGAGGTGGGCAAGAGGGCAAGCTTGAGACAGCAACGCTTCCAAGGGTCCACCCAGGTACTGGGAAAGGGGTGACACCTTACTGACGAGTATCAATAGCCTTGCCGTCTCGAGAGGCTCGAATGCCACATCCCAAGATTATGAAAATAGATCGAAGGCACATATAGCCGTATCATCGTGACCCATCGTAAGCCCAGAACAAGCGACAAGAAAGAGACGAAGATTAAAACCATCTCCGATTCGTCAAACCTGGAACATAGTCCTGTCCGAGTCGGCGGAGGGTCGACGAAGATAAAGAAAAAAATGAGTAGAGGTATGAACAAGACATAAGAGATACTTTTCATATGCAGCAGATGACAGGCCATGGGCCAGATTGTGTGTATATGCAACGGCAGCGCTGGAGGCCGCCGATAGGAACGCCGGTGATGCAGTTCAAAGTTGATGAGCAATTGTTGTTGGGAAGAGTGTATTCGATCTTCAAGAACGATGCAAGTACGCGGGATCGGTAGGTATGGCGGCGAAACGTTGCTCGAACGATGCTGGGGGTTCAAAGCTGTGGGAAGCTGTCGTGCGGGGGAAAGTGTTGCTGGATCGACCCCCAAATGGAGACCCGAGGCGGGCAGTAGACGATCCCTTCACCTCGGCCGACACAGCAGGTGAGTAACGAGCTGGGCTAGGCAACACAGAACCAAGGTTTGCGAATGGGTTGAATCCAGATGGGTCGTTGGCGAGAGGAAGACGCCGGGCACCTTCCATCATGTCGCCCAGACTGAAGCCGCGGCTTCTCACTCGTCGATGACTTGACTCGGCTGGGGCTCCAAAGAGCTCGTTGACAAAGCTGTCGCCACGGTTCCGCGTCTTGTCTTCGAAACTGTGCAGAGCACGTCGCTTAAAGACCCTTGAGATGGGTCGCGGCGTGTGTAGCTGAAACGGCGAACCGAGACGTGGCGGCTGCGTCGACGATGAAGGTGCATGCCATGTTCGTGCGTTATGTTGGTGCATGCGTACGTCAGAAACTTCTGAGGTAGCGCTGAAAGGAGAACCTAGCACATTCCCAAGGCCTAGCCCTAGGCCGATGTGGAGGGACTTTGACTTTTGATGTGCTGAAGATCGCACGCTCGACCAAGCTCGTTCGGGTCGCGGCGTAAGATCACTTGCCAGTTGAGACAGTGGATTGCCCAACTGCATAGACGTGGCAGTGCTTGTCGCGAGTGAAAAGTTCATGTCCCGAGTGGAGAAGCTAGTGGATCCTTGCGAGAAAGGCGAAGACAATGGCTGAGGTTGCGACGAAGACTCAGCTGGTGGTGGTGGTGGTGGTGATGACTGGAAGGGTGAGGGAGATCGTTGTAGAAGACGCTGATAATGAGCAGATAGAGTTGGCTTCTGCTTTGCTAGATCTCGCAGCCGCTTTCGGCACTGTTTCTCGGACGGATATCTCAAGAAGGACTTGTTGTGTCGAGCAATCGGAGTACTACTGCCGCTCTTTGTAGGCTTGATCGTGTCTGGGGTACCAGAGCGAGAGGCGTACTGAACACTGGCTCGAAGTCCTCCGGCACGGGATGGCCGTGGGGTCTTCCATGTTTTGCGAGCCATTCTAGCCACGCGGTGGCATACTCCATTCGGTGGCACAGTGCTTGGAAGGGCCTTGAAAGGAGTCACCGTGGGGTCTTGTAAGTACTTCATGTAAGTCATCCAAAGGTGGTGATCCATTTCTTCCGTGAAGGTCGCCCTCAGCTTCAGCTTCTTGGCAGGGCGATGTTGTGGGTGTGCGATGAAAGGTGAGATCGGTCCCTGGAAATCTAGGGTCGGCGAGCAGTATAGGAATGGGTCTGTCATTTCCTCTTCTGGGCTCGTACAGCTGCCACCTCTTGACATGAAGGACCCAATGCTATCACATGACGATATAGAGGAGTCTGAAAAGCCCGAGGATGAGGTTGCTCTACTGGACGTCTCGCTCTGGTTTGCTTGGTCTATCTCAGCCCAGTCCTGAGGTCCGTCATAGTGGCTGATGGTTCTCATCTGAGCGACAGGAGTCTTTGGTGGAGACAACATGCGAGTGTAGCCCATGCCTGGGGATAAAAAGGCGTCGTTCTGAGGCGTTGGGTAAGACGGAAGATCTACAGACGACTCTGAGAGCAGTTCTGGGGCCTCAATGGTAGGAATGGGCATTTGGTCCATAACGTCGTTCTGATCGTCGTGGTTCATCACCATGGTGGCGCGACGACGACGAACCTTGAGCATCTGTCGGGGAGGAGGTGGCGGCTGGAGTTCATCGGGCTGGGACTCGGGCTCGGGCGTCCGAGGAGCCGGTCCGTCACGGTAGTGGAACATGAAGTTCCTGGGGAGGGTTATCGATAGATGCGGTCGTTCGGCATCCATGTTTGCGACAGCGTGGAGATGGAGTGGCCTGGAGGTTCTTCTTCTCTCTAATGGCGTGGCCAAATTGATGCAGCAAGTCAATCTCACAAACGCGGCAAGGGGGTCGAGGGCGGTTGAACGTGATAAGCTATCAATGCATCAATTTCGAACAAGGCCCGACTGTCGCAGCAATGGATCCAGATTATGCAGGGCGGTAGTCCGGTATGGTTCGGGTCCCAGCAGATGTTTGGTGCGCTGCGAACGCGACTGTGCGGGCGGCAAAGCAGTTACACGGGCGATCGGCGAAGGATGCGCCCTTGGGAAAGCGTACAGACAAGTCGCAAGGCGGCGCGCACACTTGAAAGCGCGAGCAACAGGTACAAAGGGAGTCGCAGAGGGTTTGCAGTCAAGGAAAATGGCGTAATGAGCTCGTTGGAGCGACGGCGCGTAGCTGGACCGGGGGCGACAAGAGCGCGCAGCAGGTAACAAACGCGACAGGACACCGAAGACGAGGCGCAAAGGCGAATGGGTGCACTAGGAAGCGCGCGAGGTGTCGACGAGGGCACCGCGGGCGATTGTTGGCGATGTGCAGAGGGTGGTGGTGGTCGCGAGGAGAGGTCCCGTTAGCGTCAGGCAGGAGCGAAGCGGGCGGGGGGCACAAAGTGAAGAGTCGTGAGTACGCAAGGAAAGGGTCGTAGAGGGAAGAGAAGGCTTGTCTCCGTCAGCGCATGGCAGTGCGACGGGCGAGCGCGGCTCGAGATTGTCGTGAGGTCGTGAAGGTGAACGGTGAACGGCGAACGGCGATGCGGTGAGGTTGAATGGTCGGGGCGAGCCCCAGCACAGAGCAGGATAACCGGCTGACGGCTTGCCGCTAGCGCTAGAGCGACGCGGACTTGGCCCAAGGCTCGCACACGGTCCCGTAGCCACCGACGAAACTCACCGCAGGACGCTGGCACCAACTAAATGCAGAATTGGAAAACTCCCAAAAATCGGGCGTCTCCCACCCAACGCTTTTTGGCCCCTCCCCAGTGCCCACGCGGCGGCCAGCGCACCCAGTTGGCCGCTATTTGCATCGCATTCCTGCGCCGTGCTCCCCGTCCACACGTGAGGGCTGTTCTGCCGCAGCAGTCGCTGTCGCAAACCTGACGCGTCGGGAACGCGTCTGATTCTTCCGCGCCAGGCCCGATCCAGCGCGCCGGCCTGGTCTGTGCCCGCCCGCCCGCGGGCCTTTGGCGGCCCCTGCATATCGTCTGCAGCGCACAAACACCTGTCACGACTTTCCACCCACTCTGCCGCTGCCAACACCTGCATCGTTCCTCGGAGGCTTTCGCGGGGACGCACAAACGCCCAGCTTCCGCTGCGAATTGCTTTTGCTCCCCGCTCGCCAGGCTCCACTTGTGCTGCGTCTCCCTGGCCGAGAACGAGCAGCCCAGCGTGCAGCGGCTTGCCAGCTGTGCACCACGCCCCTCCCCAAGGAACACTTTGAGCACCTCGATTCGCTGCCACCCTCAACACCAGCTCCACAGCGGGACGTGCTTTGCTCGCTACTGCACCGCTTTTTCAGCACGACAGTCCGCTGCGGGAATTGGCTTTGTTGTTGTTGTTGTGATTGTTGTTGTTTGTTTACGTTCGAGCTCAGCAAGCCGCTCGAGCCTTTGGCTTTGCTCATACTTCATGCCGCTTCACATGGCTCCGCCAAGTGCATCATTGACATCTTTGCTATCGATATCGATACCGTCTATCTCTACCCGCTTCTCAGCCGCTAGGGGATTCAAGCGCAAAGACGTTGTATTCATCCCGCGCTTGGCGGCGAAAACGGCCTGGCCCAGCTGCAGCTCATCGCACAACAATCATGTACGTATTCCCGAACCACATGTGTGCCGCCTAATCCGGAAGCGCAATGACACTGGCTCTCCACGAGCCGGAGATGATTGGCTGCATTGCGCATTCTTCAAAAATCTTCAGCACCACCTTGGTCTCAAAGTGGGCGTGGGACAGGCACGAGGCCTACAGGCCGCCGATCCTGGCTGCGTTGGGAGCAGACCCGCACCCATCCGTGCAATACCTTCGGCTGGCCAGATGGTCAGCCTATAATGCCCATTTCCGCAAAGATTCGAGCAATTGGACTTTTGCATCGTGATTCTTCATGCCACAATCACAAACAGGGCTTGTCCCTCGTGCAATTGGTGGCCAACCACGCGTCCAGCATAACGCCTATGCCTTGGCATGAGGAGGAAGGTACCACCCCATGATCTCTCGATAGCGGCTCACGATGCTTTAGACAGCTCGGACAAGGTCTCGTGCAGCCGTCCAAACTAGGCGTGCAACTGTCCATTCGTATCGTCGTCCATATGACCATGCAATATTGTAATTGTTAATGCTGAGCGCGTCGCGCTAAGGTAGCGTCGATTTTCAGAGAGCTGTGTGATCAAGTCCAGCTTTGGTGGGGTCGGTCATCATCGTCGATTCACTTCACTTCATGCACACACAGGTGTCCCATTGGTAGACAAGAGCTTGATTCATTGAATTCTTGGTCTTGATCATGTCTTCTAACATTTTGGCTTGTTTACAAGCTCTCAAACATTCGCATTGATATATGCAAACTGGCAGGTCATCATGATATGGCTCATTGTGGTCCTAATATCATAATATCAAACCACAATTCCCGCAGAATAGTTCCTTCTCTCCCCTTTCCCAGTCACTTTCCTCCATCCACTCAAAGTCGCAATTTCCATGGGACCCAAGAGAACGTTTGTAAGAAGAATAGAAAACTCGAAGAATGCAGACCCAGAGCCGCTGATTTTGCCGTAGCATCATCGCCAAGATTGATAGTAGCAGCATTGACGCCCCAATATTGCAAGATCAATGGCCATATATAGCACACATCTGTGTTATCATGTATCTTACTGACGGGCATGAGCTGAAGCTCCAGTGGCAACGTCAAGGTTGCAGCCGCCTACAGCAGCTTGAGCATCACCAGCGGCAGCATCATTTTGGCCGTTGGCACCGGCATTGGCACCACCCTGGCCAACGTTTGCGACAGCGGCAGCGACCTCGTCTGCGGTGAGATCATCGACCCGAAGACCCAATGAATTGATGCAACCAGCATCATCATTCTCGTCGTTGCAAGTGTTGCCAGCGGCAGTCGGGTCGTTAAGCTCACCCGGCGCGAACGTCGAAGCCTCGTTGGCAAGGAGGGGGTCCCCACCAACGGAGGCGATTTGGCGTGCGAGTTCTTCAGCAATCTGCTTGTTGAGAGCCTGGGCACCCTCACCGGCAGGGTCCTGGTGCTGCTGTAATGCAGCAATCTCAGGGTTGACGGCTGTGATGGACTCGCAAAGCACAGAAGCAAGTCCAACTTGTCCAGTGTTGCGCTCCAAGGCACGGAAGATGAGGGCATTGGTCATGCCCTCGACATCACCGATTGCCTTAGCATTAGAGAAGGCCTGATCAGCTGTAGCTTGCTGAAGGCAGTCTATGCAGTATTAGCATTCATTTTAGTTATACATGGATCTGGGTCAATCGTACCAGGATCGGCAATGTTTCCAGCACCGTTGGCTGCGGCAGCAGCACCAAGCAGACCAAAGATGGCATCCTGGATGTCATCTGGGTTGTTCTGGAACAACAGATTATTGGTAGCAATGACGATGTTTTCATGTGCATGTTCCTGAGGAACTTCACGCTTCGTCAGCATCGCAGTTGGGCGCGCAGCCACACTGCCGATGATAGTAAGAGCGAGGACGGAGTGCTTCATGATGAATGATAGTAGTTTCGTTTCTTTTAGTCGTGAAAAGAACTGAGAATTGGAACCAATAAAGTGATGTAATTAAATTGGACCGGCCGATAGGTTCTCCAGGAACGGGAATTGAATGTAAAGAATGTAAACGACGGAAAGACGGTTAACGAAAGACTCTTGTGAGACAACTTGTTGCTGATGATATCAAATCCCCAAGGCAGTGACGACGCATTATACTTATATACGGCCAGGCTGGCACTGTACTCTACTATGAAGTCCTACACCTTAAGCGATGACGGAGGCGAGTCATTGCATGACAGGCGCCCCTGGATCCTGGCCGGCGTGACAGCCTCACGACAGTGGCAACTGTTGCAAACGGTCTACTAGCCTGGTCAGGAACAGAGAGAGAGCTCTGAGGTCTACGCGAATGGAGCTCATTGGTGGGATCTTGCCAAGACGTCCGGCAGCATTCATGAGACAATGCCGAAGTTTGGAGACATCATCTGCCTCACAATTTCCATTGACAACATCTTCATTCGACAATAATGGAGCATAAGGGATCTTGGCTAACTACATGCAGAGTGAGGTCACCGTTGACGCGTGGTTCTAGATGCTTCACCTACGGGATTGCGACGTTGCATGCTTGTAACGCCCTCGGTACACTGGCTACGATCATACATGCCAGTGGATATTGTAACAAGAGACTGGATAAATCAACAATTCATAACACTCTCATTCCGGATATCTCCCTATCGGTGTTTGGGCTCGAGAAATGCTTTTCAGCGCGATTCTACCTACTCGCGAGCATAAACTAGCATTGCTGCAATCTTCATGGTTGCGCTCAAGCTCACCCAAGCTTGCGTCACATCTGAAGCTGAAGAATAGAAAACTGTCCAGTAAAGCTTGCATCGCAGAGTGGGTCACCGAAGAAAGCACAAGCATTGGTTTCTACACTCTCACCACTGACATGACTTAGCGGGTTGCTTTTGGAACGGTCGACCTAATCACCATGCATGTATCTCGAACGTCATGGCAAATTCAGGTGACTCTAGCAAGCGCGCTTTGCGTGGCCAGAATGCGCCTGATCGCTCCTGAAATCGCGGCAGTACCTCAGCCGTAAACATCCATCGTGCATCTATATGCGTGATGCCTTGCTTCGGTCCCTCGATATCCGGTCGTTGTGATACCGATTCACATTCGCAGATCATATTGTTCGCGCTTATATGGCTATATTGATATGCCCCAGTATTAATACAGCCTTGCCGACTATCTTGTGATGGGTGTTCATCTGGTGTCGTTCCAAGCCTGAGACTAACTCGCCATTACCCGTTCATATACCCGCCGCTACCAGACGTTCCATGTCTCAGGCAGCCAAGTTCCACGCGCGAAAATCTGCTTCCAGCATTCAGCCACACGGTGAGTGTCAGGATGCGCTCGACCTTGTTTTGACTGCGCTGTAACAGACCCCTTGACTCGAGTCCTGCAGGGGCAAGCAAACCAGTCCGTTTCGTCAGATGTATTTCGTGGCTGCCGAACCCACGACTGCGCGTCAACGCACCACCATAGCCCTCCGCGGTCGCATTGTACAGAATAGCCTCTTTGTCTGATTGTTGTTCTGGCGCAGGATCATCATCCTGCTCATCGTTGCGTGCTCTGAACCGCCCCACTAAAACTACAAACGTTAGCATCTAATCAAAACCATTTGCATTCAGCCGCACAATTTACGTTGGTCGAACGTATCGTTGCTTACTACGGCCTTCCACTACTTCTTCTTAGGATCGTCGACATACATATTATGGCTAAGCCAAAAACAATAAATATCTCTGGTCCCATGAACGCCAAACATGTTGGCGGTGTCAATGTGGGCGGCAACAGCGGCTCAATTCTCGATAGCTATTTTGCCAACAGCACTCTGGAGCCTGACGAGACACCTTCACATACGTATGTTGCCATTGGGACAACAGAAGTCCCTAGGAGATCAAACACAATTGCCAGTGTTATAAGACAGCCTAGTGTGTCTTTGAAAAACAGCCTGTCACATTTCAGGACGAGTTCAACGTCGCACCTCACCGACTTGTATCGAAAGCACGACGTTGAGCGGCAAGCCAACATTGCAGTCACCCGATCCAAGAGCGCAAAGCAGCCTCAGCCTCTCAGAATGCAGTCGAGTATGTCTCGCCTTCGACAAAGAGTTGGATTAGATCGAGATATACATGCCCCCATTTCTGTATCCAAGCCAATAATACCAGATCCTGAGGTTGCACCAGCACCTCCACAGAAAGACTATCCATCCTTGAAAAGTAGAGCGTCGCTAGCCCGTCTTACCACTGCACCATCCAATTCCACAGATTCCCCAGAGGTCCATGTGGGCCGGGCGACTAGCATTCAATACCGACAAGCTTCCACCTTTCAACGGCAATCCTCCACGATCATAAAACACTCATCTAATGATCAACAACAACAAAAACGGCCCTCGCCAGCTATACAAAGACAGCTTTCCAATCTACAGACTGAGAAGCAACTACCTGTGCGCCCAAAGCGCGCAGACTCTGGAACCGCAATTGACCTTGACGACGTCCCTGTACAACAGCGGCCCATTCCCTTCAAGCAGATTCTGGCAGAGAAGAGTTTCACCCGCCGCATGGCGCTGTATAAGAAGACGCGAGACTACTGGGCCACCGCAGACCATGGCTTAATAGAGTGGACTGAACGTGCTACTGGGCCGAGGGTGGTTGCATCACGTTCATAAGAAGAGGTGGCTAGCTTATTGATGGTCTTTTTCGCATGATACCCAAATTTATTTTCTTCGTTACGTCTACAATCTGTAATAATGGCGCTGGTCGCTTTCATTTATCCCGCCTTTTTTATTTTTCAAAATCTTTACTTATGATACCCCACATCTTCGCACCTTACTGTATTGCGGCGCTGGTCGCACAGAACTATCCCCACGTTGTAAGAGTATGATTCAAAGTAATTTTGTTTAGAGCTATCGAATTGTATGTCGCTGTTTACAGCTCGCAAGAGAGCTCGTCGACCGTAGTACGTTGCTTGAAGGAATGTTCTTCTAAGTGATGAGGCACATCGATAACTATGTTAATCCAGAACGGTCCTGGACAGAACCCGCATTCCAACCCAATCTCCGGACTCTCCGCGCTGCACCGAGTTTCGACATTAGCATTTCAGGTGTTGGTGAAAGTGACAGTGGAGAGCATTAGGCTGCAATAGCTCAAGCGATGTATGCTAATCGCGTTTGAATCCCAGCTCGGAAGGTGGGGACATTGGCCTGTCTAGCAACCAAATATAAGGACCGCTGCGGATATTACTTCTTGGAGTCAACAGCTGATACAAAACCACTGAACATCGTGGTCATTTTGGGTTTAGATTGGCATAGGTAAGTGCACTGAATCTCAGGTACCTTGGATGCCATCAAGGTCGTAAAAGCTATATACAGAATGTTACGTTCTTCCAGAATCCTTCTAATAGCCATCATCTACATGGTTGATATTTATGCTGCTGGGCTTGCAACCGATGTGGTGAGCGTACCGCTCTCAACGTAAGTACCGGAGAAGTACCAGTCCTCAGCGCCAGTACCATCGTTGCCCTGACGGGGCAGACGAAGGACTCCCAAATGCCAATCGGCGCCGTTGGATGAGGTGCTCTGAGAGAATGGACCGGCGGTCTTGACGAGCGTGGCATTGCCTGTAGAGTGCCAGAAAGAGACTTGGTTGGAAGAGAAGTTCTTTTCAATGTTAGTGACCGATGCCTTTGGTCGAGTTTGAATGGAGAGCAACGTACAACTTCGTAGGCAACATTGTGCCACTCATCCGCCTTGAGCTCAGTCTTCCACTTGCTCTGTCCACCAACCATCCACTGCAGGTTTGTGTTTGATGTGCCTGACTCGCCACTGATCCAACCATACTTCAACTCTGTGAAGTGGCTCTCAAAGAAGCAGATCTGATGCTCATTTGTCGCGCTGGGGACATTTGTTGTTGACCTCTTGATCGAGAAGTGGTAGTACACGGTTCCTTGGTTGATAGCTGCCTTGGTTTGGGGGATCAACTCGGTACGCCACATGTCAGAGTTCCACTTGGCAGTGCTGTCGATGGTGATCTTTGCGCCCTGCTTGGAGCCAGTGTCGCCAGGGTTCTTGAAGGATGGAGACAGGTTGACATATTTTGTAACGGGCCCAGATCCGTGTATGTAGTATTGATACGGGCCAACCTGATTAGCCCACGACCATTTCTCGAGATCAGCGGACGAGGTCATGTCGTTGAAGCGGCCATCCCAGAGAATCGTGCCTGGCTGAATGTTAGTATGGCATCAATCTAGGAAACGGTATGGCATCGTCCTACCCGCAGACACTGCGCTGAACAGCGTGTTCACAATAGCTGCCTTTCCAAACATCGCAAAAACTTAGACAAGCAAAGATCTTGGAGACTATGGTAACCAGTTCACGTTCGACGCCTTACCAGAGAGGCGTCCATCATGCTTTATAACGATGTCTACAGTGGCATTGCTCATCTTCCAGGGCCCGATAATAAAGGCGGAGCGCAGATTCCGCGTCCTGAACCTTGCACACCAATATCCAGGAAACAAAACAACTATTGCAGGGCACCTGAGTACGTGTTCGATGTGGGGAGCGTGACCTTCGTCTTTAATCAATCTATATGTGACCACTGTGTAGCCGCCGGTATTTTAGGTCTAAGTGTGGATCTAGTGGCGGCGAAACGGTCCGGGGTACATTGAGAGCACCTCTCGCGGGTTCGAAAAGTTGGCGACCCGGTTTATGCAGCGGGTGGGAAGGGCGCATCTCTCAGTACTGGGTGTCTGAGGCTGATCTTTGATGGGACGGATAGCGAATGGTTGGTGGATAATGGATGAGGCGACGTGAAACAGCCATGCCCAGGCGTTGTCGAAATTAAGCTACATTAAGCCGAAGCTTACCCCACAATTTACCTTTCTTAGGTAAGTACGACAATGCTTGGGATGAATGGACGTGGTAGTAGGCAATGTCGAAAAAGCTTCTACTGCGACATTGAATACGAAATGGCTTTCGATTCCATCTGTAAAACCTGACTTGAATCCCCAGTCAGCTGATAAATTGCTTCTGCAGGCGCCATGAATACAGCTGCCTGACCGTGCTAAAGGTTCATTACAACATCTCCATGTCCCCCCAGTAAGTCTACTTGGTGAAAGCCAGTTTAGATTAGATCGGGAGACTAAGTGGTTACAAATCTTCATTCTAGAGCTCCTAAAAGAGAGCCATGAAACTACCTTTTTCTGGCCGATCTCAAGTTTAGTCAATATTATGAGGGTTTGCAGATGTTGCAATTGTGATCCGCGAATCGGGCTTGTTCAGGTAGTTAAGAGTGGTCCAGGTAGAGATGGGTACTCAATGTGCATTTCTTCCTAACAAAAAGAGTCTTAACCACGTAAATCTGAGCCGGTCGGTCTTACCACCTTAATGTATGCGATAGGGTTATGGATAAGTTTGACGGAGGCGAATGGGGCATTCGGGTAGGAACATCTGGGAATAATGCGACAGACTCTCAAAAAGGACGCTGGTGGGGTCTGCCTTGTATTTTCATCATCTTGCTGCAATTCTTCAAGCGCCAACCTCCTTTAGTAATTGCATTCATTTAAAGCTGCACCTTTGCGTGCAAAGAGAATCATGTAAAGCGACGTCCTAAAGGACTAAAGACCGGAGTGTGTTGGCGCTCGGGCCAGGTTTTGGTCGCAGTTGCCTTGGTGACATCACAAACAAGCTGCAGGACTTTCCTCACTCCACCCATCGCCAACTCTCACCTGTCGCCGCCAGACTCGTCGCATACTTTTTTCCTTGGTTCTCGTCTCACGTGCCCTCCCTGGTCCGCTTTGCAACCATACTTCCTCTTTCGATTACTGCTGGCCCAGACGAGAGCTTCACAACAGCCATGGCGGACGCCCGCGGAGAATACTGGTACTTCAACCCCGACGTCGATGCAAACAAAATCACCGTACCCGAGCTGCGCAGCATATTACTTAAGCATGGGGTTACCTACCCATCTTCAGCAAAGAAGCCAGTGTTGGTGAGCTTGTTCAACGACGCTGTCGCTCCTCAAGCAGCCAAAGTACAAAGAGCGCATGCGCATACAAAACGCTCAACGAGGGGCATCGTAGACGTTCCTTCTAGCTCGGCCAGCACGACGACGACTGACGATGCTGAGGACGAGACTCTTTTGGCCCCTCAGCCTGCGACCACATCCACGAGACGGACTACGCGGAAAACCACACGACCACCAACAGAGGAAGCAGAGGTGCATGCACCTGCACCCCGCGGGAAGACCCCTTCCCGCGCCGTACCTGCAAAGCATAGTAGAGCCCTCGAGCCTGAGGTGGATGAACGACCTGCTGCAAGACGTACACGGAAGAGCGTTACGCCAGCTGTGCAAGAGCCTGACCCGGACGCATGGCATCGCCACGACGTCGGCAGCCCATTTACGCAGGAGAATCCTTTTCAAAGTGGAAGCTCCCCCGCACCGCCAGATACTACATCACGCGATCGGAGAAGGAGGACTTTGGGGCCTGAGCAGAAAGAGAAGCGCAAGAGTGATGTGCATCGTCGCAAAACCTTCCAACCTAATGCTGAGCAGCTGGATGAAGGCATTATTGTGCCTTCTCGCGGAACATTCGACGTGGCAGATCCGCGTGTAAAGCATGAGAGCCACGAGTATGACGATGCTGGCGAAGAGTTCACCCCGGAAGAGCAGTTGGAGCTGGTGCGCGAGCGCGCAAAAGCCGGAGCTGTCGATATTCTTCCGCCACGGAGGCGCAAGCAGGCTTCCAAGGCTACCGGTACGCTCAAAGCAATGTCGGGAACACTGTTACTCACGGCTGCTGCCGTCTTTGGCGGAGTGTGGCGGCAAGAGAAGATAGCTGTGGGTTTCTGTGGTATCGGAAGAGAGGCCACGGGACTCGCTGGTGTAGAGGTGCCCGAGTGGGCAAGCGACATTTTGCCGCAGTGCGAGCCCTGCCCTCCACACGCACAGTGCTTTAGAGGTTTAGATCTCAGGTGCGACCCTGATTTCATTAGAAAAGACCATCCTTTGTCTTTGAATGGTCTGATCCCACTCCCACCTACATGCGAGCCGGACAGCGAGAAGACTCGGAAAGTCACCCGTGTAGCCGACCGTACCGTTCAAATATTGCGACAACGCAAAGCACAGTATGAGTGTGGAGAGCCAGATGCAGATGGAAACCCTGTAGAAAGCCCTGAAATCAGCGAAGAGAACCTGAAGCAGCAAATGACCACCCAGAAGCGCAAAGGCATGACAGACCAAGAGTTTAGCGAGCTCTTTGATAAAGCCTTTGGTGAAGTGACCATGCGAGAAGAGATCGTTGAGACCACCGATGGGTAAGTACCATTCCCTCCGGTCACTGGCCACTTGTGCAACATCTCTGACGTGGGACCGTACTAATCAGTTACCTTGCCGTGGACACAGAACAACTGGCGGACGACGACTTGCATCAACCTCTCTCGCAGAGCTCTCCCTCTCCTGTAGCGTCCGCAGATCCCTCCGACAATCTCTTGAACGATATCTTCTCCAGATTGTAATGCTTGTCTTTCTCATCGCGACTGGCTCCTATGGAATATACTCGATCACCAATAGTCGCGCCATGGAAGCACGAGCAAAGCAGCTTGCAAGCGATGCCTTCGATCGGTTAGCTAACCAAGCTGCACTAAGCTCTCAAGAACCTGGTGCTTATCCAGAGAGGGGAATTAGCATGGCTCAACTGCGAGACGATGTTCTTCGAAATGAATTTTCTTCCTCAAGACGACAGAAGCTGTGGCAAAGAGTCCAGAAGAAGGTCGAATTCAATTCTAACGTTCGTGCCGCCGTCAGGACGACAAACACTGGCGATGTTGCGCGCATGTGGGAGTGGGTCGGGCCGGTCAAACTACTTGAGGATGGGCGGAGTAGTGGCAAGCGAGAGAGCGGCCGCTTCAGCCTTGGTATGGGTAGCAGCCCTCCTGCTTCAGGTGAGATGAACGAGGTTCAGAAATGGGACGAGGGACGTCCCATCTACTAGTATTTAAAAGCCACGGCACCTTTTTCCATTTCTAGGCGTCCCAGGCCTGCAGCAACGCTTGAACGGAGGACTTTTTTGCTTTTCATGATACCACACCGTAATTTCTGCTCAAATTTATCCCTTGAGAAAGATTTATATTACACAACTCCAGTGTTCCAAACGATGGTGATGTGGTTTATATCAAGGCCCCAGGCACTGTGGCTGGTGGGTGGCTTGACGGGTTTCGCTTACTAATGTAGCCGAAGCCCACAAACGCTAGCAATATCGATCGCCAACTGCAACCCGCATCATCAACACCGCCAACCCGTCGCTCCCACTAATCGACAGGACAAATCAGTCAAAATGGTGAGTAAAGAATTCTTTTGCTTGGAACGAAGGACTACGCCAGCTGCGATACGAGTGAGCGACCACCGAAAAGACAGATCGATGTCGAAGACGATCACGATATACTCGATTGCACGAATTGAACAGGACAAGTACATGATAAAGACAACGGGGATGGCAGAGAAGACATTGGAACACCAATAAGGGGATGACAGTAAAGAAGAAGTTGCGCTTGGCCATGGTGCAGGTTAGACACCAAGCATGGGTGGAATTTTCGGAAGCGCAGAGGAGCGACAATTATGCGAACGTACAATTTCGAGCCTGTCATCTGGGATACACTACACATCAACAGAACTGGAGCAGTGGGGCCTGCCCTCTTTTAGTTGTACAAGAGCATGAGTTCTTTTTGATGACTTGCGATTCCGCCCATACAACCGCTACCTGCCTACACGATCACGAACGGCCTCATTCACTCGTATCGCAAGCTGTAGATCTTGGAAACACTTTGGGAATTTCAAGAACGATGGCAACATGACATATGCTGACCAAACTGTTTCCAGGTCAACGTACCCAAGACCCGACGAACTTACTGCAAAGGCAGGGACTGCAAGAAGCACACCCAGCACAAGGTCACCCGTCAGTAGCACTGTATCTAAAGTCTCACTTGAGCGTATACTGAGAGTGAGCAGAGTACAAGGCAGGAAAGGCTTCGCTGTTTGCCCAGGGAAAGCGTCGTTATGACCGCAAGCAGTCCGGTTATGGTGGTCAGACCAAGCCCGTCTTCCACAAGGTACGATGAACTTGTCAAGTCTGTTGGAGTGGACATTAACAATGCGTAGAGGGCGAAAACCACCAAGAAGGTTGTACTCCGTCTAGAATGCACACAGTGCAAGACCAAGGCACAGGTACGCTTCCATTGCTCAATTGGTGTGGCATAGCGGCTAACATCTGAACAGCTCGCCCTCAAGCGATGCAAGCACTTCGAGCTCGGTGGTGACAAGAAGACCAAGGGTGCCGCTCTTGTCTTCTAAGCGTGTACCTTCTTTCTCTCTCTTTTGCTGGGCTCTCGGCGTAGTCTTCAGGCGGATGGGATGGACGGCTCTACATTCGACTCAAGCAATGCATCAACCATCACTGCGATAGGAACGGAGGGATGTGGGGCGGAGAATGGGGACGAGAGGTCGCCGGTCACGAATTTAACGGACTGTAACCTACATATGCATCAAATGGAGCTCGATTAAGGGACCGCAACAGTTGACATCTAGAATTGCCTATTGTGAATACTTGAAATTTGGCAGGCACAACGTTGTGCTTCGGTCTCGGCAAATCATGTACTTCTAGCTACCCCTCCACCCCACTAACGCGTCGCGCCCTATCATCACGTTGACATTGCTTGCATTCAACATCAATTGTGAGTCACGTTTACTTATCTTCCCTTTTTTTTATGAAATGCCTGACACGAAGAAGACTGTGCTCATTATAGGTGGCGGCGCTGTTGGTGCAATCGCTGCTCTCAACCTCGAAGTAGGCGGCCGGGCAACGGTCACTGTCGTGCTGAGATCGAATTACAATGTTGTGAAGGAGAACGGATATCACATCGAAAGCTGTGATCTTGGTGTTTTCAATGGGTGGCGACCCACTGTCGGTATGTTGCCATTCTCCTATTCTCCAGCCATTTCTAGGAAAGAGCTGGCATTGAAGCAACTTGAGTTGACGGAGACTAGTTCGCAACAGCGTTCCGAATCTCATTGAGGAAGGTATCCAGCCATACGATTACGTCGTCCTTGCTACAAAAAACATTCCAGATGCCGGATCCACAGCGCTCGACCTCGTGTCTCCAGCCTTGCCCCAAAACAGTCCTAAGACCACTCTTGTCCTCTACCAGAACGGTCTGAACATCGAAAAGCCTTTCATCAGATCCCATCCAAGTATCCCAGTCCTCTCCGGTGTTTCTATGATTGGCAGCGATGAACCATCACCTGGGCATATCGTGCATGCCGAGGCCGAGAGTCTGAAGGTTGGCGCGTTTATATCGAACATCAACCCCGCGGTCACAGAACGCCGCGCGCAAGAGTTTATAGACCTTTACTCCTCGAGTGGAAAAACAGATTGCATCTACTCTCCCAACGTCCTATATGACCGCTGGAGAAAATTGGTCTACAACGCATGTCTGAATCCCATATGTGCCATTACGGGACTTGATACGGGACGTATCAGGTTGGCAGATGGTAGCATAGAGGGACTGTTGAAGCCAGCAATGAAAGAGATTGTGGCAGCAGCGAAAGCTTGTGCAGGTGTAGAGCTCGACGATGACATCGTGGACCTGATGATCAACGCGGATCCCTTAGAGAGCTATTTGAAGCCGAGCATGCAACAGGATCTGGAAAAGGTATGTTACGCTCTCTAAATGCTCAACTTTCCTATACATTGGTGGTACTTTGGTTGATTGGATTTTGACACTATGGTTCAGGGCAATTTCATCGAGTTCGAAAATCTGCTCGGTGAGCCGCTCAGAGAGGGTAGGGACGCTGGTGTGCCTATGCCAACGCTTGAGGTACTGTATCATCTTGCGCAGGCAATACAATGGCGGACTAAGGAGAGGCGGGGTTTGGTGGAGGTGCCGAAGAAGAAGGGTGCTGAATGGCTGTGAACAGTGGCTATGTGAAATGTTTTACCTTCTGAAGTATGCCACTTGAACAGCTCATTCTGGACACTACATGTTTATCCTCTGCCCCTTGACCATCAAGGCTTGCATAGCCTATATGGTCTGCTCCGTCAAAGAGAATTTTAAGGCGCACGTAGAAACAACCCTTCTGTGAGGCTGTGATCAGTCATCACACACTGCTTTTTGCTAATGATTCCACCTACTTCATGTACAAGATTCAAATGTTTCAATTCAATCTCTCTAAAAAGGCACAATCCGACCATATTTAACCTCAAATAAGTTTACAGTACTAGATAACTATGCCTTGTGCCTAGCATTTTGCTAGAAATTAACAATGTCTATATAAACTCCACAAGATTCCGATATTGCCCACGCTTATATTTATATCTGCCTCCACCAAACGCCAAAACCCAACAACAACCCCAAGTTATGTCAATATCCTCGGTGTTCCTAACGGACTGGTATTACCAAAGACGGGCTCTAATCGCACGCCTCCAAAGCTCCATCCATCGACCGAAACGCCCTTCTTGTATCGCTTACTGACTACGAAGCCGAGCGCCCCGTCCAGACCGACATTGACTTCGATATCACCCTCAATCTCTAGCCAGCCTTTTCCCTTGTTCTCTTCGTACCGCTGCTTTCCGACCCTAACGCGGACGGCGTCGGGATGAAGTAGCACTGGTACGACATCTGGTGTGATTTTAACGTCAACGAAGCGGGAAGTAAAAGTGCTGGGATCGAAAGGCTTTCCGACAGAGAAAACGAGGTCGTGAGGCGGGACATTGGATGCAGTGTTGTTGTGGAAGGCGACGATGAACTGAACTTTGTACCTCCCCTGTGGAATGCCTGTCTTGATGGTACGCAAACATACATTGTCAGCCCGTACACACTGGTAGACTGCTGCTTCTTCCCGCCTTCCATCGTGGTCTAGGTCTTCAGCAATAGGGTAGATCTTCTTCAACCGACCGTCTTCGTCGACTGCCAGGCCACCTTCACCCGAGGGGGAGGAAGTGCGGAACTGCGACATGCGAGGAAGGTCCGATAGCTGAGATACGACGCCCAACGGCATCCCAGTTTTGAAGTCGACTTGGACTAGTTGAAACGACTGGTCCATGAGCCCTCTTCCATTAATTCCAAGGCGGAAGTGTGTAGCGCCAATCTCGAATTTTGGTGGAAGAGCGGACAGCTTCGCCATTATCTCGCCAAACTCTTTTGTGCTACGGATCTGTTGCCCGTCGCGCATGTATTGCTCAGTAAGACTCGCCATCTCGTCCTCCTTCATCCACTGCTCGAGACTGACGTTTGCAAGCCCGCGGTCGACATCGAAGCGGTAGTACTTAGTGTCGCTGTTATTGTACATACGCTTCATTTCATTGTCCACGCGTGCAGTGCTAGTCGCCATTCCCGCAAGTGCACTGGCTAACGAGATATCCGTCCCAAGACCGAAGGGCAGCCACGACGCCATCTTCTTGACACTTGGAATGGATTGTAAGCCCGTGCCTACTGAGACTATCACACCAATAGAGCGTCCTTCCCAGAGTGCCTTGGCAGCATAATCCACCTCTGCACAGGGGTTGTTGAACCCTACACCACCATCCAGGTAGGTCACTTTGGGAGTGCCAAACTGCATCTCCTCGAAGAACGTTGGCGCTGCCGAAGTTGCCCGCAATGCTTCCCAGATCCGTGTTGTCCGATCATTTGGATCGTATGTCGAAAGAATCCTCGGCAAACCCAGTGCGTTCTTAAGAGACGTGAGCACAAAGCCCCGGCAGCCCTTTGCATTGGGTTTCTTGTGGACCGATTGTCGTGGATGGAGTTTCCAGGTATCACTCCGTGAAGGATACTTGGGGGTAAAAGGGCTATCACTATACAGTGTAGATACTGGCCGTGACTCAGCGGTAGTATGCTGTGCTGGTGGTCCAGAAGGCAGTGCTCCTTCTGCAGCCTTAGCGGTCGCTATTGGGCTCTCTGTAATCAATAGGTCCGGTGCTGCATCAGCCCAAATGCTGTCTTTTGGCAGATCGTTGGGCTCAGGAAACTCTTCAAACAAGTCTTCGTCCCACATCAACTCATTCTCATCGTAATTAAGATCTTTTAATGCGCTTCTGATCGCATTTGCAAGCACAGTGCCTGAGAATCGAGTCGCTCCCGTTGGTACTTTCATGCCGAAAGCTTTGAACGACCTGTCATGCTTGAAAATCTGTTCAGCAAGTTTGGTATATATGCCAATACATTGCTTGCAGTCCAGCCGTAACCGTGAAAGAAGAATGGCAATGATACCGCCTGTGGATGTCCCACCAATGCTAGATGGATATTAGTACTTGTATGTTACTCCAATCATTAACCTGCTCGTATGCTTACAGATCGAAATAGTCGCACGGCCTCAAAGGTTCGTGGTTGCTCTGTGCTCGTCGACCCAGTCTCTTCTCTTCAAGGGCTATGTTCTCCATCAAGTCATCAAGTACCATTAGAGATGACAATCCTCGAACGCCTCCTCCATCCAATGACAGCAAACGCAAAGGCGCGGCTGGGTTTCTTTCTGGGTTCGAAAGCTCCATGATGGCTTCTTTTTGCCCAAAGGCAATTATCTTTGAGCTGTGTGTACGCCTTCTGGACGTTGCGTCAATGTTCACGTTGTTACGAGTCGTGTTAGCACGATGTTTGCTTTGCGAATTGTGCAATGTTAAATTTCTGGAACCCAACCTCGAACTTCGTCTATTATACGCTCACTTCGCTTGAGGCCTCCTTCAACTTTGTGTAATCGTGGCGGAATGGGGCGTGAGTCACTCGAGTCCTCTTGGTTGCCTAGGAGGCTGTGACAGTTGTGCAAGTGGATCAAATGACAACCTAAATCAATCTGACAGTGCCTGTCTTATGAACTTGAAAGCTGGGGCCAGGTTGCCTATAAACTCTGTAGCGCAATGCACCCAGTACGGTGTGCTGTAATTTCGCCTATGCAGCATGGGGTACTTTAGCTAGGGGCCAAAGCATGTAACAGCTTACCGCAGGAGCCTTAGTGAGGGCGCCTATGCACGCATCTGGACGCGCTGCGCCATCACGGATAGCGAAATCAGCTTCACCCCAAATGTGGCCGTAACATAATTCTATTGCGCCGCATTTTGGGCTGTGCAATCAGTCGGTATACTGTATACTCATTGCTTGAGTAGCAAGGATAGATATTCTCAGCGGACGAATTGCCCTGCTTATTCCCTTGACGTGTCCCACCACCAAGCGCACGTACCTACGTCTCGCACGCGAAAACAGATGCAACCATCAAACTTAATAAGGCTCTACAGCCACGTATAAAAAAGATTATTGCAAGATTTTTAGTAGTAAGTTCATAGTACTATATAGAATATTTTTATAGTACTAGATTATATGAATAGCCTTTATAGTAGCTTAATTAGTTACCCTTGATAAGAAGTAGCTAGTACTATATCCTATATCATAATAGGCTTCTCCTTAACTACTACTGTATTTTTTACTATGATTTATGATGGAGAAACGTTTGATGATATTAGAACGGGGAAGCATACGCCGTTTTCGGCGACGGTGGTCAGATTGGATGAAATTTTGGGAATCAAGACAGTCGACGCCGAAGGGTAGAAGATGAAAACAACAGTGGCGTTCCAGATATCAAGCTACCTCACCTCATTTATGCGAGAGACCTTGGCGGGCCTGAAAAGCAGTTCTGTGGCTGTGGCATGAAGCTGGTCAGCCGGAGTGGAACTCTGGGTAACATGGCTGTGAGCTGCCACAGTCAATTACGATACCACTAATTACTGACGCCTGGTATAGGACCTTGTTATCTCTCAGTCTGTTTTTCGCTTTCGGTGATCCTTGTTTGACCAATTGTATGCTCCAGGCGGTACTACAGCTGTATGTAGCGGAACATCCCTAAAGCGGTCGATTCGCGAATGAGATGCTCTTCCTGTCCGCATCGAACACGCTGTACAATCCATTCAAGAACGGCTGGCCCAAGATTATGAAGCCCTCGTCTCCATATTCTCCCAAGGGGAAGAAAGCAGACACGCATTTGAGCTGCTTAAACACCTTGTCATACACTTCGATGAGATAGTCCCAAGGACTTAAAGTGATCGATTGTCCATGGGGTCCGAACACGATCGTCCAATTCGGCAACTCTCTTCTCTTGTCGCATTCAATCCAGTCGAAGGTATACTTCATACCAATGACCTTGTGAATCTTCTTTGTCACGTCGCTTGGTATACCAATCCATGGGAACGAGGATGATATGACGGCAATTTGGGGCGTTTTGAGGACTGCTGTAGCATTCTTAGAGCCATTTGGCGAGAATGACATGCCTGTCACCGAAATTTGCCAGCCGTTCATGGCATAGTAGTTCCACACGTGACCTGAGGAATTTTGGCTATGATTGAGTGGCACCTCGATCATGTCTAGACCCTTAAGCTCCTCGGATAGACCCCCGAGCACCAGTTCGCCTGCGTCTTGGTCGGTTCGTCCGAGCTTGAGCGAAAATATGTTGCAGTCTAGAAGCTTTTGCTGGACCATGTTTTGGAAGGGACTTGCGGCTATGAAATCGTTTCTTCCGTTACTACTGCGGGAAGGGAAAAGAGAAAGTCCTAGTGCAGTGTCGAACAGGTCATCAGCCGTACCAGCGTCGGGATGCCACATCGTCGCCTCCTCGAAAAGCTGTTCTTTAATCTCCATGCCTGCTACATGAATGCTATCCTGCGAGACATTTCCCTCCGTATGCAGGCCGACGTAGAGCACGCTGGCAGGGTCCAAGTGTGATTGATACGTTGAAGAGAGAGATGAGTTGTACATAGGATGATTATTGCAGTATTTGAATTCGTGCGGATCGAACGAGCAATTGGCAGAAGGCACGAAGAACGTACTCCAACTGTTATCCACAGTTGCGGTCATGATCATGGGAGGGTTGCCAACACCGACTTTTGTCGTGTATAGGCTGAAAAACCAAGCGTCGACATCATCGTCGTCGTCGTGAGCCAGGGTCATGCCTTGATAGACTTTCTCTGTGCGAGCATTTTTAGATACACTCGGGAAGGCACCAGCGTCTTTCTGCAACGTTGGATGTGAGAACGAAGAACCAAGTACTGCTTGGACGTGAGGTCCCTAATCCAATCAATTAGTCTCCTAGAATGCGTGACGGATGATTTGTATCTACATGATTTTGTTGGAGAACTCCTGGATCATTCCAGTAGATGCCAGCTGTTGTTCGCTTGATTGATAAAGAGTAGAAACCGGCGTCAGCTACAGTGGACATCACGATCGCTCCACAAGCCGCAGCTTTCGACAACGACAGCGACATGTTTGCGAGTCTGCAACAAGATGAACTTCACATGGGGTGACAATGTCATGGTGAAGGCAGTGATAGAGTTGGCTCTTACTGAGCGCGGCACGGTTGTGGCTGTGCGCCGCAGGCGGCGGCTATGCGCTTGACCAAGATACACTGAGACGGTAAAGTGTTTCAGCTTGTCAACTTGCTGCCCAGGCACTTAGATTGTAAATTAGCCGCTTGCTGAAGGTTTTGGTATGTTTACGTGGCTACCTAATCCCTATTACCAAACGCGAGTCTTCAGCGAGCGTCTAAGGAAAAGTAGAATAGCCTTTAGTATAAGATACGCTTACAGCCTATATATATATATATGTTAGTTTAATACTACTATGATAACTTTCAGTAGGTAAATTCTTTAAAGGAGAGTAAAAGCCCAAAATCTAGCTAAAGTTCTACTAGCTCTTAAATTTTAGCTTCCTCTTGCACGGGAGACACGACAGAAGATCTTCTCGACTTCTCCGATCCTGTCAACAATCAGCTAAATTAGGTTAACAAAGACACTCCATTCGTGACGATTTCTATTGGTGGTAACAACGCTCTCTTTGAGCCGGTCCCCAGAGTATGCGTTTATAGAAAGGCACGGGCGGGTGTCGAAGAAAAATGCAGTTCAGGTAGGGCTCACATACGAAGTTTAATGTATGGCAAGGATATCTACGCACGATAATTTAAGGTCTTGAATCACTTCATAACCGAGAAGTTCAATTGGCGGCACTCAACAAGCTTTTCGGGGGTGAATCCCTTCGCGCCAAACATGAAGCAAGACCACAGGCGAAAGTTGAACCACGTGTTGCAAGAAATGAACAAGGTCCTGCAGTACTGGATCGGTCTCAAGAATGGACCGGTCTGCAAATACATCAACAGAGATAGGGCGGTGCGAACCTTTGTTTCACTTGTACACTAGGTTAACGTTGACTGGAGATACATGGACCATAGGTTTTGTAGCGATGGCGCTATCGAGTTTGCGAGGAAGGATACCAATACCTGATTCTGGCACTTGCTCCGAATCCCCTCGAAAGCAAACCAAGAGAAAAAATCCAACATATCTGGATCTTGTCATGGAACGATATCCATTCACCTGGCAGCTCGGTAGACCTGGTGAATCGCAGCTCAACACCAACCTACAGACGCTCGAGGGCCATAGTAGTAATGCCAATTCCGTGGCCATCTCGCACGACTCGACTCGCCTGGCGTCGGCGTCATCCAACATTACCGTCAAGATCTAGGACGCTTGCAGTGGGGCATGTCTACGCACGCTCAAGTGCTATCGTGGTGAGGTTGAATCTGTAGCCTTCTCGCATGACTCAACCTGGCTGGCCTTGACATTGAAGCCGCCGCTAATGGTGTCGGGTTGTTCCGACCTGGACCTCCAGATCTGGGACACCCGCGACAACGGGATGTGCTTAAAGACTCTCGCGGGCCATAAATCTCAGGTCAGCTGCGTTGCCTTCCCATACGACTCGACCCGACTGGCGTCGGGGTCAAGCGATAATATTGTCAAGATCTGGGATAGGTACACTGAGGCGTGCCTGCAGACACTCTGGTATAGCAGTCGTATTAAATCTATAGCCTTCTCACATAATTCGACCCGATAGGGAGAGCGGCCGACCACAGGGTTGTCTGCTCAAGCTGTAATAGAGGAGTGCCTTCTTGTACCGTGGCATATCACGTGCCGGACTAGATACGTAAAGGAGGGTGCTAAGGCTCCATATCTTGAAATGTAGGGGTGTAGTGGGGAACAGGGCGACAGCGGCTGTATCATAGCCCACAATGTGCAACCAAATGTGGATAATGCTCCACGCAGCTGCGCCTCGAGCTGTGTTGCAGTGGAGGTCAGCAGGATACACCGTGGCTGATGTAAGCTTTGCATTGACTGCGAATGAGGCTCTCCGGCGTGCACTTGTGACCGGCGGTTGCCTATTGACGGTGACGAAATCGGTCAAGAACTCCATAGGACAGGTGCCATGATAATATTTTGCGTTGCTGATATTACAAGAGCGCTGCTCTGTCTACGCCTTGTCGCCACTATGACTAGAAAATTTAAAACCCAAACACCCAAAACACCGAGCCTGGTATCATGTTCAAAGGAACCCCATTTAGACTGCCGTCGATGCCGCGCCGATAATACGAATCAAAATCACTTTCTTCGTGAATCATTTCCTACATGGAGTTAGAATCTTCTGGTTGCACGTTACCCGTGTTGGAAGACGCACAAACTGTCTATGCCCATAGCGAACACGGCTTTGTCTCAAACCTCCATTAACATTCTGAGCCCTGAACCTCGATTCCTGCCCATGGACATCGATTCATCAAGGTAATCAGATAGTCGTTGATCATACACTCTCTGCAAACATGCATCCGATCCTCTCGCCCTTAAGCTTCGCAAGGTCTCTTTTCTGGGGCTTTTCTTTCGCCGTAATGATTGTGTTGGCATGGGTTCTGGAGCGGTAAGGGCGACGATCCATGTTGACGGCGGAGAAGCATATGTTAATGATCGAGTACGTGAACTTGGTGAGTTGGGAGCGGATGTTGCAGGTGTGGAAGTTTGAGACGAAGAGGTGCTGGTGTTGGATGATCTTATTGATGTTGCTGGTGACGTTATAGTGGATGATGACATGGCCGGTGATGAGGTTGTTGATGGGAGATCCATGGCCGCGACCTGTATGACTTGCGGCGGAAGCGTCATCCTCCTGCTGAACAGCGGCATAGGTATTAGATCTGCCTCGATTTGGAAAATTTCGTTTGGTAGAGGCGGTAGCGGTTTTTCATAATGACTGAATTTTCGATTTGGATTTTTTGGTGGTAGCGGCGGTGTCGGGCACAGGGTCCCCATATAATCTACCTCCCTACCGAAATCCATCGTTTCCAAGCTCTTACGGACCGACTGTCAAGTATGTAGATCCAGTGGGTGGCTCAAGTAAACTAGCAGGAGACCGTCGAGCAAGCGAGATTGAGGTCAGAGCAACAGGGTACAGAATTCATCGCGTGCGGGTACCGTGGAGTAATAAACAAAGAGGCGGGTGAACCCGCCCCCCCTCCCAGAACGTTCATCGTCGAAAATTCGGTCAGTGGCCTTGTTTGCTGTCAGTGGAGATGCTAGGACCAGGAAGCAGGTCAGAATAATCGGACGTCATTGGTTGTCAGTTCCGCGACGAAAACCAGCTGGCTGGGAAGCGAGCGAAGGGTGTGTGGCTGGGACCACATGGCCACCCTACATCAAGGAACACTCATGCGAACATGATCGTAAATTCGACAGATTTTGCCCAAGACAAGAGAATGGAAACAATTAGCGGTGCGCAAGTTTTCATTTGGTGTGGATGGGCTGATGAGCTGAAGATGAGTGAGCACCGTATCGTGGTGGTGGTGTGAAGATTGGACGCGGGTTTTCCCGCAAGATTCCAACACACACGAATGCTCAAAATGCAGAATCACAAAAGGTCTAGATGCGACCATACAACCACTCTAGTGTACTAAATTTCCTGCGTGAAGCAGTCCGCTTCGTGTGAAAAATGAATGACATGTTTTGACTTTGATCGTCGAAAGGCAAGCTGAACCTGGGTCAGATGAGAAGAAGGTTCAGCTGTTGTGCAACTATGGAACTGCCGTCCCAAACAATACGGTGTGAAGACTGGGTTGTTTGTTCATGTGATAGCTCAAAGATCCATGTCCGAAGTTTCGCGTTGTCCGGGAGGGTCCACCTCACCGCCGCTTATGCATTCGGTGGTATTACAATCATATATCCCTTCAGAATAAAAACGCCGATATCATACATATGCATCCCAAAACATCATACGCATGCATCCTAAGAAGAAAAATCCATATCGCCTGCCTCTGTAAATGCAAACATAAAACGTAGAAGCACGTGGTACCGTTCATCGAGTATGCAAAATATACTTCGTTTCCAATATTGACCTTGTCTGTGAGCCTCAATCCAATTCGCCTGAGAATGTACGTCTGCGATGGGACGAGTCGCCAACATTACTGAGCGGAATTCCAAAATCATCTTCTTCGGGCCAGTCAGGCTCGTCGTCAGATTCCCACGAGCAAGGTATCTTCTCAGTGCGTCGGACACGGTAGGTACTGAAGCCAAATCCATTGGAGATGCTTTGGGCGATCCGCAACATTAGCGAGACAAGATGTGCCGGCGGTCCAAGAACAAGTTCGCAGGTTCTGCGGACTAGGGCGTTTGTGAAATCTCTTCCAGGGTTATGCTTGGGTGGGCGGAAGAGATTCTGCGCTTGTGGCATGGGTGAAAATGCTCGCCTTTGAGAAGCGCCCGTGAGCCTCTTCATCCGAATCGCGTCTGGTGGTGTAGGCACATCTAAGCCTGGAAGTTCGAGGCTGTCATCGTCTGAATCACTAACAAGTGGAGGCGTGGATGGCGCTGATGACGGAGGTGCATCGAGCTTGGAATTTGTCTTTGGGTGAAACGGAATTGTAGGTGTCGATGGAGCGGATGGTTTGACCTGGTCCGCAGATAAAGCTCGCACAGTGACTTCAGAGATCTGACGACGGTGTGTAGAGCGCCCCCTTGACAAGTCTTCTTTCCTTTGTGGGCTTTCGGTCCAGGGGTTTAAGAGGTCGGCTTCTGCGTCCAGAAACGGCGGTGACGGGCTAGGGTGAGTGGATGTATCTATAGAGTAAAATGAATCTGCACTTGATACTAGACTGTTGGCGTCTGAGACTTGACGCTCAAAGATAGGCTTCTCAGGCCCGTTGGGCTTCTGTTCCACGGGTGGGGATTCAAGGATGCGTTGCATGGGGGAAGCCGATGGAGCTCTCTCACTTGCCACTGGCGCCGTGAAGGATCTCGGTCCCTGGAAGAGGCTGGCCCGTTCTGCCACAGATAACCGGCGCGGAAGCGGCTTGGGCGGAGGCGTATCCAAAATTGTCTCGGGAGACTCAGGCACTACTTCGCTACTTTCAGTATGGATGCTTGAGCGATCGTCTTCTTCGTAGGAAGAAGTGGTACCAGAGTCTGAGCCTTCTAGCACAGGCGTAGAAGGCCTTGGGCCAGTCTCTGGGACCCAGCTCTTGTCGAAGAGCCACTTCTTCGCCTTTTGCGTTGGTTGTTTCTTTAGTCGCTGCCGCGGTGGAGTCTTTGGGCGCTCTGGTTCTTCGACTTCGAAGCCTCGCGCAAAAGGACATTGTGTCTTCTCGTATTGCAGCACCTGTCTGAGCACAGCCTTGAACTGGGAGATCCTATCCTTGTCCTCTTCCGTTTCATAAGGCAGCTCCATGCGATAGTATGAGTCCTGCCGGATGCGTAGCACGAAAACTGACTGGTTGTCGACACACCAGCATTGTGACCGGGGAAAGATTGTGTGAAGAAGGTGCCCAGAGTTAAGGAATGAGACGTTGGACGCTGTCACGCGGTAGATACGCAGAACGCCTGTGTTTGTCAGCTGACTGAATTTGCAGGCCAAGGAGCGTGGGGTAGCATACCAACTGCTAGAGTGCGCTCCGTAGGTGTTCGCCATGCTATTGACCTCGAGGGGCTATCCTGGCGTCGTGCCGCCCGGGAGGGGGATAGTCGCCTCGAAGTCCCCGTAGCTGTGAAGGAGACAATCTTCGAGGCTGAACATATGAATAGTGTCTCGATGCCATCCGAACTGTTGGTAGAGACTGGCTTTGGCGCAGACTTACTCGCACTCCGTGCGGGCAGCGTGAAACTGCGGAGGGTGGTGAGGGAGTTTACAGCGGGCGGCGCGTGCTCTGGTGTCTTGGAGGAAGCCGGAGACGACATACTGGGTTTTCAAGTGGGCATTGCGGTCTGCAGTGATCAAGGTCGGTATCGCCCCAAGAGGAAAGCGTGCAGTCACTGTAACCTCGCGTGGTTGTGTTGGCCGGTTTGGTGGAGGCTGGCGGCTTCGAGATGTCCCTTGCTCGGAACGTCTTGGCGAAAGGGGACGAGTTTCACGGTGATCAGCAGATCTGGTTGTGTCCACACCAAGATTTTGCTTCTTGCGGAGAAGACTCATGCGTTGCCCGAAAGCATCTGCGAGGAGGGCGTTTACATCTGCAACGCACCGGTAAACAAACGCGTTGACTGTTCCCTCGCAATCCGCGAAGCGCCAGCCAGACGCGCGCGGACCTCGAGCCGACGTCATGGCCTGCTGGTCCCACCAGTTCCGCAGGTTCGCAGACGGTTCGCAGCATCAGCGTGTCCAAAGCCAATTTGTTGCCTCAACCAGACCACCGCTGTACTTCCCAGTGGACCTGTAGACATGGAGAATTTTGACGTGTCTAATTTCGACCCCAACGCCATCCTGCGAGGGGCTCAACTCACCTTGGTAGGCGGTATGCTGGTCCATCCCGGCATCGAATTGAGCTAGGGTCTAACATGCAACCACAGTAAACCGAGCCCTCCAGAACCCGGGTCTTTTTACTTCAGACCACTATCGTCAGGCTGCTATTGCTGTGGCTGCAGGCATTGCCATCCGTATCATTGTTGCTATCCCCGTACGTCTGCCACTACTATCGTGAATCCCATTCTCCCAGGATGAGGGCAAATTCTATCATTTCAGGACAAAGTTAACACCGACAGATTGTTGGTGTGCGAGTATTACTATGGATCCTATCACTCTTCGTCAACATGGACCACACCCACTGGGATGAAAGTGTCGTGGATGGACTGCACTTCTTGGAGCATTCCGTCCTCCAGGTACCCTTCTTTCTCATGACTATGATGCGCTATGTCACTCCCACGTTGGATCATATGTAAGTTTTTCCCGTAGCTTCTTGGGCTTGACTGATATCTGCCTCAGGTTCATGGACTCCCTACGCTGGGTCGACGAGACCTACGTTCAGAAGCACAAGGCTGAAGATCCCCACAACCTACGCGCCCTCTACCATCAGAATTTAGAGCAGTATCCTACACATGCGCCAAAGACGGACAAGAAAAAGACACCCCTGAAACAAGCTGTCACAATGTATGCCATGAGGCAAGGTAGGAAGGCTGGCATTTCATTGGCGGTCCTGGCCTTGTCTTACGTGCCATACGTTGGTCGCTTCGTATTGCCTGCAGCCAGTTTCTACACCTTCCGAAAATCTGTAGGAACTCAACCTGCCGCGGCCATCTTTGCTGGGTCACTTCTATTCCCGCGAAGGTATCTGGTTACATTTTTGCAAGCTTATTTCTCTTCTCGCACGCTGATGCGTGAATTAGTACGTCAGCTATTCCTTCCTCGCAATAATTCTTTAGCTCACACTTTGCAGCTCGAGCCTTACTTTGCACGCGTCCGTTACACCAAAGACCAGAAAAAACTATGGTTCAAGGACCGTGCTGGGGTTCTCTTCGGTTTCAGTCTAGGATTCTACATCTTTGTCAAGATCCCTCTCGTCGGCGTCCTTATATACGGCCTTGCAGAAGCGTCTACCGCATACCTGATCACCAAGATCACTGAACCCCCATTGCCACCAGCTGAAGCCGAAAAGTTCAAGCAAGAATCACTTCGCTGGAAGAACAAGCACGAATTCTTGAATCTGTCACTGCAGAACATGGACGCGTACAACATCGCAATGCACAAGCCTGCATTTCAATCAGAAGTCCGACAGACACCGCGCAAGACATTCAGCTAAATTTGTGGACCATTAGTGGTCGAATGGGAAAGTACACGCGATGGTTGGCTCAATGCACTATATGCGACCAAACTAGGTCTACATGTCCTACGCCAACGGCACGCCCCTCGGTACATAAGCACATGAACGCCCGGAAGCAAACGAAACTAGCTGTAAAGCTATTTAGCGCTGCATGATGATGATGAATATCCTGAGAAGCTGCGGTTAACCCCGCAGTGGGGTTGGGCGCTCCTAGATGTGGTAGGTAGCTAGAGCTCCATCCGACAACACGTAACGTAACAGCTCCATATCTCCCAGCTTATCGCTACCCTGACAGTCTTCTAAGAGGTCCAGACTGGGTCGTCGGAAGCTGGAGACATGCGAGAGATAGCAATTGACGTCTTGGAACACAAGTTTCCCCGCGCTCCTTTGGCTTTAAGTACCTCTCTGTGACGCCCCTCTGTTGTCTCAAACGCGTCGTGCTCGCATTCAACGTGAGCGTATTTGACACTTGTTTCTATACTCACTAGTCGCACTGTCAAACTCTCTAATTCTGAGCCCCTGTAGCCGTTAATTCTCAAAATGGGTAAAGAAGGCCTTCGATACGCCGCCAAGGTGTCCTTGGACAAACCAGCAGCGGAGCAAGACTGCCTCCATGTATGTCTTCCTCCCATTACCTGGTTTCTTACCTCTCTGCTTCGCTCACTATCGTCTTACACCTCCTATAGAACCGTTGGCACCCAGAAAACCCCTCCTACGGCACAATCAAGAACAACGAGGTCGTCAAGATCGAGTGTGTAGACTGGACCGGCGGACAAATTGGCAACAATGACTCGGCAGACGATGTCCGTGATGTAGACCTGACCAAGATACATTACCTCACTGGGCCATTCGATATTGAGACTGCAGAGCCGGGCGATGTACTGGTAGTGGAAATTCAGGATGTGCAACCTTTACAGGAGCAACCATGGGGTTTTACGGGCGTTTTCGCAAAGGAGAATGGGGGTGGGTTCCTAGACGAGATTTACCCGAAGCCGTACGTACATATGCACTGTTGAGGTTGAAAACTCGATGGAGGATCAAATGACCGAGCGTACTGAGTCAAAAATAGAGCAAAGGCCATCTGGGACTTTGAGGGCATATTTTGCTCCTCTCGACACATACCTGGCGTCCGCTTCGCAGGTCTCATCCACCCCGGTATTCTGGGGTGCGCCCCTTCACCAGAAATCCTAGCAACATGGAACAAACGTGAAGGCGAGCTTATATCCACCCACTCACATCTCGGCCGCGTCGTCGCCGAGCCACCTAACCCGCAATCCATTCACGCCGGCTCCGCAGACGCTTCTTTGAAAGAGAAGATTGGTAAAGAAGGCGCTCGGACCATCCCTGGAAGGCCAGAGCATGGCGGAAATTGTGACATTAAGAACCTTTCGCGCGGGTCAAAGGTCTTCCTTCCAGTCCATGTCAAAGGCGCCAAGTTCAGCGTAGGCGACCTACATTTCAGCCAAGGAGACGGCGAGATTTCGTTTTGTGGAGCAATTGAGATGGCGGGCGTGATTACCCTAAAGTTCAGCGTCATGAAGGGTGGTATAGAACAACTTGGTATGAAGTCGCCAATCTATATCCCCGGACCCGTGGAGCCGCAGTTTGGCCCTGGGCGTTATATTTACTTCGAGGGTTTCAGCGTGGATGAGCATGGGAAGCAACACTACATGGATACGACAGTGGCGTATCGACAGACAAGCTTGAGGGTGATTGAGTATCTGAGGCGATATGGTCAGTTTCTCACGATTTACTAACAAAGCTCATACGTGATGGTCTGCTTACTGGACGACAGGTTACAACGACTACCAGATCTATCTCTTATTGTCCTGCGCTCCCGTTCAGGGTCATGTTGCTGGTATTGTCGATATCCCGAACGCATGCACAACGATGGGTCTTCCGATGGATATATTCGAGTTTGACATTAGTCCACATGTACCGGCGAAGAAGCAAGACCTTGGTAGTTGCGCGTTTGCCAGTTAGTCGGATTCGAGGGAAGAGCGGCGTTGAATAGGAAGCATCTGCCAATAGTAGTAGTGAAGCCAAATCAAATTTATTGTTGAAGTTGATTGATTCAACTATCTTATGGTAAGGCAGCTGTTCCTATATGTAGAAGAAGGGAGAGACCGTGCATCTAAGCGAGCGTCGAAGCGAGCATGGTGAAGCACGTGATAGGAAATCAACCCAGCATCTCTCAGCAAATAGGTCAATTTCTTTTTGTAAGCCAGCCAACTTGCAGTCTGGGGCTGGAATCGACTGTGCCATTATGTAGGAATGATCATCATGAGACAAAATTAGGTTCTTGGGTATAAAGTTAAAGACATTTGTTGAGCAGCGATTTTGCACTTCCAAATCACAAGGGATGGTTGGGATGGTACAGGATACCACGTCCACTTAAATTATACCAAGGTTTTGCCCAGCGTGTGTTGGGGTTGCGAAACACGTGCAATATATCATGATTTAAAGCGGCTCTGGGCTTCTCATGGGACCAAATGTGTGTTTGTTGACCATTCATTCTGATTCGGAAGCCTCATATGCAGGTATGACAGAGTTGAGTACTGCTGTTTGGTACTACTCTTAGTTGTTAGGATAGGCTGACCGCTATTTCCATATATTGCGCACTGCAAAAGTGTTGGATTGTTCACGATACAGCAGATTAGTGTTGAAAGACTAGCCGTGCATGTTCAAAATATGCCGATATGAACTACAATCCATAAAAGCTTCGATCCAGTAAGAAACATCATCCTATCTGCAGCAGGAACATCGAGTCAAACATGTGTCTCGGCTGCGAGATAGGTTGGTATGTTGCGAACGCCGCCCCGTTAGCTCCATCCTGCGTTCCTTGTTCATGCTCATAGAACTAGTTCCGACTTAGAATTAGTTCTAGGGTGTGCCTAAATCAGTTAGTGCATCCAAAGCACAAGGACAATTTATTGGGTGTCTGGCGTGTCCTAGCAAATGCATTAAAACCGACGGCCCAATTATGGGTCCGCGGTATTTTACACGGTAGCAAATGATCCTGACCCACCCTGTCGGAGCAATATAGTGTACAGTCTTCAAGCCTATTGCAGACGTTTTGTTTACTGTGTCGACATCATAGGGAGGTGAATCTGATTTGTAGTGACACTAAAAGGCGAAGTGAAACAAGAGTAAGCAATGCAGGCGCTTGAAATTGGAAGAAGATATTGAAGAAGCAGAATTGTGAGGCCCATTGATGATGTATTGAAGCCGAACAATGACAAGGCGTGTTTGCTGCTACATCTCAAATAGTCAATGACGATAACTTGTCTTTTGGTTTGAAACACCAGTTCCTACGATAATTGTAGCGACAATCACTTCATCTTTTTCACGTTCTTCATTCGGACACAGTGAAGCACAGGAGGCTCGAAGGGTTGACTGAGTCCACTTGCTGCTTGCCCGAACTCCAGGAGTGTTGTTTCAAGCAAATTCAGTCCGTCCCCTTGGACTCAGCTCCAATAAGGTTTGGAAAGATAATCAGAGTACCTTGTCAGCCGCGGAAACTGTGTTTGATCAGCATTCAGGAGCCAATGATGCGGTACCAGATGGAACAAACCATTTAAGCCGGTATTATCTGACTCCACGTGCGCTTCTTTGACGGCGCCGTTTTCAATGACCAAGGCGTATCGTTTTGAGCGATCGCCACCGAAGATTGCTGCGCCGTCGAACGAAAGATTGAGAGCTTTCGTGAAGGCCAACGAAGGATCACCCAAGAAGCGGATCTGTGCTGCTCAGTATCACAGCATTTACTTCTGTCAAGAACACTATGTAATCACACAATGCAAGGGAGCACCTACACCGCTGGAGCCAGAGGGATCGAGGGACTTGGCCCACGCTTTCATGCTGTACCTAGTCAGCCTCAAGATCACAGGAGCCCAACTGAGGGAAAAGGTCCGGGTGAGACAAGTATCGAGGTGGTGCCTGCGGGTGGGGAAGGGGCGAGGTCTCGTGTATTCTGTGCTGGTCATGCTCGCGTCAAAGCAAGCACCATGGCACCATTTTCCGAGACTGTCTCCAACGACTTGAACTTGACAGCTTGCAGAACCTACACAAAGGGATCATTGACCGAGACGACGAAGACCTTGCCGGCCTCTTTGAGCTTGGCGGAGTTGATGTAGCCGGGAATATGATTCTCTGAGCAGGCAGGTGAGAAAGCAGCGGGCACGCCTGAATGCGGTGTTCAGTCAGTGAGGCAACGTTTCTTTGTGCGGGCCGGGGTGTTTGCGCAGCGCACTCACCAATGATCAGACCTTTGCCAGTCAGTTCGTTGGCAAGATTGACCTTGTTGCCCGGCGAGCCCTCGACAAGGTCAACATTTGGCAGCTTGTCGCCAACATTGACAAGCAGGGGGGCCGAGGCATGGAACAGGCGGCGGTGGCCGGCGAGGGAGCGTGTCAAGGGCAAGCGACGGGCGGTAGCGAGCATCATGGGGAATTGAATTGGCGTGTAAGACCGTAGTAGCTTCTGCCTGTGGGTTTTGAAAATAGCTGGCAGTAGGTGGTTGGGGGGCTCCAAGCGGCTTGGTTGGAGCGAGGATGTTTTGCCGGGGGCGCTCCAATTGGGTAAGACCGCCCGATCAGCCTGCACCACTTGACATCGTGGCTGGCTGCCCCAAGCGCTCCGAGTCGGCCACAGCAGTTCTCCCACGACGGGTCCAATTTGGAGCAGCGCCGTCAATACCTGGCAGGCGTACCTCGCAGCGGCAGCAGATTGCAGACGCCGTCGCAGAGGGGCCAAGGTGGCTGGTGTGGTCGTGTTCTGGCGCCGATAATTCGCCAGCATCTCGCGCTGGTGCCGATCGCATCCCAAGCCGGCGACGAAATCGTCAATGGCGTGGAGCCCCCCGGTTGGACCATTCCGCCATGACGGAGACTCGCAGCCCGGGTGAACCTTGGGCGCAGCAAAAGGCTCCTCTCCAACAACCAAAGTGAACCGCATCGAGCTCTGCTGGGCCCTAAGGCGGAGCCCTGCCAGCGCTGCCGCGGCGAGCCATGAAGAACAAAGACGGGCTTGATAGTCATGCATGCGGATCGCCCTTCACCCAACAGCCGATCAAAATTCAGAGCCTCGTATCCCACATTTGGCTCCATGCACCCTTGTTCCCAGGTGTCCTCGGCAGCACTCCCGCTTGGCTTGTTCTAGCGCACTTTTCCAACTCGCATTCCTCTCACGCAGAGTTAACCTGCTTTAGGGCCTTTTAGACTGAAAGCACCCGCTCAGATGCCACGAGCCCATGTCTTCTTGCCCTTTCCACCCAAAGGTCCAGATCGCACCCTCCGCATCCCACCTGCCTGTACTCAGGCTCGCCCATGCTGGCAGGTTCCGTCATTAGCGACCCTATTTCGATCGTCACGGCCAAGAGACCCTCCAAGCGCATTCATCGCGGAGCCTGACCCTCGCGCGCCCGCCACACTCGCCATTGCCATCACTTACAACTCGGATTCCCCATCGCCGGCGCCATTCCATCTCTTCTCATCATATCGTACCTCGACTATCCCACCGTCGTCGCGCAACGAGTGGGTCCGGGAGGGAGGGTTATTAGGCCGATAGGATCCGTCATACAGAGCCATCATGGACAGCCAGACCGGGGGTGCCGGATCGAGCAACTCCAGCGATTTTGTATGTGTGCATTCAAAGCCCCAAGAGAATCAAAGCTAATCGTTCGTCTAGGTGCGCAAGTTGTACAAGTAGGTTGGCATGGATATTATTCGCATAGCGCGCCTGTACTAACCTGCGCGACAGAATGCTGGAGAACCCAAGCGACGAGAGCGTAGTACGATGGGGAAACGATGGCGATAGTTTCGTCGTTTTAGAAGTAGGCTGCCGCCCTGTTTGCCCAGGACTGAGAACATGTGTTGACAAGCGCCCCAGAACGAAAAGTTTACAAAACATATACTTCCCAAGCATTTCAAGCACAGCAACTTTGCGAGTTTTGTACGACAACTAAACAAGTACGATTTCCACAAAGTCAGACACAATAACGAAGAAAATGGGCAGTCGCCATACGGGCCTGGGGTACGTGATATACCCTTCAGCCTTTCTTACACCATCTCCAAGACGCGCATGCTAATGTTTCCTTAGGCTTGGGAATTCAAGCATCCAGACTTCAAGATGAACAACAAAGACGCGCTAGATAACATCCGACGCAAGGCACCCGCACCGCGCAAGCCAAATCAGCCAAACGATTCAGATATGCTTGTACCATCACAACAAATGGACATGGTGAGCGGGCAATTGATGGCGACGCAAGCACAATTGCATGCGCTCGAAGGGCGTTACAATGAATTGAGTATTCATCACTCGATGCTGCTGCAGGAAGTTATTGGTCTGCAGAAGACTGTCGTTAATCACGAACACGTCATGCAACAAATCATGACCTTTTTGCACGGTGTAGACGCGACGCAGAGGCGGAACAGCAAACTCATTTTCGGCCCTAATGGCGCGCAGCAGCAAAATGGGAACGTCGAACCTCCCAGCCAGGCCGCTGACGACGACAATCCTGCTTCGCCTCTGCAGCACGCCTCCAAGCTTCTCAGCGAAACAAATGCCGATGTTATGCTGAATCCCAGAAACCTGGAGCAAATGAACGAGATCACCATGCGAATGAATGGTACCTTAACAACACCACCACCGGATTTTGCGCGGGCAGCAATCCGACCTACGAGCCGCGGGCCACCATCGGCGAGCTCTGCCGGCTCCATGCGCCTAGAAAACCTCGATAACTTGGTATATCCCGTAGGCTCGTCCAACGGTATCGATCCTATGTACAGTGAGCATATCAACAACATCCCGTATGCAGCGCCTCCAAAAGCAGTTGACGCAGCAGAGCCAAAATTTCAGGAAGGAAGGAAAAAGAGCACCATTCCCGATCCCGGTTGGATTCGTCCTCCTCAGATTCTGCTAGTCGAAGATGATCCGACATGCCGGCGCATTGGAAGCAAGTTTTTGTACGCTTTCCACTGTTCCATCGATAGCGCTGTAAGCCAAAAAGACAACTGTTCTGCCCTGCCGACACTAATTTTTTTTTAGCTCGACGGCCTAGAGGCTGTCAATAAGATGAACGCAGGATCTAAATACGATTTAGTGTTGATGGACATTATCATGCCCAACCTCGATGGTGTCTCCGCCTGCCATTTGATCCGACAATTTGACACGACCCCCATTGTCGCGATGACATCCAATATCAGAAGCGACGATATTTCAATGTATTTCCAGCATGGTATGGTTTGACGCCTATCTTCTTGAATAGTGCGCTAATTTCTCTAGGTATGAATGACGTGCTTCCCAAACCGTTTACAAAGGAAGGTTTATTGCACATGCTCGAGAAACACCTGGTCCACCTCAAGAAGCCGTTGGCGCAGGTGGACGGAATGGCTGCCCCGCAGCCTGTACCAATAGCTCGGCAACTGGTACTCAAAGAGGAAGATTCCCCTGCGAAATCACCGGGGACGGTCAGCAACTGGAATTCACCCAACCAGATACCGGGAGTCTCTCCGGTCGGCAGCAATGTCACGGATGAGTACACGCAAGCCATGCAGGGTCAGCCTGTACAGCATCCTGGCGCCTACGGCGTAAATTCTCTGCAAGCAAACATGGGCTACAATACCTCGCCTCAAATGCAAATGCAGGCCAGACAGCAGCAACAACAACAGCCTCCCCCTGGGCATCGGAGACAAATTTCTGATATTTCTGGCGGTGATGATATGACCAACCCAGCAAAGCGCCAGCAAATGTACGCTCCTCAGATGCAACAGCCGATGAATCCTATGCAACAGCGTCCACGATGAAGTAAATCAGAGATCACATTACCAGCTACTGAGTTCGCATCAGGCGACAGCAGCCACTTGGTCTGGGTTTCGACTTTGACTTGACCGTGCAATGCGGAGATCGTAGCCGGGAAGCGGAATGAGTGAATGGTTGATAGGAGGTCCCGAAAATGCCGTGCCCTGCACTTGTACATTACGGAGGCTGTGCTATAATGTATGGAAGCGGGGCAGGTCAAAGGCATTGAGGAAGGGCACGGTGGATATTGAGCTTCCTGGGCGTTTTGGTACTGCTATACTTTTGTTTCGATCTTCTAATCGCGTTGAGCACTACGCACAAAGGTAACTGGATAACGGCCTCGAATACCCTACATATGAGAGATAGTTAGAGTATTAGATTCGGACTACTTTCCGCACTTCCCTTTTGCTCCGAAGAGCGAAAGGGGCGGATCACCGAGAGTTGGGTGTAGCATACTACTATCGAATCCCAGCCTATTTACGGCTACACCATGTTCCATTAGCATTTGTTCCATCTCTAGCAAGCATCGTGTCGATATTGAAGCCTTTCAATCTGTTCCAAGTCGCAAAGGCATCCTAGAACCCCTTGGCCTGGATTATCACATTCAAAACAGCCTCAAAATGTTAGGTCCCATATTTTCCAAGCCCAATGATGCATGCTGCATAATCCAATTCTTAATTCAGCTCGACAAGCACCCCATGCTTAGCATTCAGTCAGGTCCTTGGGCTTTCAGCTGAGGAATGTCGTCCCGATAAGCATTTTCAGGAGATGGAGGTCCTGGTGGTCCAGACCTCCATGGCCAGGCAGGAAAGCCGTGCACGAGCACACAAACGAGATTCATGCGCCTTGTTGCTGCGGCCTTCCCGCAGAGCCACCCCACTAAAGTGATCTGTGACGCGAGCGTGTCCCGGTGATTTGGTTGCGCGTGGTTGTGCCCTGTCCCAAGGTTGGCTGCGGGCTTGTGAGTCAGCGGTGGGTGGTGAGTGTTCTTGAAGCTTTTCCTGCAAGGTCATAGCCCGTCTCCCCACCACGTGCATGATTCCAGAACCACAACGCCTCCACTTTAGCGAGCTGCGCAAATAAACCACAATTGTTTCAACATGCCCCCAAAAGGAAAAAAGGGCCAAGAGAAGGGCAAGTCGGGCGAGGAGGAGCGCGATGAGCCGCTTCAGGCTGTGGTACGCTTCGCAGTGCACATGTACTAGGGAGCATAGCTAACTTCACAGATACTTGCGGATCCCTTCGAAACGCGCTTCAATCCCTTTACACTCGAGCATCCAAGGGTTTGTAGAACCCACACACCTGCCGGTCGCATGCTGACAAGACTTTTGTAGTGCTTGCTACCCCTCGCAAATACCCCGCTTATCGAATATACCTTCGAGTTTCTAGCCAACGCAGGCGTAGAGGAAATTTTTGTATACTGTGGTGCACACCGAGAGCAGGTCGAGGACTATATAACGCGATCAAAATGGTCAGCAAGATCATCGCCGTTTTCAAAGCTGGAGCTCATCCAGTCCACGTCACACTCGATCGGCGATGCGATGCGAGATCTCGACAGCAGGAGTTTGTTAACTGGTGACTTCCTCATGGTGTATGGAGACGTGGTCAGCAATTTGCCGCTCGAGGCTGCGCTTGTTGCGCATAGGGCACGGCGAGCGAAGGACAAGAATGCCATCATGACGATGGTGTTACGGGAGGCTGGAAACACACACAGGACAAAGGCCCGAGGGACGAGCCCGGTCTTTGTGATAGATCCTTCCAAGGACAGGTGCCTTCACTTTGAACAAATGCCGAATCGAGACCAGACGCATTACCTTTCCATCGACCCTGAACTGCTATCTTCTCACCAAGAGCTTGAGATACGGCAAGATTTGATCGACTGCGGGATTGACATTTGCACACCGGATGTGCTAGCGCTGTGGAGCGACAACTTCGACTTCCAAGCCCCGCGGAAAGGCTTCCTACATAGCGTACTGAAGGATTATGAGCTGAATGGCAAGACATTCCACACGCATATCATCGCGGACCACTACGCAGCACGCGTGAGAAACCTTAACGCGTATGACTCAGTGAGCAAGGACATTGTAGGGCGTTGGGCATACCCGCTCTGTCCAGACAGCAACCTTGTTCAGGGACAGTCATACCGGCTACAAAAGGGCAACACCTATAAAGAGGAGGGTGTCATATTAGCACGCGACTGCATCATTGGATCAAAATCGGTTATTGGACGAGGTACCAGTATCGGCGACAAGAGCATAATTACCAACAGCATCATCGGCCGGCACTGCCAAATTGGCCGAAATGTCAAGATTGATGGCGCTTACATCTGGGACCATGCTAGTATTGGCGATGGAAGTACGATAACAAAGTCAATCATTGCGAACGAGGCCGCGGTAGGACGGAAATGCACGATTGAGGCTGGTGCGCTTATTTCATATGGAGTCAGCATCAGCGAGGGCACGACCGTCCGTGGAGAGCATAGAATAACACGAGCGAAGCGGCGACGAGAGCACGGCGAGGATATCGTCAGAGGTGATGCGGATCCTGCAGTAGTCGGTGAGAAGGGGGATGGCTTCGAGTTCCAAGACTCGGATGAGGAAGATGAGGACGAGCTTGTTGACGGGCTCGTCTCTGCTGGGCGAAGTAAGTTCATACTCTTCTGTGGGTTCCACATCGGTTTTGACAATTGTAGTTTACAACCTCTCCAACGAATCGATATCAACTCTCAATTCCGACTCGGAAGCAGATGATTTCGAGATACGGCACGACAGATCGGCAACGAGTAGTTTCCTCTCTGTTGGTTCTGCAGACAGTCAGCACGCTGCGAACTTCGATCACGATGCGTCAGCTAGTATCTATGACTCCTTAGTTGAGGGTCACGAGTCTGCGAATATCCAGCTAGAACTCACGGCGCTCCGCATGAGCACAAACGCTTCTGACCATCAAGTCCGTCGTGCAGTTGTATCTTCTTTCGTCAAGCGCATCACACAGCTCATCAAATCCGGCCAGCCTGTCAAAGTTGCCGTTGGGCAAGTCTTCAGCCAGCATAAAGAGCTTATAGATCGCGCTATATTTGACAAGAATAGCCAAGACAAGACTGACCAGGTCGACTTTTTGTTACTACTTCAGGCCGATCTAAGTCACAAGGACAATGGTGAGACAATTTTGCTAAGCGCAGCTACGAAGTTGGTTGAGCTGGACGCGATTGAAGAAGATGCCATACTGCAGTGGTGGGAGGATGAGAGGAGTCGAGAAAATGAGGATATGCAGAAGGTGAAGGACAAGACAAGGAGTCTGGTTGAGTTCCTGCAACAAGAAAGCGAAGACGAAAGTGAGGAGGAGAGTGAAGAGGAGGACTCGGAGTAGAAACAATCTAGCATGACTGTAGCAGCATCAAACGAAACACATTCAAAAAATCTAATTGCTTGGCTGTGATGAGCATCGAGCTTACATTGTGAACAATGGTAAACATCCTGGTTGCACTAATGGATTGGAGAGTATGGTTCATCTGTTATGTGGGTCATGATGATCAGCGGTGGCATACTTGGTGGTTCGAGAGCATAGCTAAGTGATGGATAGGTTAGCGTGTTCGGAGTGAATTGGATACATCAGACATCGCCCAAGACCTACATATGACATTTAAAGAGATGGCTACTGCCAATCTTTGATGGAGTGAGACGTATTCGCAATCCACGAGATGGTGCAATCATACACGTTAAGATCTGCTATTCGACCAGTTGTCCACAACCGTGAGCCCATTCACGCAACAGTTGCCCCACCGCGACACGCCTGCGCGCACTGCCCGATCTTTCTCCGCTGCCCAACATCGCCTCCACCAGGCGCTGTGATTGAAAGCTCACAAGCTCTGGATGTAATCAAGATTGAACACGAGTTTTCAGGAGACTTTTGTGACAATATGTAGCTGAGCGATTGAGGCAACCACGCTGCGGCTGCCTCGAATCGGAGTTTAGTCAACCAAAGCCGGTTAGCTTTGGATGCGCCGCATTGAACTGCCCGCATTCGCCGCCCACCTACTCATCACAACCCTTGTGACTGTACTCCTACGCTGACCAATATCCACCCAAGTCCGCCCTTCTTTTCCTGCTGCCTGTCTTGTCCAGCTGCACCGCGCCACTGCCCTCGTGCCGCTGGTCTTATCCCACGCACTTTAGTCGCTCCTTTCGCCGCAGCCTGGCTGGTCTCGTCATCGGGCGGGACTGGCACACACCTACATCACGACGCCTCCCACTGCTCGCAAGCGGAAGGCTTCTGAGGCAGACAACCACGCAGGTGCCAAAGAAGAGCCTCCGCAGAAGAGGAAAACATTAGAAACCCAAGCCATCGACCTCCCCGCCACCCCCGTCACCGACGCCTCTGATAAGATGGACTCTGACGACGAGTTCAACAGCTCTTTGAGCGGAGATGAATTTGACGACCAGGACAGTGATATGGGCCTTGAAGAAGGTAAGGCGAGGGCATCTCGCTATCGTACCTTCGACACTAATTACGTCTTGTAGACTCCGACTTCGACATGGACCAAGACGATGTGGGGTTTGAGACACAGGACAAGGATATCAAACCCAGCAAACAAGCGCACGAAGTAGACTTCAAAGTCTTCGATCCCGCACAGATACAAGGACAGCAAGACAAGCAGATCAACGAAGTCTCGAGTATTCTCGGCCAACCACCCGAAGCCTCCGCTATTCTCCTCCGTCATCTTCGATGGAACAAGGAACGCTTGATCGACCAATATATGGAAAGGACAGAGGAGGTGTTGGAGAATGCAGGGCTTGGCCAGGATTCCGCCACCAACCCCCCGAAGCTGCAAAAGGTTCAGGGATTCGTTTGTGACATTTGTTGCGACGACAGCCCAAACATGGACACATTTGCCATGAAGTGCGAGCACCGCTTCTGCGTCGACTGCTATAGGCAATACCTCGGAACTAAGATATCAGATGAGGGGGAGGCGGCAAGGATACGATGTCCGGGAGAAGGCTGCACCCGGATTGTCGACTCGAAATCACTGGACCTCCTTGTTACAGAGGACCTTCACGATAGGTGAATAAGCATTTGCCGACTCACTCTCATGACCTTGACTAACAGTCGCAGATACCACGTACTCTTGACGCGAACCTACGTCGACGATAAAGAGAATCTCAAGTGGTGCCCGGCCCCTGACTGCAAGTATGCTATCGAATGCTCAGTGAAGGCGAAGGATCTCGGCAAAGTCGTGCCTACAGTACACTGCGACTGCGGACACGACTTCTGCTTTGGTTGTACCTTGAATAACCACCAGCCAGCGCCATGCTCGCTCGTAAAGAGGTGGATGAAGAAATGCGAGGATGATTCAGAAACGGCAAATTGGATATCGGCAAACACCAAGGAATGCCCGAAGTGCAATTCCACCATTGAAAAGAACGGAGGCTGTAACCACATGACATGCAGGAAGTGCCGTAATGAGTTCTGCTGGATGTGCATGGGCATGTGGTCTGAGCACGGCACGAGCTGGTACAACTGCAATCGATTTGAGGAGAAGAGTGGATCGGACGCTCGTGATGCTCAGGCCAAATCGCGACAGTCACTTGAGCGGTACCTGCATTATTACAACCGTTACGCAAACCACGAACAGTCTGCAAAGTTAGACAAGGACATTTATCTCAAGACGGAGAAAAAGATGCAGCAGCTACAGAATTCCTCGGGCATGTCGTGGATTGAGGTACAATTCTTGGATCAGGCCTCGCAAGCTCTCCAGCAGTGTCGCCAGGTGCTTAAGTGGACCTACGCCTTTGCATATTACCTAGCTCGCAACAACCTCACAGAGATATTCGAAGATAACCAAAAGGATTTGGAAATGGCTGTTGAGAACTTGAGCGAAATGTTCGAGAAACCAATCGATCAGTTGAAGGATTTGAAGGTCGACATGCTCGATAAAACATCTTACTGCACCAAGAGGAGGATAATCCTCCTTAATGATACTGCGGAGAACTTGAAGTCGGGTACGTACAAGCGCCAAACCAGGAAGCCCCCAAGGTTTTAGCACACTCCAAGCCCTGACCGCCCACACCCTTCATGGCTTCCAGCCTCTGCTGAACCATTGCTAACTAATAAATAGGCAACTGGGACTTCAACGTGTCATTAACCTAGGTCTCTCACGATTCAATGTGTATATCATCCGTAAACACGGAGCCTTGGTAGCTCCCTTGCACCGGACATGACACCTTGCACGTCGGGCACAAAGCCAGCTCACGAAAGTTACTAGCCAAGTTAGGATCCTACATACGTATCTAAACCGGCATCATATCGCAAGACCTGGAAAGCCCTGATGGCTTTACGACTCATCCCCACTCCCCCTATGAACATGTACGTATCGCATAGTTTTGGTATGGGCACAGGGGAATCAGCAACATTTGCATGGCGTTATTTTGGTATCAGCGGTTCAGCGGCTAGGCATAGCAATCCTCATGGGTCTCAGAGATGAATGAACTAGATGTCTACATCAGCCTCCGCAGTCGTGAGCATGTTCGTGAATGATGTGTTAGGCACCTGCCTTTATTTATGTTTTTCCAACCTAAGGCGTCAACAATACATATTGCGGTTCACCATAATGACACTCTACCGCCCTGGTGCATGAAACCTTGATATGGTTTTCTGTTTGATCCGTGTTCCTAAAGCATAACCATTGCCCCGCCTTACGGTGTCCAAGTCGTACCACATAATTCCTTAACCAGCGGTACCAAACATTTCTCAAGGAAACTCGCACTGCCTCACTCTCATCTTACTCCATTGAGTTTTCTGACCCTTTTCGCAAAAATGAGCATGCAAGCGCTTGTGTCATTAATTTCGCCTGTTTCAACTTTCATTGAAGGAATATGAGATTGAAGCTCAGTCCCTACAAAGCCAGATCATACTCTTGTTCTATCTCTTTTCTCCATATTGTCCGCCATTCCCAATCGTCCAAATACTACAGGTACGTGAAGACTACAAAGGAGTTAGATAGAGCTTCTGTATACCCACGAGTCTGCACCGTCCAAGAATGGCTCTTCACATCTATACCTGAATGTCGCTCACTGTACATGATCTCGTCTTTTCAGCAGTCCACTCGCGTCCATGGGCTATCAAGGTTACGCCTAACACACCACCAGCCCTGTGAACCGCAAGGCAAAACCCATCATTGAGTCCAACCATAGTTTAAAAAGGTAAACAAGCGGAATTGGCGTTTAGGTACGTGGGTTAGCGTAAAACTCCCCGTCTAGAATGGTGTAAGCGAGCCTACTTTGGCCGGCCATTCATGCCTATGATGAGATTGCAAAGGCTTTGAGGTTTTAAAACAAAGGTGGCTGATAGGAGAACTACATCAATGGAGTGCGTAAGTAATAAAAAGGGGGTAAGGCTCGGGAGGTGGGACGATACGCTCTAAATAGATAGCTGCAAAGCGGCATTGGCGAGATTATCACATGTTGTTACGGATGAACAAAGGTATCCAACATTGTTCAGCTATGCAATGAATTCATTTGAGGCTGAAATACGAACCAAGAATAACAGTCATGATCTAGAGCGGTGCACTTATGGCGAAGAAGGACCGGAATAGCAGGATACCTCGACTGTCGTTGGTCGATCCATTGTACATGGCAATCATGATCTCATGAGGTATGCCAATGACATACTGGGCAAAGAACCAAAAATGCATAGCTGTTAATATTGCGGCCACAATAGACAAGAGCCATGCCATGAGCCACCACTTCTCTGTCTACACCCAGCTTATGAAGCTTCAAGCCATGCCCCTCTGTCTTCATGGCTATAAAGACGGAGATATTCATAGGTCCCTGGAGTGACAGGTCGAGAGCCTTTATATGGTGGGTGAAAGATTGTAATGTTTAGGATAGGCGGCGATAATTTAAAGTTCAATAACGTTGAGTTCACATTGAATGACATGAAGTCGTAGCGCCCGAGATTGATACAAAGCGCATATGAAAGGCCTTGCGTAACACTAGCGAGGACAGTCCACTCACACTCTGTAGTGTTTCGTTGCAGGTAATAACCTGCTATCAATAATCGTGGGCTCTACGCCTGAGTTAAGCTGCTTTGCAGCGGAGAGTGAGAGAGGAATCGCCTCTAGCTGCTTGCGAGACACCAGCACTCTATAGTATGCAAAGGCTTCAATGAAGATAGAAACAAGAATGTCGAAACAGAATTGCAAACTCAGAATGTGAGGTTGGTAGCCTGATGGAAAACACGAAGGTGCGTGAGCGTGAATATGAAGAGCGCAACCATTCATCTCCAGAGTCGACTGCCGCATGACGATTTGGGGGCGAGTCTGACTTAAGGCACCTACAATGTTGTGGAACTTTTGAGAGCGGGGCAGCTTGCAGAAGAAGAAGCATGTCCTAACCAAGGTGCAAACATCGTATAAGATGCTTACATAACATTAGATTTCTCCGAATTGGGGGATGGCGTGTTGAGACTGGAAACACGAGGACACAGGGGTAGGAAGATGTATGAGCCTGTAAGCATGGCAGGGTGTTCTCCTTCCGAGTCTCTCTTCTTCTTTTGTTCTTCCAGGTGTCAGGGGAAGTTGTGCACAAGTGGTGTAGGATAAAGCGACCCAGCCCAGGCACGTGGTTGGTGCGAAACTGCTCCTCTATTTCAATTTTGCAACATCCCCCAATTGCTTTTGTCTTGAGCTTATTTGCAACGCAACTTCGCGGCCACGGACTGAGTTTCACCGGCTCTTTTCCGAGTGTTTCTCCTCGGCATTTTATTTAGGGTTGTCGCGCCAGTCAAATTTCGGCGAGGGCACGCTTCCTCAGCTCTTCCTCGGCCACGCCTAGAAGCCTCGTCGCCCTTGGCCCCACGAAAGGACCGAGAATAAGGGTACCAAAAACCGCGTTGAAACCTTACGAGACGATGTTGCAGTTTGGGAATCCGCTTTTATTCTCTATAAGAAACTTGACCTCTCAACATGCTCTCACGTCAGGATTTCCCCTGCGTCTTCTTTAACGCCAACCAGAACGATCGCCGGCTATCTTCATTTCCCGCTTCCAGATCGCCAATTCAAGCCTCCGCTCGGCATAGATCTGGTGCACCTCATCATTTGAATGGTATGGCCCCTATAGTGGCGTCAAAGTACCAGCGCAAAGACAGATCAGCTTGACGTGCTTGCACAAGTCACAACACGGAATTGCGCCACGCAAGTCTGCCTCCGTCCATTCACGGTCGACGCTAGGGGAATACGACATCGTACACTACTGAAAAAGGGATAGCTTTGAGCTTAAAAGAGAAGGATCACGCTGGAAGCCAAAACTGAGGAAGCCCCCGTGGGTTTTGGTTTCTCGTCATCTAGCTGAATTTTTGCGCGACAATTGTTCTTGCTGTGGGAATGGATGTATGACAGTGGGGGGGCGCAGCTGCTGTGGAAGACTTCTGCGGAATCGGTCATTGTCAACTTTATCGGAGTCGAAGGATTGAATTCCGGGGGTAATGAAGATGTTTACGGTAAACCTCGCAAACCTCCTTCTTCTCAGCGCAACCGTATACGCCGTTGCCTTTGACGGACCGCTCCCGACTCCGGTCGTCAACCTCGATGTCATCACCAACGGCTGGACACCTAAACCAACGGAGGAGCCGCGGTCTCTTCCTGATATCTTCCGTCGACAAAAGAATGATAAGTTGTGTGGATACATCGAGGGCGATGGAGGTAAGCCACATTACTCTATCCTCTTCACCACGTAGTATACTAATGATTTCCCTAGAATTTGCGGTCTCTTGCTCTACCGGGATGTGCTCCTCAAATACGGCATTAAACTGGTTCGGATGCTGCACCGGCACCGCAAGCGATTCCTGCAACATTGCAACTCGCTGTGTAGCTTCGGCCAGTGTCGAAGCCTGTCTCTCCGATTCTTCATGCTACGACGATCCGTATCTCACTGCCTGCACAATCGCTAGCGCACCATTCTGTGTGCAGATGAACAGCGTCGTGTCAGAAAATACGTTTAGCCATTTCGTTTGTGCTCCTACCTCGACAGTGGTGCAGGTCTTGGCGTCGAGTACTGGGGCTGGAGAAAGTGGATCGATCATACAGACGGCGATTGCTAGTGGTAAGGATGGCAAGGATTTGCGGGCCACTGCTACAAGATCAGCAACGGATGGAGCAGGTGCTGACCAAAATACGGTCGTAACCACTTCGCGGTCGACTGGCGCTGCTGTTATGCAAACAGCGGGAGCATTTGTTGGGAGTTTTCTGGGCGTGGTAGCTATATTGTTCTGAATAGATGTAGAACAACGCAAAGCAAGAAAATAAATAATGTAATTTAGAATTCCAGACGAGGCACGTATATCTTTAATCTCAGTGCTTCCTGGCCGGAAGGTACGAATTGTCTAACTCCATGCTATGCAACGCCGTTCCAATAAGCCGGGGCCACTGTATCATACCGAAAGGACGAAAGGAAAGGGATGAGTATCAAGATACGACAAGTGTTCGAAACAGGGAGCCCGATTAAAGTTCGGAAGAACGTTCATTCATGTCTGTGAACTGCTTGTGGCCCCACCTGACCATGCCTGTGATATTTGGGCACACGGTAGGGTATGCTATTCGCGCACCGTATCGCCGCATCCCTATGTTGAAGGGCTCTTCGGATT